>JAMPIV010015995.1:0-474559 GCA_024509875.1 Oreohelix idahoensis | reverse complement strand
CCACCCTATAGTCCCGATTTGGCACCCGCTGCCACTTAAAGATGCACTCCGTGGGACAAGGTTTGAAGATGATGGAGTGATTCATGCAGCAAAGAAATGGCTACATGATCAAGACAAAATCTGGTACGGGCTAGGAATACATGCACTTGTTTCGCGCTGGCATAAAGCCGTACACGTTGATGGGGATTATGTTGAATAATACCGATGTTTACATGACATATCCTTGTATATTGTGTATAAATTTCATGCTTTTTGAATAAACAGCTCCTGAGAAAAACGATGTTGTGCATTACTTTCTGAACGTCCCTCGTACCTTAACATTTGTTTCCTGCTTTTTATCTGCAAATAGACCTGTGATATTAGCTTCCATATTTCTTCCAATCTGAAAACAATTAACTGTAGTAGATGATAGGTATCATTTTAAGACTATAAAGATACACTATATATATTTACACTAACACCTGAGTAGCTTCTAGTCAGAGCAATAATTATTGTGCAATGGTAGGGGCTAATGCAGCCGTCATAAACTGGCGAGTTACATAGAAATGCTTTTGTAAAATACATAATTTGTTACTTTCCATTTCCACTTCACTTCAAAAATGTGCAATGTGCCTAGTTGCTGACAAACACTAAACACATTGTACAGATCTGTATAAGTATCTTCAAATATTACCCCTCAGAAAGCGCTTGTATTTAACAAAGCAAAATTTGTTTACAAAATCTTGTCACAGAATGCCCCAATGTATCTGTGGTCACTTTTAAAATACAATGAAAGACTTAAACAAATTACAGGTATACAAGCCCAGGCTAGGCATTTTCAAGAAGAGTTTGGCTTACTCAGCTGCTCATCTTTGGAACAATCTTCCCCAAGACCTGAAAAACATGCACAGTCCCTACTCATATAATCGTAGACTGTTCAAATACTTTATGAGTGCTGATTATATGCTGCCCTAACTGATTCTGTTTCGTATTATTATCTAATATACTGGTCTGATGATCTAGTTTTTCATGAGCGAGAGGAAGGGCAGAATGCAAGAAGGGACTGTTCACCCGATTTTCAACCCTTGGAAAATTATTTTCCTTCATATTTGTCCGTCTGTCTATCTACCTAGTTGTCTGATTCTTGAGACATCTCTTGTGTTAGGGAAAGCAGAGACAGCAAGGAAGGGAGCTGGTTTCCCCATCTTTTAAAGCTGGACCTCGTATTGTGAAGGTGTTAACAATTCTCTCCTTTGGGACTCAAAGCTGTCCACCTCTCGTAAAATCTCTCGCATACACTGGAAAACATTTTGAGCCCCTAGTCATTCAATACCAGACTATTAGGGTATTTCATAAGTTCTTATAACATGCCACCCTCATCTGATGATGTCTCAAATCACCGTCTAATTTACTGTGTGAAGGGTTGAATTTTGTCTAGTTTGTTTGTTTTGTTTCTTTATTACTTTGTTTTTTTATTTTGTTTTTTTTTTCATCACTTTCTGTTACGTTTTTTTTTAAACATACTTAGATTTGATTATGATTGGATATTGCAAATGTTTGCTGTTATATTACTTTTATAATGATACTTGCCTATATAATGCTTAAAGTAAATCTGAGGATGAAAGGGTACATTATGCATGATGAGAGTGAGGAAGGACAAAATGTCAAAATGTGTGCCCAATTCTTAACCCTTTGAAAATAAAGTTTGTTCATTCGTTCTACCTTCTCTCCCTCTTGTAATATAATACATTAAAATACGAAACTACACATGTACGAGCATTGGGAAATAAAGTTGAATGGTGGCAAACTGATCAAGCGTTACTGTGTGCCTTGTGAAACTTATGTGCACGTGTGAAGAGGACGTAGTAAAGCTTATATACATACATAATAACATTACATGGTGGCAGCGGTGGGATACCGGAACGATGCAGAAAGCTACACGATAACACGTTAGTACAGTTTGTTCGACTAACTTCCAACATTGAGGGCAAACCATGGCAGTCAAACACTACTATAGCACACCCCAAATGCGATTTGCCGGTGGAGATGATAAAAGTGAAGCTTTCCTATTATGGCGCCAACGCTTAGATCTCTATTCCAAGACCACTGGTCTGGAAGGTCAAGCCTTAACTCCACATATTTTAGAAGCATTGAACAATGAAGGTTTGAAAATTTACAATAGTTTTGCTACGCCATGCCCATTGAGTCAGCAATCTACCCCGTAGCCATATTGGACGAATTTGAAAAACGTCTGATCATAAAGCACACAAACTTTAGAGCGGCAAGATTAGAACTTCACCATCTGCGACAGAAACCTGATGAAAGTCTAGATGATTTCTTCACTCGCATTATGGAGAAAACAAGTTTATGTAAATTTAGCAAAGAAGAAGAAAAAGAGCGAATTATTGAACAGATCCTTCTTAGCACACCAATGCCAGAGTTCCAGAAATGGCTACTGAGCCAAAGTGATACACTAACTTTACAACAACTTCTGGATGAAGGCAGAAAACATGAGGCACAAAAACTAAATGTTAAACAAATTCAGCAAGGTACATTAGCAGCCCAGGTGGATGCAGTAAAAAGCTATAAACCTAAACACAACAAAGCAACTGGTACTAAGCAACAAGAAAAACACAAGACAAGCAGAGGTACTATGTGTAAATGTTGTGGCCTAAACCACATACAAAATCACTGTCCAGCTAAAGACTCTACATGTCATTACTGCAGAAAGAGGGGCCACTGGATACAATTTTGTTTCAAGAGGAAACGAGACAATGCTCATCACAAACTTCACAGCAGAGAGTCATCAAAACAAACACATTCTATGATGACTGAAGACTTTGACTCCAGTGAAGAAAGTAATCCTTCCACTTTTGATATTGTGAATGTACTAACTTTCAGTAACGAACCAGAGAGAACACAGGCTTTCTGCAAGGTACAATTCAGAATACCAGGGATTAAAATGCACAAAGAAAGATACATTCATTTCAAGATAGACACAGGTGCCCAAGGAAACACTTTACCTCTAAAAATATTCAGACAGATCATGCCTGACAAGGTGGATGAGCAAGGATTTCCCACAAGGGATGTGAAAAGTAGAAGTGGCAAAACAAAGCTAAGAGCTTACAATGGAACAAGTATAGACTGTTTTGGAGCAATAACACTTGAATGTTCATACAGAGACTCTGAATGGACATCATCAACATTTTACTTGGTAGATGTTGAAGGACTGCAATTTTGGGTTTACCAATGTGCGAAAAGCTGAGTGTGGTAACTATTAACAACATTAAAGCTGAGAAAAAAGAACATCTTACTCTACACATCACTGGAGTAGATGACCTTAAACAGCAATTCCCAGAACAGTTTGACAGAATAGGCAAACTTCCGGGAAAGGCAAGATTTTTTTTAAAAGACAACACTGAACCAAAGATAGACCCACCTAGAAAGTATCCTATACATGTTAAACAGAAACTTGCCACAGAACTAGAAAAGATGGTGCAGAATGACATTATTAGAAAGGTTGAAGAGCATTCTGATTGGTGTAGTAGTGTCACAACTGTTTTGAAACAGGATGGTTCTCTTCGGATTTGCCTTGACCCAAAACATTTAAACAACAGTCTAAAGCGCTGTCCACACAAAATGCATACAGTGGAAGAGATAACTCACAGATTCCACAATGCCAGATATTTTTCTAAACTAGATGCTGTACACGAATACTGGAGTGTTGAGACAGCAGAGGAAAGTCAACTCCTTACAACTTTTCGAACACCATTCGGCAGATATTGTTTCAAGAGACTCCCATTTGGTTTGAATGTGTCACAAGACATCTTTCAACAGAAGATTGACAACATTGTTGAGCAATGTCCCGGCACAGTGGCTATAGCGGACGACATTGTAGTCTGTGGCAGGTCAGAACATAAACATGACAGTAACTTGATTAACTTGATGCATGTAGCACAGGCCCATGGGCTAACATTCAACAGCAAAAAGTGTACAATTAAGGCAACTGAGATAAAATTTTTTGGATTGCTGTACACCCAGAATGGTGTAAAACCAGACCCTAAAAAGGTTGAAGATATTCATGACATGCCAACACCAGCTACAAAGAACGAACTGCAACAATTCTTAGGTGCTGTCAACTTCCTAGCACAATTCATACCAAATTTGTCAGCTGCTGCAGAACCTTTGCGATCTCTACTACAGAATGAAACTCTGTATGAATGGTCAGAAGACTATCAACACATATTCAACCATTTGAAGACCCTCATATCATCTGATGCATGCTTGAAATACTATGATATGCAAGCACCTACTTTTCTCATGGTTGATTCTAGTCTGAAAGGCCTAGGAGCAGCACTTTTGCAACCAGACAAAAATCCTGAAGGACACTATGCCAAAGAACTTCGTCCTGTAGCTTACGCAAGCAAATCATTAAGTTCCGGCGAAAAGAAACTTGCAAACATTGAAAGAGAAATGCTAGCTGTACGTTTTGGAATCAAACGCTTCCACACATTTCTTTTCAACCGCCCATTTACAATTCTCTCAGATCACAAGCCACTTGAGATGATTCATAAAAAACCAATAGCTTCAGCACCACCACGACTACAAGCTCTGTTATTGGAAACACAAGGTTATAATTTTAATATTCAGTATATCCCAGGAGAGGATATAGGTCTTGCAGATGCTCTCAGCAGATTACCAAACCCCAACAATATAACAGATCTTACCCCAAACATTAAAGTTGATTTTGTCAAGTTTAGCGATAATCGTCTTGAACACATCAGAGAAGACACAATGAGAGATCCAATTCTTAACTCTCTCAAAGAACTGATATACCATGGATGGCCAAGCTCTATCAGGGAAGTTCCAACACACATCCGTCCATACTACTCTATGAGGTCAGGTGGTCTGATCCTTAAAGGAGATCGCATTATTATACCAGAAACACAACGTGATATCATTCTTAAACAGCTCCATAATAGTCACCTTGGTATTGTGAAGACACAACTGAGAGCAAAGAAAAATGTTTACTGGCCACAGATAAACAAGGACATAGAAACACTATGTAAAAACTGTTCAATTTGCCAAGAACATGCCAATAGGTAGTGCAGTGAACCTCTCATACCATCAGACATACCATTGAGCCCTTGGAGCATTATGAGGCTAATGTTTTCTCCATCGACAATAATGACTATCTTATTATTGCTGATTATTACAGCAAATTTCCCATCATTGAAAAACTTCCACAACCCTCACCATCAGCTGTTATTGCAGACATTACAAAGAAGTATTGCAGCATATTTGGCATCCCAGATGAAATTAGATCTGACAACGGTCCACATTTCTCAGGTCAAGCATACAGAAATTTCACTAAGGACTGGAAGATCAAACACACAACATCATCACCTAGATACCCTAAATCTAATGGCTTCATTGAGAGACAAATACAAACTATCAAGTCAGTCATGAAAACAAGAACAGAGGATGTACACCTAGCACTCTTGAGATGTTGAACAACACCCATAGACAGTAAGATTGACAGTCCAGCAGAACTCATGTTTGATAGAAGAATTAAAGACCTTCTACCATCTAAGGTCCACTTCTGTCCACAACATAAAGACAGCACATATGATCAACTTCAGCATCGTCAGCATGTTCAGAAATCCAACTATGACAAATGTGCTAAAGACTTACCACCATTATATCCTGATCCCATGTGACTACCTACAACCACAACAATGGCACATGGTCAAAAGCAACAATCATTTCCAGAAACCTTGAACCCAGGAGCTATACCTTAAGACCAGACAGCAGCAACAACCTCCTGAGGCGAAACATAAGAGAAATCCCACAGAATACAACAGAAAAGAAAGTTCCCATGCTTTCAACAGGCAATGCAGTAACTCCAGACCTTGGTAACCCACAAAACCAACAACCACCAAGGACAAAATCACAACCAACTCAAGTTAAACCAGGAACTTCCGCAGAACCTACAATCCTTTACACCACTCGTTCTGGCCGTACAGTGAAACCTCCCAGTCGATACAGACAGTGACAAATATGCTCACACTGAACATTAAAGATACATATCCTTTCTCACATGAAACATTTTGTGTAATAGCTTTTCCCAAACGTAGTTTAACACAAGTTGATTCTTGTTCTCGAGTGAACATTCTATATCTATATTGGCATTATTAGTTTTGTTGCGAGTTATCCTAAATATGTGTTATTCCTTTTCAATGGAAATGTTTGCACACATTTTTATTTTTCAAAAAGGGGGGGGATGTAATATATTACATTAAAATACGAAACTACACATGTACGAGCATTGGGAAATAAAGTTGAGTGGTGGCAAACTGATCAAGCGTTACTGTGTGCATTGTGAAACTTATGTGTGCGTGTGAAGAGGACGTAGTAAAGCTTATATACATACATAATAACATTACACCTCTCTCTCTCATTTTCAAATTTTCTGTGACCCACCATTTCCATCTTCCTCCTCGCTGGCTGTTTGACCGCTACTTTATTTCTGAGCCTGTTTGGTTGACCCAATTTCTCACCAGCAAGATCACAGCTTTTTTCTGCAGCAGGAAATATCAGTTGATTTTATTCTCAAAAAAGTGAAATTTAAACCATCGAACGTGCATTCCTGTTACTTTTCTTCTTCTTTGATCCATAGCCGCCAACTGTCAAAGCAGTCAGTGGCCATTACGCCTGGTGGCATCTTGTAGAGCAGCAACAAATTGATTCCACTTTGTTCGGTCGGCGGCCATCCTTCGTACAGTGCCCCAACTCTGGTTCATTCTTTGCATCTCGTTTCCACAGTTCTCCGCCAGGTTGTTTTTGGTCGGCCTCTCTTTCGCTTTCCTAGGGGGTCCATAGCATAGCTGTTCTTGTAATGGTATCAGGGTCCCTTCTGAGGACGTGGCTAATCCAACTCCAGCGTCTGCCAGCTATGATCATGTGCATGTCCTCTTGGTTACTCTGAATAAGCATTCTTGGTTGCTGATGGTATTCGGCCAAAAGATTCGAAGAATTTTCCTTAGGCAGATTGTGTGGAGCCCAATGGGCTGATCACCCGTTGGCTTGTCACACCGATTACGGAAACAACGGCAGATGGATCTATTTGTTGTTGCCCTAAAGACGCCGCTAGGCGTGATGGGAAACTACAACAGAGAAAATCAATCTGCTGTTGCCCTTAAGACGCCACAAGGCGTGATGGCCTCTGACTGCTTGGTCGGTCTTTGGCTAAGGACGGAAGAAGAAGAAGAAGAAGAAGAAGATTGTGTGGAAGGAGGACATTTTTGACATTTCCTTCTCTGTTACTCTCCAGCATTCCGCACCATAGAGAAGTACAGACAGTACACGGCTCTCATATAGTCTTAATTCTGGTGTTTGTGCTGTACTGGGAAGACTTCCAAATGTTGTTGAGACTAGCAAAGGCTGCTCTCGCCTTATTCATTCTGTTGTCAATGTCCTTGCTTGTTCCACCGTCTGGTGTTAGTATGCATCCTAAGTAAGTAAATGTGTCTGTCTGTTCTAACTTTGGTTCTTATTGTTATTGGCTCAAGATTGCCCACATTGAGTGTCATGACCTCTGTCTTCTTCAGATTGATGTTCAGACCAACCTGCTGGCTATACTTATTCAGTCTATCGGTTTTTTCTTGGATGTGTTGATGTGAATGTGCGAGTAGTGCAATGTCATCTGCATATTCCAGGTCTTCCAGTGTAGAAAACGTTGTCCATCTAATTCCTCTTGGACTGCCCTCAGTTGTCTTGCGCATCACCCTATCTATGGCTGTCAAAGATAATGTTGTTGATAAGGGGCATCCCAGTCATACTCCTGTTTTCACTTTGAAAGTTACATTACTCAATCCAACACTGCATGTAAAGTTAGAATAGAGGCTTTTTATAATAGAAACAATGCAGCTGGGAATTCCATAAGCCCTTAGTATTTTCCATAGGCTGTCCCTGTGTATGCTGTCAAAAGCCTTCTCAAAATCAATAAAGTTAAGGTATAGCTGTCTCTGCCATTCTGAGCATAGCTCTATGATGTTCCTGAGGGTGAATATATGATCTGCACATCTTCTGTTCTTTCTAAAACCTGCTTATTCTTTCCTCAGTTTATGGTCAACTGCTTTTGAACTTCTCTGGATGATTATCCTGCCTAGTATTTTACTGGGAACTGAAAAGAGAGAAATTCCTCTCCAGTTGTTGCAGTCTGCATTGAGAATTATTTTTTTTACTCCACTCTGTTGGTGTTGTCTCAGTTTCCCAGACTTGTGCAAACTGTGGTTCTAATAGTTCTGCTGCTAGTTCAGGCTCTGTCTTGAATAACTCAGCATTTAAGTTATCGTGGCTAGGAGCTTTTCCATTCTTTAACCCTGTGATTGCCGTGATGATTTCTTCCTTTCGTGGAATGTCTGTATTAACATCTAGTAGCACTAAAATAATTTTGTATAAAATGACATCGTGCAGAGTGCTATCAATGGGTAGATTTTCATAACTTTATTGTAATATTTAACAATGTAACAGACATTAGAAAACAACATTATAATATCCTTTAATTTGTGACAGAGGCTATGCAATTATTTATTTATTAATTGTCTCAAAATCTATGGAGCAGATTCAGTTTAAAATTACCAAAATATCTCATGAAGATGTTAAAGATTCAATCAATCAATCAATACTCTTTAGCTCCCCGAGACGCATAAGCCTTCAACAAACACATGCAAAGTCTCCCTGTCCTGTGCCATCTGCTCAAGTTCTTTCCATGTTTTCCTCATCATTTTCACCTCTGTATCCAGTTCTCTTATCCATGTGTTTTCTGGACTACATCTGCCTCTTTCCCTGTGGATTCCAGAACAAGGACTGCCTTATAATGCTATCAACAGGTTTCCTCAATGTGTGTCCTATCCATCACCAGCGTCTTCTTCTCAACTCTTGTGCCACTGGCACTTGTCTGGTTCTTGTCATTAATTCCACATTTGACTTTGTTATACCATTTCAGTCTTTCTATTCTACGCAAGCACCCGTTTATTAAAGTCTGTAGCTTTAGGTTGTTGTTTTTGTTGCTTTCCATGTTTCAGAGCCATACAATAGGACTGACTTGACATTTGAGTTGAAGATTCTTATTTTCGTATTGGACTTGATTTCTCTTGTTCTCCATGTTTCCCAATGCAATGAAAGCTCCTCTTGCTTTTTGTATTCTTATTTTGATATCATTGTCTGTCCTTCCAACTTTGTCTATATTACTGCCAAGATATGTGTACGATTCTACATCCTTTAGTGGTGTTTCTTCAAGTTCAACCTTGTTATAATTTGTTGCATTTTTTTCTCATAATCTTTGTCTTTTCCCTGTGAATTTTCAGGCCCACTTGTTGTGACCTCTCATCGAGAATTTTCATTTTCTCTTGCATCTGATTATGGTTATGGGACAGAAGGGCCAAGTCATCTGCAAAATACAGATCATCAAGCTGTTTAATCAGATTCCACTGGATTCCATTTCTGTTGTGTGATGTCGATGTTTTCATAACCCAATCTATTGCTAGTAAGAAAAGAAATGGAGACAAGAGGCATCCCTATCTCACTCCTGTTCTAATCCTAAAAGGTTCTGTAAGCTGTGCTTCATGAAGAACTCTGCACGTCATGTCTTCATAGGTCTTCCTTATTAAGTTTAATGATCTTCATGGGAACTCCATAATGCCTCATCAATTTCCAAAGTGATTCTCTGTCTACACTATCAAATGCCTCTTCATAGTCCACGAATCCAATGTGTAGTGGTGAAATCCATTCCAGACTTTGTTCAACTATTATTCTCAATGTGGGTATCTGGTCTGTACAGGATCTGTTTTGTCAAAATCCTGCTTGTTCATCTCTCAGTTGCTTGTCTATGGACTCTTTTAATCTCTCAAGGATGATTCTGCTTAATACTTGTCCTGGCACTGAAAGTAACATTATTCCTCTATAATTTTTGCACTCTTGTAAATTTCCCTTCTGAGGCAACTTGACAAGATAACCTTCCTTCCATTCTGCTGGTATTTCCTCTCTCTCCCAGACTTTGCCAAGTAGTTTGTATAATATCTCTGTAGAGGTATCAGTATCTGTTTTGATGGCCTCTGCTGGAATGCCATCTGGACCAGTTGCTTTTCCATCTTTCAGAAGCTTTATGGCTTTCTTTATTTCTTCTCTACTTGGTTGTTACACCCGTGTGTTGCCGGGGCCCGAAAGGGGAGCAAAGAATAGTAACACTGCACCCTACCATGCATGTCGTAAAAAGCGACTAAGGAGGGTTTGGGCATGGGGCTGTTTACCCCATCCCGTAAAAACTTCGCACAGTGGGCTGATCACCTGCTTGCCAACCAATCTGATTACGGAAACAGCGATAGATTGTTTGGTCTGTTTTTGTTCCACAAAGACGCCACTAGGCGTGGTGGAAACAGCGATAGATTGATCAATTTGTTGTTGCCGTAAGACGCCACTAGGCGTACTGGCCACATACTGCTTTGCCGGTTGGTGGCTAAGGATGGAAGAAGAAGAAGACTTGGTTGTTAACAGCCGATTTGTAGCTCCTCTTCTGCTGGCTGGGTGTCTGGGGGAATAGTTGGAGCTGGTCTATTGAGAAGTTCCTCAAAATGTTCTGTCCATCTCTTAATTTGTTCTTGTATATTACTAAGCAATTTTCCATTCTTATCTTTTATGAGGCATTTGCTTGCTTATATTTCCCTGTTAGCTTCTTTGTGTTGTTGAACAGGTCCCTCATATTTCCTTTGGCTGCAGCTTCCTCTGCTTCCCTTGCCAACTCTCCAATATACTTCCTCCTGTCTCTTGTGATGTTTCTTCTTATTTCTTTGTTTGCTTTTATGTACACTTCATGAGCCTTGGCTTTGGAGCTTCTGGGTTTGCTTATGTTTAAATCTGCTTTCTTGTTTTTCCTGTCTTCTATCTTGGTAATGGTTTCTGTTGTTATCGATGCTTTGTGCTGATGTTCTCTTTTTATCAGTACTTCTTTACATGTCTCGTTCCATATATTTTTTACTTGTTGCCAGTGGTCTGCTTCATCTTCTAAGCTGTTGGAGTACTTGGTATTTGTTGGATACTGTGATTGAAAATTTTTCTCTTATTTCCTGATTTCTTAGATATCCCACATTATACTTTTGTCTATAGATTTATACTGTTGTAAATTTCTTGAGTTTTAATTTTGTTTTAGCCAACAGAAGATGGTGGTCTGATACCACACCTGCTCCTCTACATACTTTCACATCATGCAATGATGACCTAAACTTCTTACTAATGCATATGTGATCAATCTGATTCTCAGTTCTGTGGTCAGGTGATATCCATGTTGCTTTAATGTACTCTTTTATGTGGAAATATGCTTCCTTCTATAGCTAGTTGATTTGAAGCACAGAAGTATGCTAATAGTTCCCATTCTTGTTCATCATACCTAATCCATGCTTTCCCATGATTTCTTCAGAGCCAGTGTTGTCTGTTCCTATTTTCACGTTTAAAATTGTGATGTCCTTTCTTTTCTTTTTGTCCACGACATTTTGTAGTCTAGTGTAAAAGTCTTCTTTCTCAGATTCTTCTTTATCATTTGTTGGTGCATAACATTGGATGATGTTTATATTTACTTTCCTTATGGCTGATTTAAACCTTGCTGTTATTATTCGGGGTCCCATTGCATCCCATTCTATAAGTGCCTTCTGTGCTTCCTTGGACAGCATTATAGCCACCCATTAACTGTGGTGAGCTCTTTCCTCCTCATGTCCTGAGGATAACACCATTTCTCCTGTGATCAATCTCCTCCTCTCTATGCCCTTCCACCATGTCTCGCAGAGACCCAGGATATCAATCCTGTAATTTGTCATTTCTGCTGCTACCTGTGCAGTTTTCCCTTGTTCACATAGAGTGCAAACATTCCAGGTGCCAATCCTGGAGATTTTCCTTGATGAAAAAAGGTTAGTCGGCAATCCAGACTCCTTTCGGCTTTCTCCGAGTTGCTTCATGCGCCTCCTTTCCAGAGGACCTTCTTCTGTCTTGGGCGGCTGAGTTGATTTATATTCTTTATTTGACTTGTCCATGTTTGTTGAAGTTTTTGTGGTAAAAAGTTTTTTTACGGGATGGGGTAACCAGCCCCATGCCCAACCCTCCTTAGTCGCATTTTACGACATGCATGGTAGGGTACAGTGTTACTATTCTTTGCTCCCCTTTCAGGCCCCGGTAACATACAGGTGATGTTCTTGGTTCCACTCTCTCTCTTTCTCTCTCATGACGTTTCTTTGCATGTAAGTCAGTAAGCTGTTCAGAATGAATGAAATTGCAGGACGTATTAGAAAAAAATCCACACATTGGATCATAACTCAAAATCACTTTGAAAGGAGCACGCGTAGACAGCTTTAACACATTAAACAATATTTTAAATTTAACGATGGATAGGCACTATTTGAACTATAATTTCAGGATTAAGATTGTCAATAAAAACTTGGCTGCAAATTTCTGCATCTTGAATGGGCAAATCCCTTGTTGGAAAACAATAATGCACGAATGATAGAGCATATGACAAATTTTACAGATTAAACAATTTCCAAGATTTAATGATGGATAGGCAATATTTGAAACATAATTTCACAATTAAAATTGTAAGTAAAAACTAATTTGTTGCAAATTTCTTCATCTTTAATGTGCAATTCTCTCGCTTGTAAACAATGTGTGAATGATAAAGTGTATGACAAACATATTGGGACAAATTAAGATAATGATATTAAATGTGGTGTGTTCATGTATACAGTCGGCCCTCCGTATCCATGGGTTCCGCATCCGCGGATTCAACCAACCACAGATCGAAAATATTTGAGAAAAAAAAAATTCCAGAAAGTTTCAAAAAGCAAAACTTGAATTTGAAAAAATGGCTCCTAAAAAGCAATAAGCTACAGATGATGATGATGATGCAGAAGATTTAAAGGAGGCAGGTTCATCAATTCGGACACTTGAAAAATTTGCAGAAGTTTTTCAACAGCCACAAGTATTAAAGGATATGATCCGCGAGTACGATCCTTCGATGGAACGAAGCCTCCGTGTCACCCAAGAGATAACAACATGCCTACAACCACTGCAAGATTTGTATGGTGATGCAAAGAAAAAGAAGAAACAGCTTCTTATAACAATGTTTCTAACTAAAGCATCTGCAATTGTGAAGCACTGACCTTCAACGCTTGAAGATCTATTTTCTATATGTACTTGTATTTTAAATATTATGTGCTTTACTTTTATTCTATGTATTTATGCAAATACAGTACTACGCCATTTTATATAAGGGACTTGAGCATCTGCGGATTTTGGTATCCGCAGGGGGTCCTGGAACCAATCCCCCGCGGATACGGAGGGCCGACTGTATAACAATGTATGTATCGATATTCTCATTTTTTTGGTACTTTGTACTGGTGCACACACACATCATTATATTATTTCAATACAGTATTTTACACATCTGTATTTACAGTATTAACAATACTACTTGCTGTATTTCTCAGTAGAAATTCATGCGCACGTATACTGTATAGTACAAGTGGTAGACATACAATGATAACCAATGATAGTTCATCTTTCATTAATTCATGTTTGAAGCATGCTGCTACAAAATCTAGTGATGTTCTTTTTCTATGTTAAGTCCATTTTAGACACTTGTACAAGCTGAATAATATGATAGGAAATTCTATTCAGAACGATACAACAGGAGACAATCTGATTATCAGAAAGTGTCAATCAAGTGTTTTGGCCCCTTACTCTCTTTACACTCTAAGAGGGGCGGACCCACTTGGGTCATGACTCCCAAGTGTCAGCCTCCTGTTGTCTAGTGCAGAGAACTGAACCCACTCCACCTTGGTTGCAGCTTTAAAATTCACTCCTATTTTCTGCCAGCTGGAGGCAATTGTGAAAGTAACCCCTATGTTAAAAACAAATTACTGTCCCGAGTTCCATAGCCTGGTGCTGTTGTTCCACAGCCAGCACAATGTCCTTTCTGTAGTTTTGCAGAGCCTCTTAAGTGCCCTTGTTCTTGATTGTCCCCTCAATCCCAACAGTTTCAGTAGATCATACAGGGTTTCAGTAGATCATACACTGAGGCAGCCATGAGACCTCTTGCACCCACCTCAACAGCCATGACCCTTACATTTAAGAGTACTTTACGTTCATGCACATTGTATAGTACAAGTTACAGAAATATAACCATAATTTAGGACTTGTCAATTCTTCTTCTACTTCTTCCTCATTAATCCTCAGACATTTGCATTAATTACTCTAATAATGGTAGTAGTCATCGCAGGGTTCTCTGACAAGTTTCTACAACCTACGGTAGAAGAGAAACAACTAAGTAAATAAGAGGATGTCATGATGGGAAACTCTATACAAAGCGATACAACAGGAGGCAATCTGATCATCAGAAGTGGTCCCCCCGTTGATCAAGTGTTTTGGCCCCTTACTCTCCTTTACACTCTACTAAGGGGGGCAGGCCCACCTGGGTCATGACTCCAAAGTATCAGCCTCCTGTTGTTTGTGTAGAAAATGAACCCACTCCACCTTGCAGCTTTAAAGTCCACAATTTTCCACCAGCAAGAATCAATTGTGAAAGTAACCCCTTTGTTGAACACAAATTATTGCCTCGTTTTCCATTGCCCATTGCAGCCGTTCCACAGCACACCACAACCAGGGACTGACACACCTGCGATAAACCGACGAGGCATGAAGCCACTGCGAGCTCTGGCGACTGAAACCTACCTGCACCCGACACCTCATATAATACACCGCGGCTTACCTGTAAGCCACCGCTCTTTCACCAATACAACGATAAACTCAATATATTGCGGACTTTGAAAATTTTGGCAATTTCCTGGATGTCTCCTGTGCCGCAGGTGGGGCTAAAGTTTACTGTCCTCCCGAGTTCCATAGCCCATTGCGGTTGTTCCACAGCCAGCATGATGCCTTTTCCGCAGTTTCACTGAGCCTCTTCAGTGCCCTTGTTCTCAACTGTCCCCTCAGCCCCAACAGTTTCAATAGATTATACACTGAGGCAGCCACGAGCCCTCTTGCACCCACCTCAACAGCCATGACCCTTGCAGTGAGCCCATCATGTCTCAGGTCCGCTGCAAGAACATTATACTTGTCCCCTTTGAATGCATGTTGCTCGTCCAATCTGGATTCAAATGGCACGGTCAGTTCATTCAATATAACCTGATGAGATGATGAAGAATGCAGCACTATATCTGGTCGTCTTCGAGACTTTCTGATACTCTCTGGATATGCCCCTCGCCCAGGTAGGTCTACTGCCATCTCCTAGTCATTTGCACAGTCAAGAAGAGATGGTACACTGCTACCTAATTTACTCGGTTTGGGGCGTGCTGACTTTCCTGCTCTCAGAAAGTATGTATTTGCGGTGCTCTGCCTCACTTTGCTATTCACCTTCACCCTTGCCAGGTCTATTGTCACAGCCAGCTCATTTAGCAATTTGTTCTGGTGCCATGTGTATCGCCCTTGCCCTAATGACACTTTGCAAGCTGAGAGCGCGTACTCAAGTGTCTGCCTCTAATGGCATAGGAGGCACTGATCATTATCTGACTTTCTCCATCTCACAAGGTTTGTGGCCGATGGCAGGATACATTGATGTAACAATGAAGCTGAGCCTAAGAGGTGCCATATGCCATATATCATTCCATCTTTGCAGGGCTCCTTCCCATGTAGTCCATTGGCCTTGTTGGGCCTGCTGAACCACTTTTTGCAACCTCTTATCATTCTCAGCTCCTCGTATCTCTTGAATTACCATGTCTCTGCGCTCTCTGCTTCAGAGCCTTGCCTTTCCCACTTTGTACTCTTCAATGACTGACTTGAAAGGAAGCACAAGCTTTGACTCTTTGCAGTACAATGCTACGTCGGACAGACCCGGTGTTTCCCCTAGCCATTTCCTCATGAACTTGTTGACCTTCTGCTCTATAGCTTTCACTGTACTGGTGCTTATTTCATATATAAGCAGTAGCCACAGCAGTTCAGGTATCAACATGAACTGGAGACACCACAGTTTGAACTTTCCTAGGAGTCTGCTTTGGTCTATGATCTGTAGTCCTCTGTCTGCCATTTCTATCATCTGTTGCACTGCCTTTGAGTCTTTTAATGAGGTATCGTACACCCTGCCAAGACTTTTAACAGGTTCCTCAATGACAGTAGGGATTCTTTGATTGGAAACCATGAAGATGACCTCTGCTATTTTCCCTCTCCTGACTGATAGGCATCTCAACTTCTTAGGTTTAAAGCTCATTCTGCACCAGCTGACTAGTTCATCCAGGCGTGCAAACATTCTCAGGGCCTGGTGTTCATCTGATGTGAGAATTGTTGTGTCATCCATAAATGCTTTTAGCGGTGGCATGTGACACGTTCCATTAGCTTTGGACCTATCACAACTCCAGCCGCATTGAGGATTACCTGCATAGCCAACATGAATAGTATCAGAGAGATTGTACATCTCATCACTATTCCAACTTGTAGGTCAATCCACTTCGTTGTATACTCTCTGGCTGAAAATCTGACAGAGAACCCTGTGAAATACAGCTTCAGCATTGCTGCAATTTCTTATGGAACATGGTACATTTCCAGGGCCTGCCACAACATCTGGTGTGGAATGGATCCATAGGCATTTGCTAGATCCAACCAGATTACATGGAGATTTGTTTCAGACTTTGCCTTTTGAATTGCTTTCCAGATCATTGTGGCATGCTCTAGACACTCTGGTGTACCTGGGATACCTCCTTTCTGGATGGTCGTGTTAATGTACCCATTTTCCAGGACCTTTGTGGTGAGCCTTTTAGCTATCACTGAGAAGAATATCTTCCCTTTCACGTTAAGTAGTGAGATTGGCCTGAAGTGACTGATGTCTGTGGAATTTTGTTCCTTCGGGATGTAGACTCTGTTCGCCTTTCTCCATTCTTTGCTTACAAGCTGGGTTTTCCATGCATTTTTCAGTAAACAGAGCAGTCATTTGAGCACCTCAGGGCATCTCTTATACACAACATATGGGACACCATTAGGACCTGGAGCTGACTTGCACCGTGCTATCTGGAGAATGCTTTCTAAGTTCTTGCATTGTTGGGGGCTTGGTGTTGAATTCAGCTCCTGGCTTACTAGGCAATCTAAGGCCTGCCATGCTGCTGAGCAGCTCATCTTTACAGCCATCTGAATAGGTCATTCTAAGGTGTTCTTCCAGGTCTTCTTTCCTGATGTTTAGCGTTCCCGACCGTGGCTGCTCAAACAGTTCTTTGGCAAACTTGAAGGGCTCCCTGGAAAATCTTTCCCTATCCCTCCTTGTTTTCCTTCCCTTCCTGCACAACCTTTCTGCTCTACAAAGGGCATTGTGTTGGCCTTTCAGGTGCTCCCAAACCTGTTGTTACCCTTCCTTCTCTGTGCCACTACGTTCTTGAACAGTTTTCGGGCATGCTTCTTCTGTTTCCTGATCTCTTCTATTCTGAATTGTCTTCTACTTTTTTGTGGTGGGTTACTTTCATTTGCCTCCCCGACTGCAAACACTTCTACTTCTTCCTCATTAATCCTCAGACATCTGCATTAATGACTCCAATAAAGGTAGTAGTTCAGGGTTCTCTGGAAAACTTCTACACCCTGCGGTAGAAGAGAAACAACTAAGTAAATAAGAGGATGCCATATTTTAGGGAGAGGGTGGTGGCAATGGTGCAGAGCAGGGGAAGGAGGTTGGGGTTAGGTCTATGTCTGCATTTTCGTTTCTTGACGCCATTTTTTAGGGGGGAGGGTGTGCTGGCCAGGGTTCAGGGTGTGGTGGTTGCACTGGTGCAGAGCAGATGTTGATGTTAGGTCTATCTGCATTTTGTTGGGGGAAAAAATCTTTAAAGTTTATGTGTAGGTTTAACTTTATTGGTCATCTGTTGATAAAGTAGGTCCTGTGTCTGTGCGGTGTCATGTCGGTGTTAAGTTTTTGCACGTAACAGAAATTGTCCTCAGCATAATTTAATATGAACTTAGAAAGGAGAGGCATTATATTTCCTTGTTGTAACCTATCAGAGGTTGAGCGGGATGTTTCCTTCATTGCTACTACATACTTATATTCCAGAGGATGTTCAGTCTTAATTGCTTAGATACCTTTGTTGGCATAGAAGGAAATGAAAAGGCAAATAAAGAAGCCAAGAAAGGTAGATCTGATAAAAATCTAATAAATGTAGGGACGAGAAAATCAGAGATTAAGTGCTTCATTAAAGATTTAATAACAGATGAATGGAAAGCAGAGTGAGATAAAAATCTGAAAGGAAGACGTACATATAAGATGTTCAAGGCTCCAACAAGAAAATGTCAGATATCTAGGGAATTGAAAATTCCCAGTAATAAGAAATTTCTCAGACTACAGCTGGGAAAAGGCTATTTCAGAATAGAAGAACCTTACTGTGCAGGATGTATTCAAGACAATAATATAGAACATTTCTTGTTAAAATGTAAGAGGTATGAACAAATGGGAATACCAATATTAGATTATTTGCAAGCATCCAACTTACCTATAAATATAGAAGAGGTGTTAAGAATAGACAGACCTAGGGAACTGCATAATATAGTCAAACAATATTTAACATGAACAAATGTTAATATATAGTGGCTGGGAATGTGAAGGTCTGATGCTGTTCTTACAATGCATATGTTTTTTAACAGATGAAAGTCAATTAAATATCTGTTAAAGTCAGTTATATAACTAGAACCACCAGGCCTTTACACCCCTCCACTTTAATATTATTCTTGTTCAGAGTTTCTTCTTGATTTTGTTTTTTTTCTTCTTCTATTTATTTAACGTATAAGCACAATTGTGATTGTCCCTATTTACAATGATTTGACAAATGTGACACCACTTTCTCATATCGGCAGTTGTTCATATTATTTGGAATTGAAAACAATATATAGGCCTATCCTAATTATAACCCATCAGAGGTTGAACGGGATATATTTTTTTTCATTAGGCCCTAGGTCTAATATAAAAATAAATAAAAAATTTACAAACCTAAATAAATGCACCAAAACAACAAGTGTGAAAGAGGTGCCAAGCAATACGGTTACGTAACTGGTTCAATAGTGTTTGGGAATAATGGCGGACCTTGTTCCACTATCCTTCCCTATGCCAGGAATTCGTTAATATTGAAATGGAGGGTTATAATGAAGACAGTGGGATATGTGTTC
Source organism: Oreohelix idahoensis (assembly GCA_024509875.1). NCBI lineage: Eukaryota > Metazoa > Mollusca > Gastropoda > Stylommatophora > Oreohelicidae > Oreohelix > Oreohelix idahoensis. The sequence continues at coordinate 455,350 of JAMPIV010015995.1, read as the reverse complement.
CATACGGCCTTAAAAAAGAATTCAAAGACGCAGAATTTGGATAAAATCAAAGAACACGTCCTACTGCTCTTCACGTTAACCCCTCAAATTGAACAACAAATATCCTTCACAATATACCCAAACTGTATTGCCAATTACCTCTGGGGCAACAGCAAGTTGATCAACAACACAACATTAAACACGAATCGGAAGACTCTTCACTTCGAGAAATTCACAATGTTCGTATTCGGTTATTGTAAAAATCAGTTTTGTCACTGCTATGTTTTTTCCACTTGCATCTTCTATTGATAACTCCAGACCTAAGGGTCTTTAATGTTTGAACATGCGCCCTAATATAACCGACTAGGTTGAACGGGACGCGCCTCGCCAAAACTTTATTTTTTTTTTTTTTAAACTTGCATCTTCTCTTAAAATGTAAGAGGTATGAACAAATGAGAATACCAATATTAGATTATTTGCAGGCATCAAACTTATCTATAAATATAGAAGAAATTTTAAGAATAGGCAGACCTAGGGAACTGCATAATATAGTCAAACAATATTTAACAGGAACAAAGTTTAATATATAGAAGTTGAGAATGTGAAGGTCTGATGCTGTTCTTACAATGCATATGACTTTTAACAGGTGAAAGTCAATTAAATATCTGTTAAAGTCAGTTATATAACTGGAACCACCAGACCTTTACACCCCTCCACCTTTTATACTCTTTCAGTCCCGAGCAAAAAAGTGGGTTTGGCCGAAACAAAAATTGCCACCCCAGTGCGTTTTTATTGTTGTTGTTTGGGAAAAAAAAATTTTAATGTTCATACGCATAAATAACTTTGTTCTTGTATATTAAACTGAAGGTAAATGGATGTACTTTACTCTTGTGCTACAAGTAAAAAAGCCGTCATTGAAAAATTATTAGTTATCCAAGGTAACATGGAGGCTGAAAGAATAAGCTGGTGAAAAATTAGAGCAAAAGTATTCATTAAAATTCTTCTATAATTGTTCCTCATGAGAATATCCAAGGGTAAAGTTTCAAAATGTCACAAACAGAAGTATTCTAACAAAGCACAATCAGTTCTTAGTCAATAAACACTCAGAAAATTGTTAATTTCACAGATTACAACAACAGGTCACATGGTTGTAAAAAAGAAGAAATGGCTACCCCAGTGTGATTTTATTGTTGTTGTTTGGAAATAATTTTTTTAAATGTTCATATGCATAAATAACTTTGTTGTTGTATATGAAACTGAAGGTAAATGGATTTACTTTACTCTTGTGCTACAAGTATAAAAGCTTTCATTGAAAAATTATTAGTTATCCAAGGTAAAATGGAGGCTGAAAGAATAAGCTGGTGAAAAATTAGAGCAAAAGTATTCATTAAAATTCTTCTATAATTGTTCCTCATGAGAATATCCAATGGCATACCTGTCAACCTGTACGAATTTTTCGTACAATGTACGTATTTTTGATACTTTTAGCAGTGTACGGCCGTACAGACTCGTTGTACGGATTTTTCCTCCCTTCCAAAAATATAGAAACAAGTCGGTCTGGCGGAATGCTATCTCTTAGCAGTATTGATAGACGAACTTCACTGGCTTATATCGTGTCCGAATGGCCGCTGGCTATTCCCGTGTTCGCTTCTGATGTCATGTAAAGTTTCGTTCATCTTACTTCAGACAGACAATCCGTCCCCATTACTCTGTAAAGTTTCTGTAATATTTTGCTATGATCGCATTCGTGTTTTGCTTCGCCCAGACAATCCGTCTGCGTTCGTCTTTTGGGTGTCTGTGCATTGTTGTTATACTCTTTATAATTTCTTCTTTCATATTGATCTTCGCTCAGACTTTGGGTCTCCGTTAATCCAATATTACTTTGTCTGTTCCATGAGATCCGACTGACCACAATACGCATTGTACAGTTGCCTCGCCGATCTGTCGCCGATCTGTCCATTATATTCTATTACTAGCCAAAATAATACTTGTGTATTACTGGCCTTGTGTAAACACAACCAAGACGTAGTGGCGATTACTCCTTATTGTCCGTCGATGGTCTGTTGATTTACTGTCTCATTGTTATGTACACATTCCCTGTAAAATCGGTTGATTTCCCATGACTGATGAAGAACGATGTTTGGTGTAGACAATGGGTATAGAAAGTCGAAATTCAAACTCATTCGCTCCTTGTGACATAGCTTCCCCCCAACAAGTTCGAGCATGGAAGGACTATTGCGAATTAGGGGGTATTTCGCTTTCCCTATTGCCACCTATTGGTATCATCTCACTATTTCTTTCCTTCTCCTCCTCCTCCTGGTTCAACCTTTCGTTCTCTTCACCTTCTTCTTTATTTATTCCGTCTGAGGTGGAGGTCGGGTGGCGGCTTAGGAAGTCCGCTCCCATGTTTTCTTTTCCTGGGATATAGTCGATGTGAAAGGTGTATGGCTGTAGGACCAGCGACCACCTCATTAGTCTGGAGTTTAAGTTTTTCGAGGCAGCCAAAAACGTTAAAGGCTGGTGGTCGCATTGTAGGTTGAATTTCCTGCCATATAAGTAGGGTTGAAATTTCCTTACGGCCCATACTAACGCCAGACACTCTTTCTCAATTGTCGAGTAATTTTTCTCCACTTTATTCAGTTTTCTGCTGGCGTAGGCGATGGGGAAGAGCGAGGCGTCCGTCCCGCTGTGCGCTTGTAGTAGCGTCGCTCCCAGGCCGACATTACTCGCATCCGTTCTCAGGGTGAACTCTTTCGTAGTGTCTGGTAACTGTAAGATTTGTTTCGCCGTGAGTTTTTCCTTTAACATGGTGTAGGCCTGCTCACATTCAGCATTCCATCTTACTTTCTCTGGGTTCCCTTTCTTCGTTAGTTCTGTCAATGGTGTGCAAATGCTGTTAAAATCTTTGATGTATCTTTGATAGAACCCACAAAGAGATACAAAAGATCTTACGTCCTTTTGCGTGGACGGTCTGGGTGCCCTTTTCATTTTCTCTATGTTCTTGTCTTCAGGCACCATTGTTCCCTGCCCTATAGTATGCCCCAAAAAATCCAGTTCTGAATATGCTAACTGGCACATAGTTGGCCGCGCAGTTAAGCCGGCTTCCTTCAGTCTCCCCAACAGCTGGGCTAGGGCCTGTACATGTTCCTCAAATGTTTCTGTGGCAATCAAAATATCATCCATGAAATTCTGTTTTGCGTCATTACCCAGAGGATCTAGTAGTTTCCTCATCATTTTAGTAAAAATTTCCGGGGCATTGCTCAATCCAAAAGGTAAAACGTTGAATTCAAAATGGCCTTCCGGCGTGCTGAAGACCAAGAGAGGTCTGACACCAACCTTAACTGGTACCTGGTAATACCCTTTCCTGAGGTCTATCTTAAAAAAGTAGCATGCCCGGCTCGGCTTTGCAAACAACTGATTGGTATCTGGTAGTAGCTCTGGGTTAAATTGCATAACCGCGTTTAGTCTTCGATAATCAATACACACTCGATGTTCACCGCTAGGTTTCCTCAATAAAACCACACTGGCATTGTATGTGGATTCTGACCTGGAGATAATTTCTTCTTTCAATAAATAGTTGATCTCTTGTTTCAATGCAGTGGTCTTCGCGTATGGTAAAGGATAATTCTTCATCCGGATAGGGTTGTGATCCGTCAGGCTCATGTCAAACTCGACCAGTGATGTTCGGCCCGGTTTATCAGTGAGAGTATCTTGGTGGCGAGCCAAAAGCTGTCGGACCTGCTCCTGTTGACGTTCTGCGAGAGAGGGATTAATCTGAGCATCTAAGTATGACTCTCTCGGCTCGATAGGGTATTCCACTGACGACAGGGGTTCGTGAGGAATTTGGGTGGCTACTGCTAGCTCCATTAGGTGCGCAGATTCGCTAGGGGCCCTTTCGTGCTTCTTTCAGGTTTGTGGTCGCCAATTCCCATCCCGTTTTCAGTCGCTGCTTAAGCTCTGTGTCGTACTGGAACGCCGTGGTGACCGTTTCATCTGCTTCCCTGTCTGTCCAAATCCTCAGTAAAGCTTCTAATGGCCCTTTTATTGGCCTACCAAATAGCAGGGTGGCTGGGGGGGGGGGGAATCCGGTAGACGAGTGCGGTACCTCTCTGTATGCGAAGAGTGCAGCCGGTAAGTACGTGTCCCACGTCTCCGGTTTTTCATGCGCCAGTTTTCGGAGCAAAGTGTTGAGGGTCCCGTTGAATCTTTCTACACTACCGTTGGACTGTGGGTGATATGGTGATGAAAATACGTGTATGGTTCTGAAGATCTTGAGCACCTCCTCCGTCAACTTTCCCCGGAATTGTGACCCGTTGTCTGTGAGGATTTGGTTAAGAAACCCCACTCGAGTGAAGATTTGCAGCAGGGCCTCTGCTACATGTACTGAGTCACAAGCGGGTAGGGCTATAGCTTCCCCCACATGGAGCATAAATCCACTAAGGTAAGAATGTGGGTATTCCGCTGCTTCGTCCTCAGCAGTGGTCCAATTATGTCGACCGCAGCTCTCTCAAATGGGACCCCAAAAATTGGCATCTCACCCAGAAGTGCTGGTGCTGTCCAATGTTTGGGCGCCACTCGTTGACATTCAGGGCATGACCGCACAAATCGATCAATGTCACCTGTGATGCCTAGCCAGTGGTAATGGCTAGATATCCTTTGGGCTGTGGCTCCAATCCCCATGTGGCCACTAAACGTAATCGAATGTCCCATCTCTAATATTTGGGATCGGTATGGAGTGGGTACTACCAGCTGAGTATGTTCCTGTCCGTGCTTCCCTGCTTTCCGGAACAGTAGGCCTTGCTTGCAATAAAAGTCTCCTGGTTTTGGTGGGCGATCTCCTTTCAGTACCTTCCGAAAGCAAGGTTCTAACGACTTGTCGACACTTTGAGCTTGCTTCAGTTCTTCCGGGAGTGGATTAGGCGTGTTCTGCGTACTCTCCCCTTTCCTTGCTGTGCCTCGCGTCTGCACTGCTGCTACGACTTTCGGCTTAGGGGGATTTCCTAAGAATACATATTTGCAGCCGAGAATGGCATCATAAATGGGATCTTCGAGGACTGCCGATCGTATTTCCCCTGATACAAACCTGGATTCTATATGAATTCGCGCAATGGGCACCGTTAAAGGGGGGTTGCTTTTGACCGGCCCCTGGATCTCTATCGTTTCCTCGGTCAAGTGTTCTGGCTTGACAAGCCTCGCGCTGATCACCGAATCAAACTCCAAGCCCGTATCATATAAGCAGTTCACTCTTTCTCCGTTTACTACCACTTCTTCCACCACAGCCGGATGTGATTTTTTCCCCCTCTTCTTTCCGGGACTCTTTGTCCTTCATTGTTCGAGTTTCTGAGTTTCTATACACGCCGCGCGATGGAGAGGAGGGCGGTTTCTGCACTCGCTGGTGTAGTGATTTTTCATACGACAATACTGACACCATTTATCCCCTTGCCTCTGGTTCTGATAAAAGGAGTTGTGTTGAGTTTCCTGTCTATGGGGATTACAAAGTGAGTTGTCTTTCTTCTCCTGATACCGGTCAACTGGGCCCTTCTCCGCCTTATTAAGGAACTCTTTGTCCTTAGGTCTTGGTTGGAAATCTGGATGTTTCTTCCGGGTGCCTTGTGTTTCCTTCAAAGCACTCTGGAACCGTTCTGCCAAAACTAGAATGTTTTCTAGTTTCTCTGCACCATTTTCTATAAGGAACTTTCTCATCTATGATGACATCGAATCTTTGATCTGTTCGATCATGACCAATTATTTGAGTCCCTCGAAGGTTTGGGAAAATTCCCCTAGTTTCATCCATTTTAGCAGATACCCTTCTAACCTTGCAGCAAATTGCATGTACGTTTCGCCATTTTCGCGCTTAGTTGTTTGGAACTTGTGTTGGAAGGCGCTTGCTTGCAGTTCAAAGCGTACCAAGAGGGATTTTTTCAAAGTTTCATAATCGTCTTGTAAGCCCTCTGGTAATCTGCTAAAGACGTCATATGCTATTCCCCGGAGTCCTTGTGACACTTTGGTATTCCAGAGGTTCTCCTGTAGGCCATAGCTCCTAGCAGTCCGTTCAAACCGGTCTAGAAAGTCGGCTATAATGTCGTTCCGATCGGAAAATATTTCAAGCGGAAATTTCATGGCCTGGTTATAATGTTGGTGCGAAGACGCTGTGCCATCTAACCTGGGCGAAGCCCTCGCCGCTTCTTATGCGTGCGACTGAGCTCTAAGTTCCAACTCTAGTTGTCTCATCCGTATTTCATGCTCTCTCTCTCTTCCGTATTTCTCCTTTCCTCAGCCTCTCTCTCTTTCTCCGCTACTTTCTCTTTTCTCTCATGTTCTGCTATTTTTTTCTTTTCTCTCTTGTTCTGCTATTTTGTCTTTTCTCTCATGCTCTGCTATTTTGTCTTTTCTCTCTTGCTCTGCTATGTGCGCAGTTACCGCTTTTTCCACATATTTCACAAGTTCTCCTTTTCTAGTTTTAAACTAGTTGCTTCCTGGATAAGCGCAGCGCGAATTTGCATCAAATATGCCATGATCAAGCTAGATTTCAATCTGCCTATCGCTACTCAAAATTATGTGAGAGAAAAAATTTAGAGCGAAAAAAAATCGTGCCCTTTGCCAAAGGGAGAAACCACAACAAAATTCCCGTACGCTTCGCTATAACCTTTACCTCCGTACAGATAAATGACAATATTAAAGAAAAACTTGACAATAAAATTCTAAGACTCGCTAAGAATACTAGTCAGATATTTCTGACCATAAACCGTCTGCCTACCAAGATAACAATGATTTAAAAGACTGTTTCAGCTCAGTGGCTTTGACGCTATTGTTCCATTGTGAACAAAAGGACTATACAATGTCGGTTCGCTAGTTCAATGTTTCCGACTTCAACAATGCCTATTGTTAGTGACCCATGTGGTACTACATGTGTACCGAAAATCCAGGTAAATTTATAGTACTGACAACAAATCAATATTGTTAACAAAATGCAGTATTAAAGTATAAATAAAGTAATATGGTATAATATTCTAACATATGTCAATGTCTTATTTAATATAATATGAATATCTTATCTAATTTAATTATCTAATATTTTAATCTGTATTCTTTCCCTCTACCTAAGTAGAATAAGGAACAGTATAGAAGACAGCGGATTTGTTTTAGAAAAATTGCAAAACAAAAGAATTATTTCATGTTTTTGTCTAGGGCAAATCCCAAGGTGCTTATCCCGGACGAGCCCCCACTTAATGTCACCGGGTTAACCCGAAGATTAACCAGGGAGAGTTATCTTAGTGGTGCCGGCGTTGCCAATGGCTCAGATTTGCCTGGCAACCGGTTGAAGGTAGGCAGCAGGAATGGGAGAAGGTGAATTTAAGACTTGGTTATAAGTTCCCAGTGATTCTGAATCTCGTGACACTGTCACTCCTACCACTCTATCCCCCCTCTCTCTCTCTCTCTCTCTCTTATAAGCTCGTGAGTCCCCCACCTCCCCTATTTCACTGAGTGAACAGAAGAGGAAGAAAGGAAGAGCTGTATGTCTCTCTCGCACACTTTCTTTCCTTCTCTATATATGTAATTAACGTGTGTTGTTAACTTAAACACAACTACAACATTTATTAAATTACTTAAAGGTAACACAACATCCAATACAATAATACAAATGCAATAAGAACTAACATTAACTATACCTGAAAAAAAAGATAATAGTTACGGCAAAAATACACAAACTTATCTTAAGTCTATACTATGTGATGATGAATTTAATCTAACCCTAACACTAACAAAAAGGATATTTTGTTTCTTGGTCTCTGACGGACTGTCAATAAAACTCTGGGTATTTGTATACAAGGGACAAGTCTTTGTCTGCATTCAATAACACTGGACGGTCCACTCAATTTCCGTCAGGGTCGGTGGCCTGTTCTTTTGTTCTTCACAATGCGAGTGTTGACAATGCCACGAGCGGCTGCGGTGGCTTATTCATAGGTTGTGTATACTCATGCAACTTCTGATCACTAATTCACGCGGACAGCTCTTTGTAATTCATCCATTATTATATGTAATTTCTTATTACTTTTCTGTGTGGGTGGTTGTTAGTAGAAAATATCCCTTGCCGCCTGACAAGTTCCTTTCTAACCCCCGTTGATTGTTGGTAGGTTTGTTGCCATTAAATATCTGTGAGATACGTGTCGCCGAAGTATATCTGGTTGGCCCTACTCATTAGCTTATCCCCTGATCTGCGCCAGACAGGGTAGTAAGACGAAGGCTGAGTTATCTCAAAGGGTCCCTGTCTCTACCACTTGGTTTCCATATAAAGAAATCACTGACTTCATGTCCTGATTCTTCCTCGTGAAATATAGAAACAAGTCGATCTGGCGGAATGCTATCTCTTAGCAGTATTGATAGACGAACTTCACTGGCTTATATCGTGTCCGAATGGCCGCTGGCTATTCCCGTGTTCGCTTCTGATGTCATGTGAAGTTTCGTTCGTCTTATTTCAGACAGACAATCCGTCCCCATTACTCTGTAAAGTTTCTGTAATATTTTGCTATGATCGCATTCGTGTTTTGCTTCACCCAGACAATCCGTCTGCGTTCGTCTTTTGGGTGTCTGTGCAGTGTTGTTATACTCTTTATAATTTCTTCTTTCATATTGATCTTCGCTCAGACTTTGGGTCTCCGTTAATCCAATATTACTTTGTCTGTTCCATGAGATCCGACTGACCACAATACGCATTGTAAAGTTGCCTCGCCGATCTGTCGCCGATCTGTCCATTATATTCTATTACTAGCCAAAATAATACGTGTGTATTACTGGCCTTGTGTAAACACAACCGAGACGTAGTGGCGATTACTCCTTATTGTCCGTCGATGGTATGTTGATGTACTGTCTCATTGTTATGTACACATTCCCAGTAAAATTGGTTGATTTCCCATGACTGATGAAGAACGATGTTTGGTGTAGACAATGGGTATAGAAAGTCGAAATTCAAACTCATTCGCTCCTCGTGACAATTTTGATCATTTAAATATTTCCAATAAATTAATGTCATAATATTCTGTTTCAGCCCTACATAAGTAGAAAAAAAGTTTGTTTGCGTAAACTTCGCTGCTTTATTTTTCAATAAAAAAAGTCTACACAGACTGCAGGAGGTCCATGAATGCAGAAACACTCACTTCTTTTTTACAGTGTAAGATTAACATTGATACATGCTGTGCAGACTTTAAGCCCACAAAAGCAATTCTGCAAAGTGATAAAAGTGCATGTGTTGATTATAATACAAAACACTGTGCATCGAAAGAATAGTACCTCACGATCACTAAGTTTTTTATATGTAAAGAACAACATGAGACTATTAGCATGTTTTATACCACACTAATTCAAATGCTAATAGATTTGTATATATTATTTCTCGTTTTAAAACTGTATTGTGTATAATTTATTAATATATTTTTTGCGTAAGGATTTTTGGGTGTTTGTGAGGATATTTTTGGTCCCGCATACATATTTTTGTCTCAGGAGGTTGACAGGTATGCAAGGGTAAAGTTTCAAAATGTCACAAGCAGAAGTATTCTAACATAGCATAATCAGTTCTTAGTCAGTAAACACCCAGAAAATTGTTAATTTCACAGATTACAACAACAGGTCACATGGGTGTAAAAAAAAAAAGAAATAGCTACCCCAGTGTGATTTTATTGTTGTTGTTTAGAAATTTTTTTTTAATGTTCATATGCATAAATAACTTTGTTGTTGTATATGAAACTGAAGGTAAATGGGTGTACTTTACTCTTGTGCTTCAAGTATAAAAGCTTTCATTGAAAAATTATTAGTTATCCAAGGCAACATGGAGGCTGAAAGAATAAGCTGGTGAAAAATTAGAGCAAAAGTATTCATTAAAATTCTTCTATAATTGTTCCTCATGAGAATATCCAAGGGTAAAGTTTCAAAATGTCACAAACAGAAGTATTCTAACACAGCACAATCAGTTTTTAGTCAATAAACACTCAGGAAAGTGTTAATTGCACAGATTGCAACAACAGGTCACATTGTTCTAAAAAAGAAGAAATTTCAGTTTGTACATCAGAAAGATGGGAATTATAATATTATTTACACATGAATGATTGCTAGTAACTGCATTTTGATAATTTAAATATTATATTATCAATAAAAATTATTAGTTAGTAAAATGTAAAATGCAAGGTAAAATGGAGGCTGAATAAGACGCAGATGAAACAGTAGGTAAATTTGAAAAAAATATATATACTGAAGCACATTAAAAACGCACCACTATTATATATACCGATGCCGAGAAGCTGGCAAAAAAAAGTGTGGGAATGGATTTTCCCCGTGTTTGCCATGAGGTAGAGAGCGAATGGCTGCTGGAATGGAAAGTGCAAGATTCAACCCATGGGTGTGTGTACAGACTACATGAAAACGATGAAAGTTACACGTGCAACACGATTCTCAACAGCTATGACCCTGAAAATGTGTACGCGTTGTGGCAGTATACTCGGTATTTTTTTTTTTTTTTTTTTTTTTTTTTTTTTTTTCGTACGCCCGCTAATACTCGAGGCGAAATCTCAGGTTATTATTTATGTCTAACCTGACATTGATTTTACGTGAGTATCCCTTTATTTCTTGTACAGAGACAAGTGTCCTCGCCATTCAGGCAAATACTCTCCGATTTCGGAGGTACCCATTGCAGCTGGGTCGGCTCAGGAGCCGCCAGTCCCTGGTCGACGACACTCCTTCAAATGTCCTCGCCAGGTCTCGAGCTAATCCAGTCCAAATCCCGGCCGACGAAAAATCCTCAAACGCCGTCGCCCGGGTTTGATCCTGTATCACCCGGTCGCCAGAGCGGTGTTGTAACCACTACGCTAGCGCGGCTCCCTTACTCGGTATAAAAAGGCCGTTGAGACAAAACACCCAGTACATGTGCTTGAAATGTCACGACTATCTGAAAACGACCGCCAACGAGCCATTGGTATGTTGGAGACCGGAATGAGCTCGCGGGCCATTGCCAGAAGGATGAATTGCCACCACAGCACTATTGTACGTCTACTACCCCTGCGCAAGATCGTCATATTGTGCTGAGTCACCTAAGGAATTGACTCTCCCGGCAAGTCAAACAGCAAGAGCAATAGTGGGTAGACATGGGCAAGTCTCTCGAATGACAGTCATACGACGACTCAGAGATACAGGCCTTACTGCAAGACGACCTTATATTGGGCCAAACTTGACTCACAGACATCGTCAGCAGCGCCTGCAATGGGCAGAGCAACATATCAGATGGACTAGACTGCAGTGGAATGCTGTCCTATTCACAGAAGAGAACAGATTCAACATATCCTTTGCAGATGGACGTATGCGGATTTAGCGACGGTGTGAAGAGCGCTTTGCAGATTGCTGTGTCAACCGATTTCGAGGTGGCAGTATTCACATTTGGGGAGGATTCAGTTTTCACCATCGCTTGCCTCTTCACGTCTTCCGTGGAAATGTTAATGCTGTGACATATCGAGATGAGGTTCTGGATGCACTGGTTGCTCCTGCGTTCACAATTTATCCAGATTTGCAGCTTCTCCAGCAGGATAACGCACGTGCATTTTTTTTGTATTTTTGGTTTTCTCCCTTGCCTGCACAGAATGCAATGAATTTCATAACAATCAAATGTACAAATTAATGACCAGCATGGATTCATAGGAAAATGAATAAAGATTCCAAATATGTAAACTTGTACACACTTACATTTACATTTCACACTCTGTTCTTGGATTATACAGGTGGTGCGTTTTTAATGTGCTTCAGTATATATTCTTACTTTGCCGAGTTGCTCCTCTTCTGAAGATATAATCCACAGGAGAACACATAATCCATAGGAAATCACAAAAGATCACTTGTTCTAAATACTCGTATATTCACACTTAGGGGCCTATGTATAAACATTATTTTATAATTAAACCCTAAGTAAAAAATTTAACAAAAAAAGAGTCCCTAGCATTTTTAAAAAATGAAAATTTCAAATTGTAAGCCCTATCAAACATTTCAGAAAAGGGAAAAGAATATTTTATTTACACAGCTTATTCATATCTAGGCAGACCCTATATATATTGTTGCTTATGATAAGCTACAAAGCAATTTGTTGTACAAAGGTGGGGTCTGCCCGTGCATCCTATACAGACAAAGCTTGATCTGCGCTGCTTCCTTCCATTGGCGCTACAATGAACACAGGCTCTGTCCTTTCCATCAAATTCCACTAGATGTCTGGCTCCAATCATCTGTTCCACTTCATTTCCTTTCATGGAGTGTTTATAATTTTTGGGTGGACAATCTATTACATCGCCTGGTGTCAGCTCAGCAGCTTCTTTAGACAGATCCTCAATCAAACTCTTGAAGTGTTAGCTTCCTTTTTGTTGTCCCACCTTCCTGACACAAATTGTAAAGGATGTGGGCATTTACCTGTGTTACTTCAATCATCCAGTGGTAAATCTTCTTCCACCACTTTCTGGTTTTACGGTTGTGCATACTGTAGTAACCAAACATTTGATCCATGTGGTCGCAGCCGTTCATACTCATAATGTAGTCATCAACCACCTTTGGCTTTGTAACTTTGGTTAGACCCTTGCCCTTCTCAACCGTTGCGACCGCTGATTTTGTTGAAACAAGTATGCAAGGCTTTTTAGCTTTTTTTAAATCTTTCCAGGCAACACATAATGTTGTAATTTCCGAGTCCAAAAACCATTTCATCTCTTGGTGGCCAAGCTTGACATTTTTTATTTCAGGAGGGAAGCCTACACGGTTGACATTCATGGTTCCTGCATAATTATAACTGTGTGCAAGCAGATATTAAAACAGAGCTTTAGAGAATAAAATCTATCAGCAAAAATATGATGTCCTGATCTCAGTGGCTTCAAAAGAGTGCCGAACACTTTCACAGCATGAGCAGAACTGGGATCTAGACTAGGATCAAAGGCTGTATTTTTCCCAAAATAAATTTTCAAGTTAAAAACATAGCCTGTTGCTGAATCACACAGTCCAAATGTTTTGATATGGTATTTGTGAGGCTTGGTTGCATTGGACTGTTTGTGCCTAAACCTACCTTTCATTATCACTATCAAAAATATATTCAAATAACTTCCTAGCTTGATCTGACGTTAATCTGCTAGGTTTATTCGAAGCAGTGGGCGTGGCCATCTTATCTGAGAAAATATTCGTTAAAAATTGCTTTAAAAATCTTAAATAAATATCACTACAAATTCACGTTCACTCTTAAACACACGAGGTATTTAAAAGAATGTACTTCCTGAAGGTAATGACGTTTTCGGTTGTTAAAATTAGAAAACAGCGCTGGAAAGGAGCAAAAGATATGAAATCCGATTTAACACCAAACCTCCCATTATCATCATCAATTTTCAATGACTCGTCATTAGGATCTGACTAGATTCCACTACTATTTGAAGAACTGCGAATTGTGAATTATTATAACTATCTAGAATTTCTTCAAATAACTTTCTAGCTTGCTTTGACGTTAATTTGCGAGGTCTGCCAGAAGTAGTGGGCGTGTCCATTTTATGTAATGAAATATGCACTTTAAAAAAATTAAAAATTAATCACTTAACACAGGACACGTTATATCTTTCAAGGTAAAAGTCCAAAATGGATGGCTATACTTTAAGAAAATAGCGTTTTTGGGTTGTTAAAATTAGAAAACAGCTCTAGAAAGGATCAAGAGATACGAAAGCCGATGTATCGTTGACCGGGCCAAATGGGTCGAGACGGAAGTACGATGTATCGGCTCTTGGGACTTAAAGAAATATTATTCTTGTTCAGAGTTTCTGCTTGATTTTGTTGGGTTGTTTTTTTGTGTTTTTTTTTAACGTGCAAGCATAATTGGTAATTGTGATTGTCCCTATTTACAATGATTTGACAAATGTGATGCCACTTTCTCATATCGGCAGTTGTTCATATTATTTGCAATCGAAAACAATATATATCCTAATTATAACCCATCAGAGGTTGAACGGGATATTTTTTTCATTAATTTTAAAAAATAAATCTGTGTTTTCTTGTATGTTTCTATTTCCCTTTTCTTGTTTGTTTTTTTTAATGAAAAAAAAATGTTTTCAAGTTTCAAGGATTTTTAATCTTTAAATGTGGAAAGAATTTATTTTTTCCTGAAGTAAATATTGTTTTAAAAAAAAGAAATTATAAAGTTGTAAATAGATTGGTTTGGATTGGTTTTAAGAACATTGAACAAAGACAACTCAATAAGTGCTTCGATCCGCTCCCTTAGATCACACAAGGGGAATCTCAGCACAGTGCACGAGCTCCGTATCACCGGTGTGGGCCCCAATGTGTGAATACAGGAATATAGGAATCACATATTCTATAAATATTTTTTAATTTTTCTTGCAAGGCAGCGGCTGTATGGCGTACTCTTTACGATTTCCAACTGCCGAGGGATTTTTAACGTGAGCCGCTTGCACATGAGGCCTTCTATTTTTTTTTCACCCTTATCCGAGAAGGCAAGGCATCCGATCATTGCCCAAGAGATTGACTGCAATAGAGGCCAAAAAATATATAAAATCTTACTGATATACATGATGTCCATCCAAATCACTTATAGCAAATGTTAAGAAAGGAAGCTGTCACAAAAGATAAAAAGTCAAGCTTGTCCCATAGAAGATACTGCCGTGGGAGAGTGAACTGTTAGAGACTTCACTATTGTTGCAAGCTTGGCTGAATTAGATGTAGGTCTCGCGTAGATGTAAGGTAGAAGTAATAGCCCCTTCAGTCATAACTGACAGGTGAAATGCGCCGCTGAGATGATAGCCCTCAGGGGCTTTCTTTCCTGGTGTTCCTTACGGACTGTGTGTTATTTTCTCTTCTGATCGTTGTGAGAGCTTCTTTTCGCCCAATATGATGTGGCACCGTAGCGAGCATCGCCTCTTGATGCGATTGGCAGCTTCGTTCTTCCAGGTTTCTTAGTTTTATGTCCATTGCCTTCAAGTCTTTCTTGCATACATCTTTGAACCTCAGCTGTGATCGCCCGGCTGTTCTTGTGCCATCTACCACTTGTCCGTAGAAGATATCTTTAGAGATTTGATCATCTTCCATGCGGTGGACATGGTCAAGCCAGATGTAAGATAATATAGATAATAATTCGTTAGGTCGATAATCTCTAGAGAAACTTCTCTTATTTAAGATATACTACTTACTTAGTCGTTCCCCTTCTACCGTGAGGTGTAGAGGTTATTTAAGTTAAGGGACTTGAGCATCCGCGGATTTTGGTATCCGCATATTTAAGATATGCTTTGGCTTATTAATGAAGAGGGAAATTCTTAATATAAGAGTGTAAGGGCTTCAAGAGAAAGCAAGTAACACAAGCTTAAGGAAAGAACATCCACCAACGTATTTTCTAGAACCAGACGCCAGGTCAGATTAGTGATGTATACATCAATCCGGAAGAAAAATTGAAGTGAAGTTGCTAATAATAATGTCCCACCGGATGTGTGAGTCATGGAATATAGTATGAAGGAAATATAAATATTTACTGTATTTGATAGGTGACGTACAACATCAGTGGGAATAAACCAGGACTCTTATTTAAATTTTACACATATAAAATAAGAATATTTATTCAATTAAAGTCTTGTTCAACAATTGTATAAAACATTAGTATCAGTGAAAAGCTTACTTACTTATTCGTTCCCCTTCTACCGTGAGGTGTAGAGGTTTGGAAGAGAGAGCGCCAGACTATCCTATCGGCTGTCTTCCTCCCGGCCTGGTTCCATTCTAGTCCTCGGTCCTTCAAAGATTGTCTAATGTTGTCCTCCCTGCGGACTCTGGGTCGTCCTGTGAGTCTGGCTTTTTGTTTCCCAAGCTTGTCGTGGTAGCCGATCTTCTCCCATTCTGCAGACATGGCCAAACCATCTTAGTTGGGACTGTTCTACTTGGGTCTGCAGGGCGTGGGATTTTAGGCCTTGACGTATCGTCTGGTTGCGGACCATGTCTCTTCTTGTTACTTCAACCACCTTCCTCAGATACCTCATTTCTGAGGTTTGAATGTGGCTTTTGTGCGTTGTAGTCATAGCCCATGACTCGCATCCATATGTCAAGACTGGTACATAGGTGGAGCGGTATACAGCCATCTTCGTTTTCTTAGCAACCTCTCTCTTGCTGAGAAAGCCTCGATTTATGGCTTGAAAAAGCCTCCCAGCTGCTGCTTTTCGAGTGGCCAACTCCTTTTTGATGCCTCCCTTACGGTCTATAATAGCTCCAAGGTATTTAAAGTGGTCGACCTGCTCCAGGACTTATTCTCCCAGCTTAGTCTGATGTCTTCTTTCTTCTCGTGATATCACCATGGATTTTGTTTCAGAGCTGCTTATGACCATCCCTCTCTTCTCCAACTCTTCCATCCAGACTTGCAGGTTGGATTGGAGATGTGCCTCTGATTTAGCAATCAGGGCAACATCATCAGCAAATGCCAGCTCTGAGATACAGTCCTGTCTCATCTTCCAGTACCCCACTGAATACTTTCTTGTTCTCTCCTTACATGCCTTGATGACATCGTCCAAGAGGAGTATGAAAAGATAAGGTGACAGGATATCACCTTGTCTTACACCAGTGGTAGTCCTGAACTCTTCTGACTTATGGTTTGCTGTCCTCATATAATTTCTGCAAGACTTGTAGAAGCTCTGTATAGCATGAATCGGAGGTGCAGGAATTTTCTTCCTTGCCAAACAGTCCCAAAGTTTGTCAGTTAAAAGCAAACGAATTAAATGAAACTGAAAACAATACTCAATGTTCCAGCTTTGACTTATTAGTGCAAGTCATGGACAATGACTACAACCCACAAAAGCCAGCACTAAACCACATAAATTAGGTATCTGAGGAAGATGGTTGAATAAACAAGAAGATGCGTGATCCACAACCTGACAATACGTCATGGCCTCAAAACCTATACCCTGCAGACCCAAGTGCAATAGTCCCAATTACGATGGCTTGGTCATATGTGCAGAATTGAAGAAGATCTTCTACTATGGAAAACTAAGAGCCACGGATCCAAACCTCCAGGGCGAAATAGAGTTTGCTGGGAGGACAACTGTTACCGGTCTATGTCTTTATACTGGCATTGCTGTTGTCTGGTTTGTCGGGCCTATCAATGTGGCCGACGTACTTCAGATTACGCGAATACTGTGGACCGTTTCTTTGAATGACAATAGGGACCTGGTAACACTGTATGATAAGTCAAGACTGTGTGACTATTTTCAATGAGAAAGTAGACACTGGATTCGTAGGCTACATGGTGACGAGACATCATTTAATAAGTACAGACTATGTTGACTATGTTGACGACGATACAGGCAATCATTATTTGAAATGAACATTCAAAGTTGAATTATAATTCGTAGTAGACAAAGTACAAAGTCCATCATGTACGACCTGGACCTTGGTTGACTTCACTAGCCGTTACCACATGAAGGTTAACGGAAATACTATAGCAACGAAGTGGTAGGATGCATAGGTTTATAAAATCAATCATGTTAAAAGCGTTGAGCATACATATGAAGATCCAATAATGACTCCAAGCATTGTATTGATGCACTAGTGACTTGACTCCACTGGTCAAGTCAAAGCTCTACAATAAACAATCCTGGAGAATCAAGTATCAAAGGTGAAATACTTAAAATGAGCCGTTTTGGGTTAAACATTCAAATCAAGCGCGTCTTGGCATGTTTCCTTCAAGAGCGACCATCTTATAGATGATTCTACCTCCAGTGTATTTGCTGGATGGCAACAGATCGCCGCAACAAACCGCCCCATACTCGTTCAAACATGGTGCACGGTGGTACGCAAACAATGAAACATACAATCAGCTTAGATACACTCAAAAGTGCGTTCATACTAGACTCACGTGTGAGGATCTCATACAATTAACTCCCCCCCCCGCGAATATAACGTAACAGTTTACATCGACCCCCCGGTAAAAAAAATCGAAGATTTTTTTTTTCCGAATTAAAAACAGTGAGGTCAATCAAGTTCCATCAAGCTAAAGAACAGATAACTATCATTAATATATTAAGTATGACTGTAAAGAAAATAGTAAGAGACGGATATAAATGTGGAAGGAGAATAAAACATCAAATTCAAATAAAATTTGAAAGGTAAAGAGCCAAAGATCAACTATGTACTAAATATGAAATGTTAAGTGAAAAGAACAAAGGAGATGACATGAAATGGAAAATGACCATAAATGGGGAAAAAATTAGAAGAAACCAACCAAGATGATAAAACATGTCAACATTGTAAAAAAAATTTAAAAAATGAGATGTGTATTGTACGTGCATAAATGCAAGTGTGGAAAACGAAATGAAACTCAAATAAATTCCCATAATAAAACACGAGAAGAAAGCAACACATCCGAAAAGAGTATGATGAGAAAAAACCCTAGGCAAGCTAATTAAACTAATAAGCACTAATTATGGTATCATTAAATATCCACGCACACATAATATATATCAGGCACAAATGATGCGCTACCATTCGAAAATGAGGCGATAAGCAACAGTGCAGCGAAATTAATAGCCTAATTAAAGTAAACATGTCATAAAAATGTCACACTGTTCCGTTAGAACTAAAATGTAATTGATGAAACACTCGCGAAAAAGTGTCATAATGTTCCGTACAAGCAAAAATGTTAATTAATCAATTACTCTTGGAAAAGTATCGTGGCGGATAGTTTCATATACACATAATGATGCGCTAATAAGTCAGTCACTGCGAATAAATCAGAAATCGGCAGAAAAAACACCATAAAGAAATATGATAATATAGTTATAAAAGTCTAGTCAGTTAATAATGTGAAAAAAAATATTCACTCCGTGGCGAAAATGAATATGTCATATACACAAGCGAGGTAATCACGAGAAATGTTGTACTTGGTGACATCACATATATGCAGAAGTACAATAGCGTTGTCGTAGAAGCAAAATGGCGGAACAAGTGTCAATGAGTGTAGTAATCCAACGTCTTGAAGGATTCTTGTGAACACCGAGACAATAAATCGGCCACGACGTTGTCAGAACCCCGGATGGCTTGGACTGTAAAGTGAAACTGCTGCAAGGCAATCGCATAACGTGCAGCTTTAGAGCTCTTTAAGTTCTTACTCTGAAGTGCAGTAAGTGCTCGCTGGTCCGACTCGACGATAAAGTGGGCGCCAAGCAAAAATCGTTGCAGCTTCAGTATCGACCAGCCCATGGCTAACAACTCACGGTCGATCACAGAGTAGCGCTGTTCAGCTGCAGTTAACTTCCGGGAGACGTAGAGTACTGGGTGGAGAGTTCCTGAATAGTCTTGCATCAGAGAAGCTCCGATTCCCATCGAGGAGGCGTCACTGTGAAGTATGAAAGGAATATCTTTGCTTTGGTAACCGTAAAATAGGAGCAGAGGAAAATAATATCTTAATTTTATCTAAAGTGGCCTGGCACTCTTGTGACCACTGAACCATGTTAGGCGACCCTTTCTTCAACAAACTAGAAAGAGGGGCAGTGATGGATGACAAGTGGGATATGAAACATCCATAGAATTGGATCAAACCAAGAAGGCTACGAACCTGTTTCTTAGTTTTAGGAGGAGTGATATTTAATATTTTAGAAGTATTATGGTCTTCAGTCAGTAAGAGAGCATGGCCGACACAGTGGCAAAAAATAAGAGATCTCACTGAAACCGACGTGGGCTTTAGACGGTTTAGCCTTCAAGTTGTGAGAATGAAGTGTGGACAAAATTGAACAGAGACCACAAAAGTGATCGTCCCAAGAGTCACTATAAAGGCAAATATCATCAAGATATGCAATAACATCTGAACGGTGAGAAAGAAAACGACGCATCATGCGTACGAAAGTAGCAGGAGCGTTAACGAGACCAAAAGGCATGAAGTTCCACTGGAAAAGGCCTCGAGGTATAGAAAACGTCGTAAGAGGCATGGCCTGTTCAGTAAGAGGAACTTGCCAATATCCTTTCAATAAGCCGAGCTTAGTGAAAAAGATAGAGTTTGATAGCTTGAAAAGCAAATCTTCTAACAAAGGCATTGGCTCCGCATCAAAATTCGTGACCTGATTTAATTTGCGATAATCGACGCAAAGACGAATGTTATTGTCCTTTTCCCTAACAATAACTATAGAAGAAGCATAGGCTGAATTGGAGGGTTCGATAATATTCAGCCGTAGCATTTCATCCAATTCTTTTCCCCTTGAGTTTGAAAGTGGAGTGGAATGGGGTAAGGGCGAACTCTAATAGGCTTGTCATCAGTCAGTATAATGTCATGTGTGATGAAAGATGTCTGACCGGGAATGTCAGTAAGGACATCATTGAAAGAATGTAACAAGGAAGAGACTTGTAGTTGTTTTTCAGCAGAGAGTTCAGGAGAAATTGTGATATTTTTCCAAGTTTCCGTCGAATGTAACGGGACTACCGGAAGAGATAGAGGCACGTCAGAGAAAGTCGATTCCTCTTCTTGAATAACGGATAAAGAGTCATTATGATTCTGACGATAAGGAGGGTGTTACCACCAATATTATAGTGATGTGGTATTTTCGGGCTCATAGTTTATGGCCGATAGGTTTTGGATAACGCGAATAACTAATGGTGGGTTGTTGATAAGAGGCTATGTCAATACTGGAACGATAGGGCCATAACGTTGACCAACATGTAATGAATCTGAACTGGAGTCATGGTTGGACATCACATAACAAACGTTTATTTGGCGACGAAGTACAGAAGAGCATGGTCATTGCGTAGTAGGCATATCATATCAATAGTACAAGTAATAACATCATGGCATCAAGGTACTTTACATTATTATACATCTTCGATCATGAACTTGACCGACACTCTCTAAACGCCGACATCTCAAGGACGGCGATGAACTCTGCGGTGAGCAGTTCTAACATTCTGGTTTTCATGACGGAGCTTTGAATAATATAAAAGGGTTTTACTGAATGAACCCTGTAAATATATTGTAGGATGATCCCGATAAACAGTCGGCAAGAATCTGGAACCCACTAGCGACACGACATGACAGATGCGTGTCGAAGTTCAGCCAAATCTTTTCACGACAAAAATAGCATCAAATATGATATGCAAGCGAGCCATGTGTTGGCTAAAGTAGACGCTCCATACAAGGAGGTGTATCAATATCTTTTAATGAAGTCTTCCCACAACTTGGACAAGACTCACAATCAGCTCCGTCAACAAGACGTCTGTCTGAAGTCGCAGACTTTAGGGATCTCTTTAATAACTTAATCGCTGTTTGGCAACAAACGACCAAATCGCACCGTGTTGCGCTATTTTATTCAACTCTTGTGCCTGACGGCGCGTAAATAACTATTCATATACAACTTTCCTTAGATGCGCTCACATGTACGTCCATCAACACTAGACGGGCATGTGAGAGACTCACACATTTAAATCCCATGCATAAAAAGGACTTAACAGTATACGTAACCCCCCGGGGGAAAAAAGCTATGCTTTGGTTTTTTTTTTTTAAATATACCGAAGAAGCCGAGCAAGTTCCTTAGTAACAAATCAATGTAACATCAGAGAAATACAATTAGTGTTAAGTCATTTAAAGAAATTAATAATTGGGATGAAGTGTGGGAACGGAAAACAATTTCCAAACTCAAACGAAAAAAATTATACATAATGTACCAAAATTGTACTAACAACAAATTAAGAAGTCGCAAATGAAATGAGATAATGAAATAAAGTAGAGAAGAATGGAAAGAAATTGTGATTAATGGAGACAGTAATCAAACAGGATGATAAAAGAGAAAATCTCAATCAATGAACACAATTAAATTAAGTTTTGTATGTATGCGTATATGTGTAAGAGGAAGAAATAATTAAATAAAATCAATGCGCAAAACAACATACTCGAAGAAAATAACACGATCCAAAGGATGTGTAGGCAAGATTAGCTACACAGCAAGTATGCCACAATGGTCACATGAATTCTTTCTATGTGCCAAAAATTATCAAGCGCGGTTGATGCGCTGTTATACATATGGTGATAAGTAATATTGTATCTCGAATACTAAACCAATTTAGGTAATACGAATGTCATAAATCTAAGTAATCTACAATTAAATTCATTAAATTTATCTTCAAATGTTACCAAGTTATCTTCATTTAAATTAATTAAAATATCAAGAAATCACCATGTCGCAATGAAGATTGTCTTAAGCTCGTATCGAAGTGAACTAAAATCATGAACATCTATGAAAGTTAAATGTCCTGTAATCATTTATGTATCAAATAAGTTCAGTTTATGTCTATTTATTTTCCCAGTGGAATAGAAGTAAACTAACACCACAGTTAGTTTTGCACCAACACAGTTACTCATAGTTATTTGAAATGGAAAAGCACCAAAACAATGTGTTCAAAAATGGTGCGAATAATGTAATGTTATATTCAAAAGTTAGGTTATGAATGGAAAACTTATTGTAGTATGTAGCGACATAGTTCGTAAGCAATCATTTCTAGTGCTGACTTGGTCACGTAGTGGCGTCGCAACTTGAGGGGAGCAGAGGTTCGACCAAATCCTGCGGGCAACGTGACAAGAGATCCGCCATCACATTTTCAGGACCTAGTATAGCGCGTATTGTATAATAAAATTGTTGAAGCGCTATCGCAAAGCGGGTTGATCTGGAACTTTTAAGGTCTTTATTTTCAAGAGCTGTAAGGGCGCGTTGATCTGTTTCAACGAAAAAATGAGCGCCGAGCAAGAATCGCTGTAATTTCAGGATGGACCAAACAATGGCTAAAAGTTCCTTGTCTAGTACAGAGTAGTTGCGTTCCGTTGAAGTAAGCTTTCTAGACACATACATCACGGGGTGTAGAGTTCCATCGTAACTTTGCATTAAAGACGCCCCGATTCCCATCATTGAAGCATCGCTGCGAAGAGTAAATGGAATTTCTGGATTTGGCAGTCGCAAAATAGGTGACGGTGAAAATAATGATTTAATATCATCTAATGTGGACTGGCAATCTGGAGACCACCGAATCGAGTTTGGTGAACCATTCTTTAATAATCCAGAAAGACACGCAGTGATAGTAGATAAGTGAGGAATGAAACGTCCATAAAATTGAATTAAACCCAAGAGACTACGAACCTGTTTCTTAGTTTTAGGAGCAGTGATATTAAGTATCTTAGAAATATTATGGTCTTCAGTATGTAATAGACCATGGCCGACACGATGACCCAAAAAATAAATCTCACTGAAACCAACGTGGGCTTTAGACGGTTTAGCCGTCAAGTTGTGAGAACGAAGGGTGGATAGTAAAGAAGATAAACCTCTAAAATGATCATCCTACGAGTTGCTAAAAAGACAATTATCATCGAGATATGCAATAACATCATCACGATGAGATAGGATACGACGCATCATACGTATAAAGGTAACTGGAGCGTTAACAAGTCCAAAAGGCATAAAGTTTCATTGGAGCAGACCTCGAGGGATAGAGAAGGCAGTGAGAGGTTTCGCGTGCTCTGTAAGAGGTACTTGCCATTAGCCCTTAGATAAATCTAGTTTTCTGAAAAATATAGACTTAGAAAGTTTAATAAGTAAATCCTTTAATAGTGGCATTGGTTTGGCATCGAACATCGAAATTTGATTAAATTTGCGATAGTCAACACAAATACGAATGTTATTATCCTTCTTCTTAACGATGACCTTAGAAGAAGAGTATGGTGACATTGAAGGTATAATTATGTTTAGTCGTAACGTATCATCCATCTCTTTCTCTACCTGAACTTGAAAGTGAAGAGGGATTGGATAGGGGCGTATACGAATAGGTTTGTCGTCAGTTAGGATAATGTCATGAGTGATGACAGAAGTACGACCAGGAATGTCAGTAAGAACGTCTTGAAAGAATTGTAACAACGAAGAGACTTGATGTTGTCTGTCCTTAGAAAGATCAGTGGAAATAGTGACATCTGTTCAATTTTCCGTTTAATGTAACGGTACAACTGGAAGAGGGAGAGATACATCAGAAAAAGTAGTTTCCTCTTCAGGAAGCATAACGATGAAGACGACAAGGAGGGTCAGGTATTGCTTGAAACACAGACTGAAGATAGTCTGGACGGGCATGAAATTCTTTCAACATGTTAATATGGAAAGTTTTATGTTTCCCGTCGATATCAACGATGTAATCAACATCAGAAATTCTCGATAAAATTTTGAAAGGGCCTTTCCATGCAATAAGTACACGATTGTCTTTGCGAGGAAGTAAAACATAGGCCTCATCACCAGTAAAAAGCCGGCGAAGACGTCGATATCTATTCATAAAGAGTATTGCTTTCTCTTTGGCGGACTCAGACGATGAGGTAGCCAACCTACATGCGTCAATAATTTTCTGTCGTAAAGTGACGACATATTCATAAGAAGATATGGTGTCATCCGTAATGTCATCTGCAGTGAGTAGGTCGTGAAGTAACGACAAGGGACCACGAGGTTGTGCACCAAAAACAAACTCAAAAGGGGAGAAACCAGTATTTTCATTTTTCACCTCGCGATAAGCGAACAGTGCAGCGGGTAAAACCCTGTGCCATTCTTGAGGATAATCATCAGTTATCTTACCAATTAGCTGCTTAAGTGTCCTATTTTGACGCTCAACTAACCCATTTGACATGGAGTGATATATACTGCTAAGAGACCTGTCAATGTGTAGCATGGCCATTACTTGAGACACAGAGTCGGACACAAATTGTGCACCATGATCAGACAACATTTTTTTTAGGAAAACCTAAACGTGAAAAAATTAGCCATAGTGCATCAGCAACATCAGCAGATGAGATGGTCTTAAGAGGTATAGCCTCTGGCCACCGAGTACACATATCAATACATGTAAGAATGTATTTGTGTCCTCTGGCAGAACTGACTGGAAAAGGACCGATAATATCGATAGACATTTTCTCAAAAGGGCGAATAGGAATGTCAGCAGCTTGAATAGGCGCTGAATGATAAGGACCACGTACCTTAACTTCTTGACATATTGGACAAGAGCGACAATAGATGGTCACATTCCTATGAAGGCCTGGCCAAAAAAAAGAAGAAAGCGCCCTAGATTTAGTGCGTGAGAAGCCCATATGACCAGCACACTGAGAGTCGTGAGCATGTCGTAAGATACGTACTCTCATGTCTGTAGGTACTAAAATTTGAGATCGTACGGATGAAGTAGAATCACGTACCATCCTAACTAGTACGCCATTTTTAAGTAAGAACCAATGTTTAAGGTTCGTCTCAGGATTAGTGTCATTATTTTGAGCCAACAAAAAAAATTTCCGTAATGAAGGATCATTGCTTTGGAGTTCAATAAAAGACTCACATGAAATAATAGAGCTAGCATCATTATCATCATTTAAGTCAGGAGTTATGGCAGGTGGAGCCTGTAAATGATCCTGAGCTTGTGCTCTAGTGGTAACTGCATAAGCAGCATGTATGTGTTGCTTTTCCCAAATAGCAATTTCACGTGGGGTACACTCTTTAACACCATGTATGCGTCCCAGTATAAGATCAGCAATTGGTGACGGCAGCATACAGACGTGTATATTACCTGTAAAATATGGTGTAGGTATGTGTACGATGGCAGTTGGGAATGTTTCAACCGTGCCACCGAACGTGATACATTTTACTGTTTTACCTGTCGCACTTGACGGGTGGACCAAGGATTGTCTAATTCCTACTGTGGAACAACCTGTATCAAAAAGTATTGACACGGGGATATTGTTCACAAGTCCCTTGTGCAAAGCTAGAGATCCTGTTCCATCATGTGTAGACGCAGTTATGGCTGACATAGCAGGAAGGCTTGGCAAGATATGGCCGCAACTCAAAGTAGTAGTCGCTTTTGGCTGAAATAATGTTGTGCATTCCGGACAGCGAGAAGCCTGCTCGAAATCGAGAGAACATGAGGATGCATTATGAACATCAACAATGGCATCCTGATCTACATTCGTTTGATTGGTATGCTGAGCTGAATTAGCATGGCGATGCGATCTACCGCTTGACGATCTATCTCTACCTCTAGATTGATTATGATCATTATTCCTAAAATGGTTATTGTTATGTCCGATATTGGGATTATTAATCCGATGTGAAACCCATTGTGAATTACCGTGGTAATCATTTTCCCTTTGACCAAAATATCTGTTTGAAGAATTTTGATGGCCATGAGGAAAATTAGATCGCGATTGCCAGTCACTATTGGAATTACTTCTTCTAAAATTCGCTGAATTATTCCTATCAAAATCTGATGGCGTATTATATTGCCTCCAGTTTTGTTGTGCCGGAGAACCACCACGAAATGGTTTCCCTTTGACAGAATTAAAATTCTTATAGTCTCCCTTTCTAAAGTTCCTATCGTGACTGAGAGAGCAATTGCGGAAATGATTTCCGTGTTGCATAGCAGAGACAACAGGTAATCCTTCTCTGATCTGAGAATGACTAACTACCATGTTGGGATGTGCTGTACAAAATTGTCTACAGTTTTGCTCCATGTAATTTAAATTTGCAGGTTTCCGTTCATGTAAAACTGCCATCAATGGTACCTATACCTTGTAGCGGTATGGCGGCTTGTGTACCCTGACAATCCCCAGAGCTATGCCAGTGGGAGATTTACTCCTGGTAGGTTCAACCAAGCTGGACTGGTCTGCGTGGGTAGGGGTCAGACAAAAGCTGGTACTCTGGTCCTCCAGGTTGGGGTTTTAGCACAGGGCTGACACCCCTGTCTATGTAAAAAAAATCGCACGTTACGGAAACAACAATAAGTGGAAAAACTTTGCTACGGGATGGACATCCGGAGTATCAGGCTCGGATGACTGACTCAACATGCCTAAGAAAAATTATCCGAATCTTTTGGCCGAATACCATCACCAACCAAGATCTGCTTACTCGGAGCAAGCAAGAGGACATGCACACCATCATAGCTGGCAGACGCTGGAGCTGGGTTTGCCATGTCCTCAGAAGAGACCCCGATGCCATCACAAGAACAGCTATGCTATGGACTTCTGAAGGAAAACGAAAGAGAGGCCGACCATAAAAACCTTGGCGGAGGACTGTGGAGGCTGAGATGCAAAGAATGAACGAGAGTTGGGGCACTGTACGAAGGATGGCCGCCGACCGAGCAAAGTGGAATCAATTTGTTGTTGCCATACAAGACGCCACCAGGCGTGATGGCCACTGACTGCTTTGACGGTCGGCGGCTAAGGATCAAAGAAGAAGAAGAAGTTCATGTAAAAAAGAATAGAATGAAGAATTGACCGAAGACATGACTTTATCACAAAGTATTAGATCGACAATAGCGTCATAAGAATGTTCAATTGTAGAGAGTTCAATCCACCTGTCAAATGTGAGACTTATATTTGATATGAAATCACCTAAATCTTTTCCGGTTTCTGGTAATAATGATTTGAAACGGACACGATATCCGTCCTCATCAAGTTGAAATTTCCTAAGCAAAGCAACTCTGACAGCATCATAATTGTTTTTGTCAGTTTCTTTCAACATATTCACTGTTGTCATTGCTTCACCTGTAAGTAGGTGCAACAGATGTGCGCAATATTGCGATTTATCAATCTTATGCTCTTCGCATACTGTTTGAAATCTATTTAAATAAAATAGTATATCGTCGGCAGGTGGTTTAAATTGAGGCAATTTGATATTGAAATACTTGGTATTGTCTTTGTTAGAGGAAGTCTGGTTATCATGAGCATTGTGAGAATTACTTTCGTTCATTAACTTGATTTTTTCAAGATCTAACGACATCAATTTTTGCTCGTGTAGTCTTCTGTTTTTGGTAACCTCCAACTGAAATCTTTTTTTATTCAGCGGCCATTTGAAGTCTTTTTTCTTCAGCCTCCATCTGAAATCTTTTTTCTTCCATTTGAAGTATTTGTACTTCTAGTTTCTGAGCCTTTTCATACTCAACAAAAGCGAATTGTTTTACCTCTTCAGTGGTCATACCCAGTGATTACCTTGTTTAATAAAGTAATATAGAGTCGCCATTTTGACTAATTTTATGAGAGATCTCACTTACTTAGTGAAATAATTTTATCAAATGGTTTAAAATTTATCTACCACTTAAAATGTGACAAGTTCCTGTCCATAGAACCTGTTATAATAAATTCTTAATTATTATTAATGTCAAAAATTATATTACATTGTTACCTAAATACAAATTATTCATGCATTAAAAAGAGAAAAAACCTATTAAGTCATATAAGTACAAACTACAAGATATAGACCATGCAAACAGTAGTGACAAAGAGAAGATATTTAGGAACAAATTCTTCTTCTTTTTCCTCGTTCGCCCTGAAAAGGACGGTTGTTGCGTTGTGTCTGTTTACGCCGTAGCTGTGATATCTGCACCTTTCGGTCGACACATCCGACTTCTGCACGGCATTTCTTAGGACCGGGTTTGCCTTCCCATTGTGATCCGTGCTTGCTCAGCCAGACTGCACTGCTGCAGACTGTTTCCAGGACCACCACGTGGAGGTGGAGCACGGTCTTGACCAGCTCTGGTTCGCTGGTCCTGACGCAGGCAGTCAAGCTATGAGTCGCTGACTGCGGTCTCTATTGCTGCGTCTTCTGGTCCCATTTAGGAACAAATGAAAACATTCGCAGAATCCACGAAATAATAAAGCAGAACTAAAGAAGAAAAATATTGCAAAGAATGCAATGACACTGCGAAAAAAAATGACAAGACAGTGAACAATACAAGGTATAAATAGAAACTTTTTATAGAAACTAACGATAGTAAGGTTGAGAAAGACAATCACGAACAAAATAAATCAGAAAACTAAGGCACAGAAAAAAAATACTACAATAATCAACCATAATAACGTAACATCACAACTAAACAATTAGTTGTCACAGACAACCAAACGCAGTGGACAAAAAAATCCCTCAGCAAACATTTGCTGGAACATTCCACTGTGGGAGGTCTGCAAAAATGTCCCTAAAGATCACTCACGAAGGCCCGGGGGTGAATCTGGGATGTTCCCTTTGCAAGTCGCCAACCCAACCAGCCCGCATAAAACATGGAACAGAGAACATAGAACACCAATATAAGGAAAAAAAATGTCGACATATTTAAGAAAGGCTCACAAAACACGAATTGGTGGTTCAGAGTACATAAATATGACGACCACTTATCTGTAAAAACGAATCCCGCACGATCAGCGATGATGGGTTTCGGTTATCACATGGTGAGCCATAAGAAACGTGTTGCAGTCCATCGTTGACTCTGACAGTTGAAGTCCAAAGTTGACCTTGACAGTGTACGTTATGGAGGACCACTTGAAGGTTAGTCTGAACGACCGTTATGTAGATCTCCAGAAACAAATGTTGTATCCATGACGGTGTCGACTTGAAAGAAACTGGACATACTGCAATCTTCAACCGAGTATTGAATAATGACGTTCTTCCCGTTGACTGGGCCACCAGATGTTACTACCAATATTATAGTGCTGTGGTATTTTCGGGCTTACAGTTCAGGGCCGATAGGTTTTGGATAACGCGAATAACTAATGGTGGGTTGTTGGTAAGAGGCTATGTCAATACTGGAACGACAGGGCCATAACGTTGACCAACGTGTAATGAATCTGAACTGGAGTCATGGTTGGACATCACAGAACATTCGTTTATTTGGCGACGAAGTACAGAAGATCATGGTCATTGCGTAGTAGGCATATCACATCAATAGTACAAGTAATAACCTCATGGCATCAAGGTACTTTACATTATTAAACATCTTCGATCATGAACTTGGCCGACACTCTAACCACCGACATCTCAAGGACGGCGATGAACTCTGCGGTGAGCAGTTCTAACATTCTGGTTTTCATGACGGAGCTTTGAATAATATAAAAGGGTTTTATCGAATAAACCATGTAAATATATTGTAGGATGATTCCGATAAACAGTCGGCAAGAATCTGGAACCCACTAGCGACACAACATGACAGATGCGTGTCGAAGTTCAGCCAAATCTTGTCACGACAAAAATAGCATCAAATATGATATGCAAGCGAGCCATGTGTTGGCTAAAGTAGACGCTCCATACAAGGAGGTGTATCAATATCTTTTAATGAAGTCTCCCCACAACTTGGGCAAGACTCACAATCAGCTCCGTCAACAAGACGTATGTCTGAAGTCGCAGACTTTAGGGATCTCTTTAATAACTTAATCGCTGTTTGGCAACAAACGACCAAATCGCACCGTGTTGCGCTATTTTATTCAACTCTTGTGCCTGACGGCGCGTAAATAACTATTCATATACAACTTTCCTTAGATGCGCTCACATGTACGTCCATCAACACTAGACGGGCATGTGAGAGACTCACACATTTAAATCCCACGCATAAAAAGGACTTAACAGAGGGTCGTCAGTCGCCTGAAAGACAGACTGAAGATAGTCTGGACGGGAGTGAAATTCTTTCAACATGTTAATGTGAAAGGTTTTGTGTTTCCCGTCAATTTCAACAATACAGTCGACGTCAGAGATTCTCGACACAATAGTAAAAGGGTCTTTCCAGGCGATAGCTTCGTCACCGGGAGAGAGTTATCGTAGACGTCTGTATCTATTAAGAAAGAGTCTCGCTTTCTGCTTTGCGGACACCGACGCAGAGGTAGCCAACCTGCATGCGTTGAGAATTTTATGTCGTGATGCGATGACATACTCGTAAGAAGACTGAGTGTCATCATTAATGTCATCGGCAGTAAGCAGGTCGTAAAGTAACGACATGGGACCACGAGGTTGTGCACCGAAAACAAGCTCGAATGGCGAAAAACCTGTAAACTCATTTTGCACTTCTCGATAGGCGAAAAGCACAGCGGGTAAAACCTTGTCCCAATCCTGAGGATAGTCACCAGTTACCTTCCCCAGTAACTGCTTAAGCGTACGATTTTTCCGCTCAATTAAACCATTTGACATGGCTTGATACACACTGCTGAGAGACCTCTCAATGTGCAGCATGGGCATCACTTTAGTCATATTGTCGGACACAAACTGTGTACCACGATCCAATAAAATTTTCTTGGAAAAACCCAAACGAGAACAAATTAAACAGAGAGCATCTGCTACATCAGCAGAAGAGATGCTCTTAAAAGGGATAGCCTCTGGCCACCGAGTACACATATCAATACAAGTAAGAATTATCGGTGTCCCCTGGCAGACATGATCGGTAAAGGGCCTATGATGTCGATCGCCATCTTTTCAAAAGGACGGACAGGAATGTCTGCAGCTTGGATGGGAGCTGCATGGCGCGGACCCCTTGACTTAACCTCCTGACATGTCGTGCAGGAGCGACAATAGACAGTCACTTCCTTATTAACGCCCGGCTAAAAAAAAAGAAAAAAGTACCCTAGACTTAATGCGTGAAAAACCCATATGCCCTGCACACTGAGAGTCGTGGGCGTGTTGTAAGATACGAACCCTCATGTCTGTAGGCACTAAAATTTGTGATCGTACGGATGTAGTAGAATCACGAACCATTCGTACTAGTACCCTATTCTTAATCAAAAACCAGTGGTTAATGTTCGTCCCACAATTTGTGTCATACTGTTTAAATAATAGAAAAAATTTTCGTAATCAAGAATCATTTTATTGGAGCTCAATAAAAGACTCCCGTGACATAACAGACTGAGCATCATCGTTTTTTATTTCAAGATTAGTGGCAGGTGGAACCTGTAAAATGTCTTGAGCTTGCGCTCTAGTCGTAACTGCGTAAGGAGCATGAATATAATGCTGTTCCCAGGCAGCAATCTGTTGTGGAGTACACTCTTTAATCCCATGTATCCGCCAGACAATAAAGTCGGCGATCGGATTAGGGAGCATGCATACGTGTATATTCCTCGTAAAAAATGGGGTGGCAATGTGGACGATGGCAGTTGGAAAAGTCTCAACTGTGCCACCGAACGTCACGCATTTTACGACTTTACCTGTAGATAAGGCGGGTGAACTAGTGACTGCCGAATGCCAACCGTAGTGCACCCAGAATCCTGGAGCACTCAAACCGGTATATCATTGACAAACCCCTTGTGTAGAGTAAGAGAACCTGTTCCATCATGTGCAGACAAGGCCGGAAGAGTCGGGAGAGGATGACCGCAACTCAAGGTAGTAACTGCTGCAGGATGAAATAGAGTCGTGCACTCAGGGCACTGAGATGCATGATGAAAATCAAAAGAACAAGAAGCCGCAGCATTATTAACATTATTAATGTCACTTTGATTAATAATAACGTGAGGCTCAAGTTGAGCCAAGTTAGCATGCCGAAGAGATTTATCATTATTTAGAGATCTATCTCTATACCGCGATCGATCATGACTATTATCCCTAATGAGTCCATTGTTTTGATTAGAATCCCAATTAGAATGGTTACGAGACCTATTTGTCTCTGTGATTAAAATGTCCATTACTTGAATGGAGTTGGCTTCTAGAAGGAATTACCGTAAGGTTGCCAATTACACTGGACAACAGCCAAAACGTATCCGAGACAAAAGTAGCTATTTTTAACTAACTTGGACATGCTGATCACAAAAATGAAGTTAAAAATTGCGAATTATCTCTAGTTTTCAAGATCGGGGGGGGGGGGGGGGGGACAGATCAGTAGGCTGGTGGCTTCACTTTCCCGACGCGAATGACCCAGTCCTTCTTTTTTCTATAGCCCTGGCGCGTGATTCCCCACGAGACGGATAGCCTTTAGCGCCTATTGGATGACGCAACCTGTAGCAGTCATTGCAACCACATTTCCTCCTTGTCATCATTTGTGTTGTGGATTCTGTGAGTGGAGACGTGTCGTTCAAAATGCCTCGTGAATGTGTGAACAGTACGGATTATTTTTGCTATATTTGCTGCCAAATAAATTTGCTATCACAAAGGCGACCCATTACACCGATGATAAAGAAAGCTTACAGCCTTTATTCTGGTTGTGAGATCGGTGACCAGGACCGGTATTGGGGCCCGCACATATGTTGTCAACCCTGTGCAACGAATCTGCGCTGCTGGTTGAACCGAAAAGGACAATCTATGCGTTTTGCAGTTTCAATGGTGTGGAGGGACCCGACAAACCATCTTAATGATTGTTACGTTTGCATGACTCCTCCAATTGGACATGGTATTTCTAAGAAGAAAAAGCGGCATGTGACCTATCCGAATATTCCCTCTGCTATGCGGCCAGTGCCTCACGGGGAAGGACTTCCTGTTCCGGACCCACCAGAATCTTATACTCTGGATGATGAAGAAGATAATAAGGCCAGTGGACATCCGTCCCCTATGAAGCATCTACATCAAGAGATCCTGATTTCTTGCCTATTGAAGCACAGCCACATAAAATTACCCAGAGTGAATTGAATGATCTAGTGGGAGATCTGGAATTGCCAAAAAATGAAGCAGAGCTGTTGGGGACCAGACTGCAGCAATGGAATCTTCTAGAAGAGAATGTGCATGTGTCTGTGTTTCGTGCTCTACAAAAAGATCTGCTTCCATATTTCAAAATGACAGATGACCTAATTGCTTGCATTGATATAGTGGGTCTGATGGCAGCACTACACATCAACTACAAAGACGACGATTGGAGGCTGTTGGTTGATTCGTCCAAGTTAAGCTTAAAAGCTGTGCTGCTCCATAATGGTAACGTTTTACCATCTGTTCCACTCGGGTATGCAGTCCACATGAAAGAAACGTACAACAACTTGAAACAACTGTTACACACCATCAACGATGACACGTATAAGTGGCAGATTTGTGGTGACCTGAAGGTCATTGCCATCTTGATTGGGCTACAGCAGCGTTACACAAAGTTTAGCTGTTTCCTCTGTCTGTGGGACAGCCGTGCCAGGACTTCCCACTACAAGAAAAAGGATTGGCCCCAACGACAATCATTTGAACCGGGGAAAAAGAACGTACTTAACGAACGACTTGTAGAATCCCACAAGATCTTGCTCCCTCCTCTCCACATCAAACTTGGACTAATGAAGAATTTTTAAAAGGCCATGGATCGACAGGAGGCAGAATTTTTATACCTTCGTGATGAATGTCCAAGACTTAGTGAGGCCAAAATCAAGGAAGGTGTATTTGTCGGTCCACAGATACGTCAGCTCTTCCGAGATCAGCGGTTTGATGATATCCTCACAGGTGATGAAATGTTAGCTTGGAATGCTTTCCAGCAAGTAGCCACAAACTTTCTAGGAAACAAAAAGGTTGACAATTACCAGGAGCTTGCAAAAACCCTCTTGCAGCGCTACGAGAGACTAGGGTGCAACATGTCTTTGAAATTACACTTTTTATACTCTCATCTGGATTTCTTCCCTGCTAACTGCGGTGATGTCAGTGACGAGCATGGGGAACGATTTTATCAGGACATTACTACCCTCGAAAAAAGGTACCAAGGGAAATGAAATGCAGCAATGCTAGTAGACTATTGTTGGACCCTTGTGAGAGATGCTCCAGAAACTCATTACAAGCGACAGGCAAAAAGGCGTCGCTGTGAATCATTTCCGCTATGAGCATTATTATCATATGGTATGTATATGCACATGTGTAAAACTTATTTTACAGATATTTAAAAAACTAGAGCTAATCTGGTGTTTGAACGGCCATTTTCATATTCAGCAGCCCAAATAACATAAAGGTAACTTGGTTTAATCTCAGATACACACAAAAAGTCAAAATTTGTTGTCCAGTGTTATTAGCGTGGATATCACGTCTACCATTTCCTGAATTGTTTTCACTAAAATGTTGTGGCACGATAAATTGTCTCCAGTTCCTTGGAGCTGGAGAATTTCTACGGATTTGATTCCATTGGTGAGATCGGAAATTCCGGTAATCTCTCCTGCCAAAGTTACGATCAGTGCTTTGCAACCTATGTCGTGAGTTATTATTGAAAGGCATAGCAGATGCCACTGGTAATGCATCCCTGACGTTAGAGATGCAGACAACCATGTTTGGATGTGCAGTTAAATATTGACAACCGATTTCCTCAGTAACTGTCAGGTTAGCAGGTCTTCGCTCATGTAAGAAGGAGAGAAATAATGGGTTGATTGAGGACATCACCTTATCCCGGAGTATTAAGTCCATAAGGGCTTCACACGTGTGTTCGATTTTTGAAAGCTCAACCCAGCGAGAAAAAGAAAGACGTATATTTGCAATGAAATCAGAGAAGTCCTTTCCAGTCTCTGGCAGTAAGCTTTTAAAACTGAGCCGATAACCGTCTTCGTCAAGTTGATACTTTAAAAAAACACCCGTGACAGCATTGTAGTCATTTTTGTTAGGTCCTTCCATCATACACACAACTGTTAAAGCTTCTCCAGTGAAAAGTTCCATAAGTCGTGTACAATATTCCGATTTATCTATCTTATGAGACTCGCATATGGCCTCGAATCTATTCAGATAGAATACGATATCGTCGGAAGTAGATTTGAATGGAGGTAACCTGATCCTGTAAGAACCAGAATGGTTCTTGTATGTAGTTGCTTGAGTTTCAGGAGCATTATGTGCATTATTCCCATTCATTAACTTGATTCTCTCAAGTTCTAAAGACAATAACCTATGTTCGTGAAGTCGACTGTTTTCGTTTTCAGTAGCCTCCAATTGCATTCGCTGTGCTTCAGATTCCATCTGACGTTTCTGTTTTTCCGATTACATCTGAAGTTTCTGTTTTTCAGATTCCATCTGAAGTTTTTGTTTTTCAAATTCCATCCGAAGTTTCTTGTCTTCTGCGTCCATCTAACGTTTTCTTTCCTCAATCTGAAATTTCTGTAAATCATGTTTCTGGGCTTTCGCATATTCAGAGGTCGCGAATAGCTTTAACTCCTCAGGGTCCATACCAAGCGCCTTCCCTTGCTTGATAAAATCGTCCAATGTAGACATCTTGTCTAATTATATGAGTAGTTAACTCACAGTCAAATATTTCTTTTAGAAATTAAAATCATCACATAAGTAATGTGTGATAGGTTCTAGTCCACTGAACCTATGTATAAATTCCTCTTAATGGCAGGAATGCTAATAGTACCTTATAATTATTAAGCAATCAATAAATTATGCATTAAAAACAATAAAAGAGCATATAAGGCAGGCAATATATATGATGAAGATACAGAGAACAAATCGATATGAAGACGAGATACCAAAGTATGAATGAAAACGTTCGCAGAATCAAAGAAGGAATAAAGTAGAAATAAAGAAAAAATATTGCAAAACATGCAATGACACTGCGAGAAAAGAAACGAGACAAGTAACAGTACAGTGTATAAATAGAAAATGTGTATATAAATCAAGGATAGTAAGGTTGAGAATTACAGTAACAAACGAAGGCAATTAGTAAACTAAGGCACTGAGAAAAAATATCACAATAACAACAGTAAAAACAGCACGTCACGTCTAAACACTAAGGTGTCACATACAACCAAACACAGAGGACCGAAATCCTTCGGCAAATACAAACCGGAATTTTTACTGCGGCAAATCTGCAAACGTCAATAAAAGAACGCCTAACGTGGGCCCTGGTGTGAAACAGGGATGTACCCCAAGTAGGTCTCCATCCAACTTTCCCGCATGGCACATGGAACATAAAACATTAAGAATAAAGGTGGACATAAAAAGGAAAGGCTCGACTACAACATGCAGCAGTGGCAAGATGCATAAAAAATAAACAGCCACTTATCTTAAAAAATCCCGGTCCTCGCGAACGTAACGTCGATAGGTGTCGGGTGTTCCATGGTGAGCAAAATCCGTGGAAACAGTCCAAAGATGACCCTCACTATAGGTACGGGTGGCTGGATCACGTAGAGGTCAGTAAGGTCGACCGTTACACAGGAGACTGCACGAAACTCTTGTTGATGGCATTTTCTTGAAACATGACGAATTTGAAAACTGGACATACGAATCTTGAAAATAAAAATTGTCCCGTATACTGGCCACCAACTGTTATCGGTGGTGTTGTCTCGGTCTATGTCTTTATACTGGCATTGCTGTTGTCTTGTTTGTAGGGCCTATCAATGTGGCCGACGTACTTCAGATTACGCGAATACTGTGGACCGTTTCTTTGAATGACAATAGGGACCTGGTAACACTGTATGATAAGTCAAGACTGTGTGACTATTTTCAGCGGGAAAGTAGACACTGGACTCGTAGGGTACATGGTGACGAGACATCATTTAATGAGTACAGACTATGTTGACTATCTTGACGACGATACAGGCAATCATTATTTGAAATGAACATTCAAAGTTGAATTATAATTCGTAGTAGACAAAGTACAAAGTCCATCATGTACGACCTGGACCTTGGTTGACTTCACTAGCCGTTACCACATGAAGGTTTACGGAAATACTACAGCAACGAAGTGGTAGGATGCATAGGTTTATAAAATCAATCCTGTTAAAAGCGTTGAGCATACATATGAAGATCCAATAATGACTTCAAGCATTGTTTTGACTCCACTGGTCAAATCAAAGCTCTACAATAAACAATCCCGGAGAATAAAGTATCAAAGGTGAGATACTTAAAATGAGCCGTTTTGGGTTAAACATTCAAATCAAGCGCGTCTTGGCATGTTTCCTTCAAGAGCGACGTCTTCGTCTTATAGATGATAATAATGATTGTGTCTCTCCGAACCAAGGATAAGTACACGAGAAAATCACGTCTATACCAGACGACGAATATTGAGATCTACCTCCAGTGTATTTGCTGGATGGCAACAGATCGCCGCGACAAACCGCGCCATACCCGTTCAAACATGGTGCACGGTGGTACGCAAACAATGAAACATACAATCAACGTATATACACTCAAAAGTGCGTCTATACTAGACTCACGTGTGAGGATCTCAAACAATTAACTCCTCCCGCGAAAATAACGTAACAACATCATTAGACAATCCCTGAAGGATCAAAGACTAGATTGGAACTAGACCAGGAGAAAGACAGCCGAAAGGATAGTATAGCGTTCTTCTGGCAAACTACTATATCTCAGGGCAGAATTGGAATGACTAAGTAAGTCGTATTGTCTTGTCTTTGGTCCACAATCACTGAGCGGAAGCACATGGTGATTGACTAAGTAAGTAAGAAATCAGTACTGGTTTGTGAGCAACCCTGAGCCCATATCAGTAAGGAATCAGCAACTGGTACAGACAGACACCTTCACATACCTAGGATGCATAGTAACACCAGACGGCGGGGCAGGCAAAGACATCAACATCAGAATGAATAAGGCAAGAACAGCCTTTTTTAGCCTAAAAAACATATGGAAGTCCTCTTAATACAGCACAAGCACAAAATTAAGATTATATCAGAGCTGCGTGCTTTCTGTGCTTCTCTATGGTGCGGAATGCTGGAGAGTTACAGAGAAGGAAATGTCGAAATTGTCCTCTTTTCACACAACATGCCTAAAAAAAATTCACCGAATCTTTTGGCCGAATACCATCACCAACCAAGATCTGCTTACTCGGAGCAAGCAAGAGGACATGCACACCATCATAGCTGGCAGACGCTGGAGCTGGGTTGGCCATGTCCTCAGAAGAGACCCCGATGCCATCACAAGAACAGCTATGCTTTGGACCCCTGAGGGAAAACGAAAGAGAGGCCGACCAAAAACAACTTGGCAGAGGACTGTGGAGGCTGAGATGCAAAGAATGAACCAGAGTTGGGGCACTGTAAGAAGGATGGCCGCCAACCGAGCAAAGTGGAATCAATTTGTTGTTGCCCTACAAGACGTCACTAGGCGTGATGGCCACTGACTGCTTTGACGGTCGGCGGCTAAGGATCAAAGAAAGAAGAGATTGGTTTTTTTGCGTACATTTGATACGTTACAGGTTCTGTTTCGTGTGTAGAAGAAATGATTTTTTTTCATCACGAGAGAGTGTCGTGAGTTTTAGATAGGCTTTATTTTTATGGTCCCAATCGAGCAGGGGTGAGATAGTGAAACCTATGTGAGAGATAGGTGTGAGAAATAGCCCCTGTTTACGAGGAGTACAGGTGTAGGAGAAAATTACTGTCTTGGATTTTTTAATAGTTTCAATCCAACCTATCTAGTGCGACACACTTACTGGAGACGTATTTTTCCAATAGATATTGATTCTATTACACTATACTATCGTACGCACAGACAAACAATTTTTGTGACATAAATACGTACATACGTATACACGAACACATAAACTGTGGGCACATATATAATGGGGCAGGGGAAGGTTTTGACCAGAACTAATAACTAAGGTTTATAAAATTTATTATATCTTTAGAAAGAAAAAAATAGGTTACAACAGTTAATACATCGTTATCATGTCATCAGGTGAAATGGTAGTTACATAAAGGGAAACTAAATAAACAATATATATTCTCATAGACCTGGAAAAAAATTAGGAAAATAATCCCACCCGAGGTGTGTTTACCCAACAGATCAAACAAATGATTGACAATGGTGAGTGGGTAGACTGGACGGGTATCTAGGATATTTCCTTAATTTAACTTTCCCGTGGGCCTTCAGCCTTAGTGAGAGAACAGATAAAAGGAAGGTGTTATATTAGTAGTAAACATCTAGAAACTAAATTCTTTCATTCCGTTTTCCCTTCTCGCATTCATTCAGCGAGCTCGCTTTCATTCACACTTACCCCCTCTGTCGGCTGCATATGTCCATAGAATTAATCACACACAGTTCTTAAGACTATTATATATGTCTTAATTTTTTTGTCCAGTCCAGCCCCAGAAAGCTCCGTATAGCCACTGCTAATTTCGCTCGGAGATTTCGCTGAAATGGTGTGTTGATTATAATTTTTCCTGGCAAGGATTCTTCGACAGATTGCAGGGATTGTTATAGGGACTAAGTTTTTTTTCATTTGACGTGGGTTTGGTTAATTAACCGCTCTATAGTCAATGTTTGTAGGTTTGGAACTTATACTGTGGGATGCCGTAAGCCCTCTGGACGTGACTTTCTATATCTCTATAAATAAAAAAACCGTTGGATCGCAAGGTCTGATCATCTGTATAAAAGAGAAAATATAAAATAGGTAATACTACTGTAATTAATTCTAACACCCGCGTTATACGGTAAGACCTGTAAAATCACTCTGGTATTTAATTATTTAATTTTAAGAAATTTCACGAGTGACTAGCCAATGTATCGATTTAATTACCACTAGCTATGAACAGTTAATTACTTAAAATTTACGCAAGATGGAATAGAATTATAAGGTTAATAACCAATTTCGCTCGCCTAGCGTTTAAAATGATGCTACACATCTATTATCTCGGGAAATAACGGGTAGTTATATTATTTAA
Source organism: Oreohelix idahoensis (assembly GCA_024509875.1). Lineage (NCBI taxonomy): Eukaryota > Metazoa > Mollusca > Gastropoda > Stylommatophora > Oreohelicidae > Oreohelix > Oreohelix idahoensis. The sequence goes on along the minus strand of JAMPIV010015995.1, from coordinate 415,065 downwards.
TTTACATCTGGAAAACTTTGTGGTGGGTTTATTTAATAGGTTTAAATTAACACAAAATCCAGTGAAATAAATGAAGAAACTAAACGACTAAATCACTCAAGACTAATATTTTACCGATAGCACAGAATGAATTAGACTCCAATATAGAAGAAAATCCAAAAGAAATCTTGTTAGATTCTACTATAAGCTAGTACTCCTTCAAATCTCTGGCAACGAATGATAAACTGCATTTTCGGCGATGCCAATATATAGTTAATGGAAAGCAAAGTAATAGCGACATGTGAAGATTCACACCTTATTTGAAATCAGGGAACTTTTCTGTTTCTGCGCCGCCAGTCCAAGCGCTAGACTTCCCCGTTCGTCTCGGTCCGCCAGCGATTTTGAACGTGTAAACCGTAGGTGGGAAAAACTGCTTCATTCTTCTGGGACCACCACAGTCTTTTGATACTGACCGTTTACGTCTCCTCTTTGGCAACACCCTTCTAGACGGGATGACAGAAAAAAGTAGGGAAATGCTTGCTTTTCATCGCTCTAGAGATAGGCAGTAGGTGTGGCTAACTAAACCTAAGGTAAAACGAAACTCCTGGATCCTCGCATGATAGCTGTTTGCATATTAATTATCCAACGTGGGTAAAAATCCACGTGGAAATGATGCATACTAATTTGCACGCTTGGTAGAATTCCACGTTGACGATTTACCTACACACAAATTCAGGGGGCCTCGATGCTATTCGAGGGTACTCTTGTTATCATCCGTCAATTCAGGGACAGCTGAATTTCATCCGTCACAGAGAGGTTATGTGTATTATTCCTTTCAATGTATCCAAGAAGAAAAAGAAAGCATTTGAATTACTTTAAATCGTCATTGAACTTTATACTACAAGAATTTACGATGGTCCGTGGAAGTGAATTGTTTCGTAAGAATTTAATTTTCGAGGTTTGGACCTTTGTAATTTGTCAACTTGATGGGGCTAGTTATTTTCAGCAGTGGTTCCATACAACATGGGTGACTATTACACCTTTTAGTATCATAATTATGAATCACTGTCCGGAATAATAAATTGGCATTTTCTATGCTAAATACATTAATTACCAAAATACTAAATTTGCTATGTGATTCATACTTCTGGCTCGTGTGCATTGTGAAAAGTTAATTGATATGAGCGGAAGACAATCTATGCCCAAAGAAAAGGGAGTGAGAGACGGAAAAAACTTGAGTAAATGTTTGTGAGAAAAGAAACAGTGAATGACAAAGATAATGATGATGATTCAGAGAATAACTAAAATAATCATGAAAAATATAGCAGACCATTGTGTTACAGTTGTACCAAGTTCGGTGTTATGAGATGAGGTGATCAATCATCCTCCTTGCTGCATTGTGGTCAGTAACTCAAGAAATGTGTGTCATTTATACACAATTTGCACCAACCATTTGTAGTTCCCTGTGCTTGATAGCTCTGTTTGTGCCTGGTACTATCCTGTGGTTCTTGTGTCGTTTTGTGATTCGTGGTTTGCGTATGCAGTGGATGGGTGATCTGTTTGGCGGGGGCGATTATCGTGGCCGTGCTTCCTGGTGGTGTTAATTTCTGTCTGGGCGCTTTGGTACCTGTCGTCAAATAGTACCACCTGTTCGAGAGTCTCGCTCCATGTTCCGCTAGCAACCGTCTCATGCCAGGGGTGAGTTAGTCCTTTAACTGCTAAATGATTATCATTTCCTGCAGCCCTACATATGATTCTAAGGTGCTAAGGGATCCCTATTTCTCCAAGAACGTTTCTAGTCGTGTAGCAAATTATCTGAACGACTCATCATCATGTCGCTTAGCCTCACAGAACTTGCTACGAAATGACTTTGTATTCAGCTGAAAACGCCGAAGCAAGACTTCTTTAACATTTCGTAGTTGTTATGGTCTTCTTCAAAAATACGTCATTAGCTGATCTCCTTATTCTGAGATAGCTTCATGTTGTATCCCTCCTTATCTAAGCCATAAGTAACGGCTAAGGACTCGAATCTAGACAAATAGACGTCAATGCCTTCTGAGGCATCTGAGTATATATCTAGCTGGAAAGAGGCCGCACTATACGCCGTGGCACGAAAGATACTTCCTCCCTCGCTGCCTTAATAGCTTCCCGACCTATTAGCACTGGAACCAGAGTCTGTTCTTCTTCCTTCATTCTCTAGCTGTTGCATTCTGATTGCGTGGGCTCTATCCGCGACCTTTTCAGCCTTTTATCTGTCCGTCTGTTCTTTTAGAATGTCCTTTTCTTTTCGTTTTCTCCCGCTTCGTGTTTCCTTTGCTTTTCTTCCGAAAGGGAAAGGAAAAGGTTAAAAAGTAACCTCCTTGTCTCAGGAGCCATTGCTGTCTCATTTTTCCCTCTCTTTTTAAAGTTCTTTCACAGAAGAGGTCATAAAGTCCGACAAATCTTTCCCCGGAACAGCTAGTTCCTTACCAATATTTAAGCAAAAAACATAGAGATTCTGCGGCTCAGCCATTTCTTATGCAAGAAGTCTGGTTACACAACAATGCAATTGCTACTTTAACTAGTGTCGAACTAGCAGCTTTCAAATACAAATTAACCAGGTGTCTGCAATTATAATTTTATCAACACCAAAAAATAGGCCTAAGCAATGAACTTTCTTTTCCACCTTGCAAATTTTAGAGAAAATTTAGTTTTTATCAATCATTCTCATAAAATATTTCACCTTGTTATTTGTTTACTGGACACTGTATGATCAGATTTATACAAAATACAAACTGACAATATTTTTATAAGAAATCTGAACTAAATGTCTATGAATTCTAGGGGAAGAAACAATCAGGTTATATTATCCCAAGACGAGATACTCCGACTGTCGTATTATCACAATTGTGTACTCGGTTCAATTATCCCGGTGTGACAGTGCTGGGACTTCTTTAAATAACTAGGTGACAGAGGCAGGCCTAGTCGTAGTCTACTCGAACTGGCAGACTATGTCTTTGACTTTATCTTTGACTATCTTCCAAGTAAGGTTATCTCTTTACTGACCCTTACCGCCAGAGGTGATGATTCTTGGATGAGTTATGGTTTGGTTCCTTTATCAACCCAGGTCACGTTCTTCCCTCCTTGTTGTTGTGTAGCGACTAGATCGTATTGTGGCGTACCATGATATTAATTTTTGTTGTGCTATTACTCCTTATTTCTCACACCACTCCATCTTCTTCTTCTTCTTCTTTGATCCTTAGCCGCCGACCGTCAAAGCAGTCAGTGGCCATCACGCCTAGTGGCGTCTTGTAGGGCAACAACAAATTGATTCCACTTTGCTCGGTCGGTGGCCATCCTTCGTACATAGACAGGGGTGTCAGCCCTATGCTAAAACCCCCAACCTGGAGGACCAGGGTACCAGCTTTTGTCTGACCCCTACCCACACAGACCAGTCCAGCTTGGTTGAACCTACCAGGAGTAAAACTCCCACTGGCATAGCTCTGGTGATTGTCAGGGTACGCAAGCTGCCATACCGCTACAAGGTATAGGTACCATTGATGGCAGACCCACTCCATAACCTTCTATAAATCAAGTCAACTTGTGTGGTAGGTTCAACTTTATAACAAATTTATTTACAAAATTAAAGTTCCGACATTTTCCAATAAGGAGTATGGTTCAAAACTCCATTTCATGTTCATTTATCCAGCCCTTAATTCAACTTGTTCCAAAAGGTATATTTATTGCCTCTCCTGCAGACTCTTACTTATACGTAGGTGATCTACCCACAATTTATTCTCTTTTATTTATTTCTCCACCTTATCTCTTGTATCTGCCCTGTCAGGCCTAACTCATAAACATTACATCAATATCTATACATGGTTCATATATAAAATCAAATCATGTCAGGTACAGCTGTTGTGGCGTCCTCATACTTACTGTCAAATGAGAGAGCACCCGAGTTGTCTCATAGTTATCAAATTCACCATTATCTCTTCTTTCCTCTGATTTACTGTTCAATGAGAGAGAGCATGTCTTATCTCAAGGATGTCCGCGTTGCAGAACCCTTGTTCATTTATTCTTGTCTAATGACAATACCTCTTCCTTTTTATACAACAGCCCATCCTGGCTATCAGCTAATAAAAAGTTATGTTATCCACTTTATACCTTCTTCAGTCGTACTTGTTTCAATGTTAGTTCTTGTGGTAGCCCCTTTAAACATGAGCATCATTAACCTCTGGTTAACCATAAGTTGACTGAAAGTCTATAAAAATAGCAAGTCTTTCTTACCGTGTCAAAATGAATCCAAGTACCTATCACATTTCCTACTAAATCACCCCTGTGTGCTAATCCTACGTTTAACACAATTCAATGAACACAATTTATGCTAGTCTCCAGAATTGCTACCACTAATCATGCTAAATCTAGCTACTTCATGTGTGAAAACTCGTGTCACCCACAGGTTTCACTGTTTCACTTCTTGAGAGCCTGGCAACACACGACTTGCCTCGTTAACTTCTCGGCCAGGACTAATTTCTTTTGTCCTTCAAATCATCATCCCGTCATCCGTTTTTGTTTTCCAGTCAATACGATTGGTCCATCGCTTCCAACTCACCGATCACAAAACTCACGCTCCTCTCCTACGTAAACAACTCAGTGAGTATTTGTTCCGTACTGTTTACGCCTTGCTCATTTTTCTCGTGCGTTAGTTTTTCTCTCTGCTCACTTAATCTGCAAAGGGCGCTAATTAATTGTAGTCTCCCTTTGAGGTTTTTGCTTTAATGTTACATTCCCTTACTTAAGGCTTATTAGAACACTCATTATGCAAATTTCGTACACCATAACTGTATATTCCTAAAACTAACTAAGTGTAAACCAGCCTTGTTTTCAGAGGCTTGGAATTAAAGGGTTCTTTCCCTTTCTCTCCAAACACGGGTGTACAATCTTTTATCTCCCATCTTTAAGATAAATAGCCCGTTTCCTAGATTATTTATATTTTCTAACCCATTTTCCATTACTCTTTTATTTCATCCACACCAAATTACTGTTTATCTGAACCTTATGTACAGCGCAAATAACGCTGTAAAACCCAACGGTGACATACATCCCGGGGCCGTACAAATGTATCCCGCAGGGAGACATTTGCACTCTATCGACAAGTAAGCAAACTCTATCTATCCCATCATCATCTCCATTATCCTACCCACAAACTACTCGCAAGATATCAAAGACAATTATTAAAAGTAATGAAGAACATTAAATTATAAAAGTAAGACTATGCTATAGCCTAAATAGTAATACTTATCTCATTAATTATTACTCAAATATGGAACGTCGTATCTCAAAGATTATCGAAACATAGTCTTGATCCTCTAGTGTGGTAAGTCTTATCTTGTGAAGAATCTTGTTTAAGCTTTCTGAAATGCTGTATCTTTATTCTAGTCTGAGATAGTTCATTGTTTTAATCTAGTTTGTCAGTTACAATGGTCTCTGTGTCTAAATTATTTTATTATCACTTTGAATATGTCCCGAGACTAATGAACTCATCACTCATGTCTATGTGATCAATGTACTTTGTCACTAGTGATAATTTCTACACATTTAAGTTTCTTCGCGAAGTTCTACCCTGTCTGTTCACCAGGTTAATGTATAGTGTAAATGTCTAAGTGTGCTCCGAAATATCAATAACCACTATGTTAACCACTGAGAGATCTAATTATCTAACTAACCGTTGAATACCGTTGATTGGGGTACCTTATTTAAGCACTATAGCTGGGTGAGTGCTGCGAATTAGTACTATTGCTGGGTGAGTACTTTACGGCGATTACACTGCTTGTACGAATTTTGGAGATCTCTTTTACAAGCTCTAACAGTGTAAATTTCTCTACTGGAGAGGCGACTGTCGTACTGTGATAAAGTTGGTATCAGTTGTAGTGTGTTTATAGTCGCTCTGCAGGAGGAAGAGGACGAACGAATATTTGTATGTTGTTATCAACCAGACAATGGTTTGTATTCCTGACGATGTTTTCTTTAGAATTTGGTGTTGGTAGAGTCATCCATACATTCGGTGTCATTTTCTTCGCTTTCTGTTGTCAAGTTCTGATTATACCGGCGCTACCGATTTGTCAACAATATTCTTGCGAATGTTTGTATGCTGTGCTGTAGGGCTTTGATTCTGATAAGTTTTATTATTCTTCAGTGCTCGTAAAGGTATCGCATCTTCAATCGTCCTAACCGTAGTGTGTAGACTGATGGTTGTAGTTGTGGCTGGTAGTTGTAGTTGTCACTTCAAGTTTTCTTCTGTAATGCTCCGATTCTGCTGAATTATGTTGCTTCGTGTGAGGCTGTAAGAGATTATCTTCTGTCATCACATGTTCGCTTTACATGATCACTGGGGTTGTGACGGGGGTCGCAGGGAGTATGTTGGGGCTGACGAAGGGGTAGGGAATAATGGTTGTGACCATGTGAATAACATTGTGAACACTGATGTGTTGTCTTTGTGTAGTGCGGCTAGACTCTCATGTGATTCTTGCTTCTTTATTTCTTCTGTAAGGCTCTCTGTGTCTTCTTGACTGTCTTCCCCATACTCTTCCTGCATCACATCAATCAGAAGCTGTCTTCCTCTGCGGCTTCACCAAAAATCTCAGTTTCCACTATTTCTGCCGTCGTCACCACTTTTCACATAATTTCCGCCATACTACCATGGCCTCTAATCTACTTCTTACATCTCCTTCACTCATCTCCTCTACTGCAGTACCCTATTGGTCAGGTGTACTCAGTTCTCTCTTGTGTGCGGTACAGACCAATTATACTTAGTCTTCTCAAGACTCAGCTACCACCGCCATCTTGTTCGTATTATGTATGCTATGCCTCTCCTCACATAGCCTCCTGCTACTATCTCCCATTCTCCTTACTTATTCACCATATCTAAAAACTTCATCATCATGGCCTCTTTGCTCTTGAGTGCTTCTAATGCTATCTGTTTATCAATATCTTGAGTCTCCTGTCCCCTTCTGACTTCATAAACACTTTGCTTCATCTCTACCTCTTGTATCTCCTGAATTTCTCTCAGCCTCCCTACTTGTTACTCCTTCATCAACCGTGTGCTTCGGTTTTTCTCTATCTTCCATTTCTTCCCTTCTCGCACTCCCTGAGTTCCTCTCAGGTTCTGTACTCTTTAATTGGTCGCTATCTCGACCTCTACTTATACTCCTAGTATCTCTCCTGCTACTACTCCTATTTCTCTCCTCCTTTCTAGCCTCTCGGCTCTTAGATCGGTACTCCCTTCGATCCGTATCTCTCCTATCATCACTTTTATTTCTCAGCTCCTAAAATTTTCTATCAATAAATTCGCACAATGCAGCTATATCTTTCCTACTTCCCGCTGCACCACTACTTCTTACTTTATTCTTCCTCCTCCGTCTGACCTCTTCCACATGTCTCAGCTTTGCTAGACGCTCTCTATAAACCGCCGAATCGTCTGAAGACGACGACCTCTATCTCTTCTTTCCTCTTATATTCTCCTGCTCCATCTCTTCCTGCGTATCTGAATCTTTAGCTGATGTGTCCTCTATGTTTTGAGTTTGACTTGTACCACTTTGTTGTTTAATCTCTATCAGTTGCTCGTTTTGTTTCAATAGCTGTTGTTCCCGTATTCTGCTCTTTAGTTCTGCCGCTCTCGTGTGTTTGTATGGTGCATCTATTTCATTATCAGCACTGTTCCATTTATTTCTTATTGCTGTTGTATCCTCTAGAATCTCACTGTACTGTTCACTTTCTGTATACTGCCCTACTTGTATTCTGTCTTCCTCTGGCCTATATGTGCCCATCTCCTTTTGTTCGCTGTGTAAAATTTGGGGGGTTGGGGTCAACCGATCAGATGTTGTTTCCGGTTCTTCATCATGTGCAGATAGTGGCGTAGTACTATCTCTCTCGTGTAGGCGGTTGTCTCTGGATCTCAATCTTTCTCTCAATTCTGTTGGCGGGATATCTTCTTCTTCTTCTGAGTTCTCTCTACAGCGAGTAAGGCGTCTTATAGTATCTGGTAGTTGATCAGAATTGTCACTTTGTTCTTCATCCATGTTGTTTCCGCTAAGTGAAGTGTTTGTTGAATCTGTGGTGTCATAGTAAATCAATGTAGCTTTACGGGGTGGTCTGCTATTTGGTAAAGCTGGTGGTACTATGGGGCGATCATTATCTTTCTTCATCTGCGCTACGTGTGCTTTGACGTTTATGTTCTTCTCTTCATGCCATAGTTTATAATTCACAGGTGTTGTCTGTTCCAACACTTTAAACCCGTCAAGTGCATTCATTCATTTCGTCCATTTGCCTGCGGTCTGTAGTACGTAGTAGTGGTATGTTGAATGTGTAACGTTTGTAGCATCTGTTTGAAAGGGTTACCGACAAATTGTTTACCATTGTCTGTAATTATTCTTTTGGGGTAACCATGTCGTGGCATGAATTCTTGCAGAAAAAATTCAGTTACTGTTGCTGAAGTTATATTCTTAAGAGGGTAGCTTTCAGGCCATACCGAGTATTGGTCAACGATGTGCAAAAGGTATGCGTTCCCGGACTGGGTGACTGGATACGGACCAGAAATGTCCATGCTTATAACTTCCATGGGGAAATGTGATTGTTTCATCTGTTGCAAAGGAACCTTGGTTGGGCGCATGTTCCGTATTCTGCAAGTTTTACAAGTATTAATATATTCGGTGATGTCCTTATACATTGTTGTCCAATGGTACCTTTTCTTAATGATATCTATGGTTTTGTCTCGTCCAACATGTCCATTGTTGTCATGGAACTGTACCAATAACTGAGATACTAGTGGTTGGGGAATTACTTTTTGTAGTCTACCTTCTTGTTTCTGATCTATGTGATATAAGGTCTGGTCGTGTGGCAGGATAGTAAATTGTTTAAGCGATGTGGGTTTCGCTTCTATCTGTTGGATAAGCTTAGTTATTTCAGGGTATTTTCTCTGTTCAGCACATATATCGAATGTATCTAAGTTTGTTGTCTCTTCTGTATCCATGTCTGTTGTGGCAGTACTATCATCGACATCTACTCTGTTAGAATTTATAACGTAGATTTCCTTTGTGTTGTCATTAATATCTGTACCCACATCAGGATCATCTTGCTATATAGTACCAGTGTGTGGGATTCTAGAGAGGAAGTCTGCGCATGTATTCTGTGTACCTGGGATGTGTTCAATTGTCGCATCATACGATTGCAAATTTATAGCCCAAGTCTGTAATTTTTTTGGTTGTTCCTGCGTTTTGGTGAGCCAATTCACCAATGGTTGATGATCTGTTCTAATACTAAGTTTGGTACCTCTGATATAAAAGTCAAGCTTCTTTATGGCATAGTATATAGCAAAGGCTTCTTTTTCTGTAATTGTCCATCTTCTCTGTGTTTTGGAAAACGCATGTGATATGAATGCTATAGGCATCTCATTAGGAATCTCTGGTGTGGTAAATGTTTCATCATCTTCCCTGTGCTGCACTAAACGAGCACCTATTGCTGTGTCCGAGGCATCCGTGTACATAATCATCGGACGAGATATATCCGGATGTGTTAGAAGTGGTAATGTTGCGAGTGCTTCTTTAAGATGATCAAAGGACTTCTGACATTCTTCCGTCCACTTGAATCGAGAATATTTCTTAGTGAGGGCGATAAGTGGTTCAGCGGCCTCTGAAAATTTAGCAAAGTGGCGTCTGTAATATCCGCAACAACCAATAAATGCTCTAACTTGCTTCACTGTTATGGGGGCGGGCATCTTCTTTATTGCTTCTACTTTGTCTGTGTCCGGGCGAATGCCATCTTTATTCACCAGAAATCCTAAGTACTTGGTTTCTGTCTTTAGAAAATTACATGTGCTTAGCTTGAGTTTTACTTGGTGGTGTCGGAGGCGATCAAAGACTTGTTCAACTTTCTTTAAGTGATCATCCACGGTACCTGCTGTATGTATGAGTACGTCATCTATGTAGGCTAATGCAAAAGGATGCATTCCCTGCAAAACCTTATCCATTAATGCCATGTATGTTGCTGGGCTTCCTGTCAGACCGAAAGGCATAACATTCCATTTGTAACTACCCATGTGTGTACAAAATGTTGATTTCTCCTTTGCTGCTGGTGTCATGGGGATGGACCAAAATCCTGAGCGTGCGTCCAGTGTGGTAAAATATGTAGAGTGTCCAAGTGTTGCTAGTATATCATCAATGCGTGGTAGCGGATATGAAATTGTTTTGGTTATTCTGTTCAGTGCGCGGTAGTCGCAGCAGAATCTACTTGATCCGTCTTTCTTTGTGACAATTACTATAGGCGATGACCACGCTGATGTAGATCTTTCTATGATTCCTGCTTTCAACCTTTCGTTTATGGATTTTTCTACTATCTCGCGATTCTTCAAAGGAGTGTGGTAAGGTCTCAAACTGATATGCTCCTCTACTGTAGTCTGAATGTCCATGTGTATTGTACTGGTTCTGCCTAACTCCACATCTGTTAGTGCAAACACATCTTGATGTTTAGTAATAAATGCACTAAGTTTATTCTTGTGTTGTTCGTCTACCTTCAACGTTGCCAACAATTGTGATATTCGATCTGTTTTGTTATCCGGTATGTGAGACTCTTGACTTGTCCATGGTGTCTTAACATATGTGTGCTCATCATCTACTCTGTGAAAGTTATTCCTTCTTTCTCGCTCCCTGTTGTGACATTGAAAATGTTTGTAATTCATGGGCTCATTTTTTCTAAATGGTTTTTCTGCGTATTCTGCACTGGGTATTCGCCATGGAGTATACTGTCCATATTTTCTATAGTTGTCATCTTCACTCTGTCGTTGACCACGGCAGTAATCAAAGGGTTTTTTATATCTTGTTCCATATCTCTGGTACATTTGAGTGTCTCTCGTTGGTTATCCGCCATGGAGTGTACACTGATTGTGTTCTATAATTATTCCTTCTGCTCTGTCGTTCACTACGGCAGTATTCTGCTGGGGTTGGTAACAAGGAATTTGTAACGAGGTTAATATCATGTGATTCTTTCCTAGTATCGCCTGCCTTTCTATATATTCCATTGCTAGCTCTTTGCTGTATTATTTGGTTTACTCTATGTGCATAGCAAGAGTATTCATTGTCTTTCTTATTTACTCCTATGTTTTCTGGTTCATTTCTTGACCTTATGTTTTGGGTCTGTCGAGCAGTTCCATGTATGAGGTTATCGTTGTGTGCATTAAATCCTTTAGATTGTTTGCTGTTATCTGAACGGTAACCTGAGGTATAATTTCGAGATGTAGGTGGAGTGGAAGAATGGTGTTGGTTTCTACCGACTTCGGGTGTTCTATTATTTCTTTCTGAGGTTAAAGATGATCTTTGTACCTTGGCAATTATTGCACCTCTTTGTACTGTTGTTGCTTTTCCCGAAGTGTTGACAATCATAACTGGAAAGTCACGAGAAGTTGAAATTTCTGCGATACCTTCAGTAACAAACATGAGAGGTTCATCAATTATGTCTTCATTATCCAGGGGTGGAATCTGTGTTATCTGACCCGGTTGAATGTAGCTGGAATTCTTTATTCGACCTTTGACTATTACCAGTGTGTTAGGTAACACCGTAACTGTGGCTGTCAACCGCACCAAGGATGCAATATGTATATCGTCTTGTAGTTGTATGTACTCATCATTGATCTTAATCTTTTGTAGATCACAATATATTCTAGCATTATGCTTGTTCAGGAAGTCTCTGCCTAGGATGACATTTCTAGACATTCCTCGTATAATTATGAAGGAATGTGTGATCTGTTGTTGTCCTATGCAGAAGGTAATATTGGCAATACCACATGATTTCATAGGTTCTCCTGTCACTGATGACATGAATGTTTTTGAGGGCCGAAAAGTTAGTAAATGCTTGATTTGTTTATACAATTGTTCCCTGATCAGACTAACTGAAGCTCCTGTGTCTACAAGTGCTCGATAATTCTTGTTGTTAATATTGATCAAACAAGAGCTAGGATCTGGTGTGATGTTTATCCTTTGAAGAGGGGTTGTTGAATGCGAAATCATGTTGTTTTTCTTTAACTCTTTGGACCTCCGATGAGAAAAGTTATTATCTTCCTCATTTACTGTACGGTCATCACCAGCGGTCCTGCCTAGTGATTGACCGCTCCATTTCCCTGGTTGTACTTTCCTGCTTGTCTTGTTCTGAAGTTGGATGGTGTATACGCTTCTCGGAAGTTCTGATTATGTCCACGAGTACCATCATAACTATTCTGTTGTACATTATTATAATACTGCTGGTGCATGCGAGGATGTTGTTGTCGGCACTGGGAGGCTATGTGTCCTCTAAAACCACAATTAAAACTCGTGGGAATGTTCACCTGCTGTATGCTCTGCTGTCTATGAAAATGTCGAGGATAGCTTGTGTTTACCTGTCCCTGGTTTTCCATCTGGCTTGGGCGACGCTACGAGAGCGGGAATGTCCAATCTCCATCGGCTCATGTTTTGTTTGTGCGTCGACTGCTGGCTCTTGTTCTGTACATTGATTAAACCTCGTTTGAACATTTTCTTCTGTAATTGCTATTTGTATTGCCTCAGTTATTGTATTGGGATCCTTGCGAATCAAATGCAGTTTTGTACTCTTTCCCAACAGTCCATAAATAAAGACCCCTATCAGATGTTTCTCTAGGTCTGGTGATGCTGTCAACCCATTCAAAAATGCCTCCTCTGCCAAATTTAATAATTTTTCTGCGTAGGATTCTATAGGCTCGTTATGTTGCTGTTTGATACGGCGAAGCAATGACCACGCATGCTCCGTATTAGTAATGTCGCTATAGCGTTTCGTTAGCTCTTTCTTTAATGACTCATATGTCTCATTTGGATATATATTTTCACGTCTCCTTAAGAAGTCAGTAACAAGAGCGTCAGATGAAAAATATAGTATCTTCCTCCATTCCATATCTGTGCTTGCATTTATCATAGTAGCAAATCTGTCTGCGTCTTTCATCCATTTTCTGAATTATTTCGGGTCTCCCTTAAATGGTGTTATCACTGACCTGATTTGATTATATTTTGCGTATAAGTCAACATTATACAGCGTCTCAGTAATACTCTTAAGAGCGGCCATTGTTGGTTCCTGCTCCACAGGTGGTGGAACAAATATGGAATGTTGTTGTTGTTGCTGTTGTTGTTGGTATTCCATCTCTCCTTGTGATGTAGCCATGTTGTCGCTGTAGGAGGAGTGGTCACGGCGCCAATTAGTCCTACATGTGACAGTGCTGGGACTTCTTTAAATAACTAGGTGACAGAGGCAGGCCTAGTCGTAGTCTACTCGAACTGGCAGACTATGTCTTTGACTATCTTCCAAGTAAGGTTATCTCTTTACTGGCCCTTACCGCCAGAGGTGATGATTCTTGGATGAGTTATGGTTTGGTTCCTTTATCAACCCAGGTCACGTTCTTCCCTCCTTGTTGTTGTGTAGCGACTAGATCGTATTGTGGCGTACCATGATATTAATTTTTGTTGTGCTATTACTCCTTATTTGTCACACCCACTCCATAACCTTCTATAAATCAAGTCAACTTGTGTGGTAGGTTCAACTTTATAACAAATTTATTTACAAAATTAAAGTTCCGACATTTTCCAATAGAAGTATGGTTCAAAACTCCATTTCATGTTCATTTATCCAGCCCTTAATTCAACTTGTTCCAAAATGTATATTTATTGCCTCTCCTGCAGACTCTTACTTATACGTAGGTGATCTACCCACAATTTATTCTCTTTTCTTTATTTCTCCACCTTATCTCTTGTATCTGCCCTGTCAGGCCTAACTCATAAAAATTACATCAATATCTATACATGGTTCATATATAAAATCAAATCATGTCAGGTACAGCTGTTGTGGCGTCCTCATACTTACTGTCAAATGAGAGAGCACCTGAGTTGTCTCACAGTTATCAAATTCATCATTATCTCTTTTTTCCTCTGATTTACTGTTCAATGAGAGAGAGCATGTCTTATCTCAAGGATGTCCGCGTTGCAGAACCCTTGTTCATTTATTCTTGTCTAATGACAATACCTTTTCCTTTTTATACAACAGCCCATCCTGGCTATCAGCTAATAAAAAGTTATGTTATCCACTTTATACCTTCTTCAGTCGTACTTGTTTCAATGTTAGTTCTTGTGGTACGCCCCTTTAAACATGAGCATCATTAACCTCTGGTTATAAGTTGACTGAAAGTCTATAAAAATAGCAAGTCTTTCTTACCGTGTCAAAATGAATCCGAGTACCTATCACATTTCCTACTAAATCACCCCTGTGTGCTAATCCTACGTTTAACACAATTCAATGAACACAATTTATGCTAGTCTCCAGAATTGCTACCGCTAATCATGCTAAATCTAGCTACTTCATCTGTGAAAACTCGTGTCACCCACAGGTTTCACTGTTTCACTTCTTGAGAGCCTGGCAACACACGACTTGCATCGTTAACTTCTCGGCAAGGACTAATTTCTTTTGTCCTTCAAATCATCCCGTCATCCGTTTTTGTTTTCCAGTCAATACGATTGGTCCATCGCTTCCAACTCACCAATCACAAAACTCAAGCTCCTCTCCTACGTAAACAACTCAGTGAGCTTTTGTTCCGTACTATTTACGCCTTGCTCATTTTTCTCGTGCGTTAGTTTTTCTCTCTGCTCACTTAATCTGCAAGGGGCGCTAATTAATTGTAGTCTCCCTTTGGGGCTTTTGCTTTAATGTTACATTTTCTTACTTAAGGCTTATTAGAACACTCATTATGCAAATTTCGTACACCATAACTGTATATTCCTAAAACTAAGTGTAAACCAGCCTTGTTTTCAGAGGCTTGGAATTAAAGGGTTCTTTCCCTTTCTCTCAAAGCACGGGTGTACAAATAACGCTGTGAAACCCAACGCCCTAATATCCGGCCTTTGGCTAGGATCATGTGTCTAGACACAGGGACCAGTACAGTGACATTCATGTGTCATTAGGTCCTTTGTGTGAGAACACAGAAGATCACTACAGTGACACATTTTGTCATTGGGTCTTCTTGTGTTGGGACATGTGGTCTTGACCAGAGCCGGGTTTGGGGCGGGGACAATGCGACCTCATGCGAGGAAAAAATATGCGACCTCATGCGAGGGGGAAAAAAAGTGTACAATCTTGTATCTCCCATCTTTAAGATAAATAGCCCGTTTCCTAGATTATTTATATTTTCTAACCCATTTTCCATTACTTTTTTATTTCATCCACACCAAATTACTGTTCATCTGAACCTTATGTACAGCGCAAATAACGCTGTGAAACCCAACGCCCTAATATCTGGCCTTTGACTAGGATCATGTGTCTAGACACAGGGACCGGTACAGTGACATTCATGTGTCATTAGGTCCCTTGTGTGAGAACACAGAGGATCACTACAGTGACACAGTTTGTCATTGGGTCTTCTTGTGTTGGGACATGTGGTCTTGACCCGAGCCGGGTTTGGGGTGGGTGCCAATGCGACCTCATTCGAGGAAAAAATATGCGACCTCATGCGAGAAAGAAAAAAAAGGCTAGGATCATGTGTCTAGACACAGGGACCAGTAGTGACATTCATGTCATTAGGTCTTTTGTGTGAGAACACAGAAGATCACTACAGTGACACATTTTGTCATTGGGTTTTGACCAGAGCCGGGTTTGGGGCGGGTACCAATGCGACCTCATGCGAGGAAAAAATATGCGACCTCATGCGAGGAAAAAAAAAGAGAACACAGAAGACCACTACAATGACACATGTTGTCATTGGGTCTTCTTGTGTTGGGACATGTGGTCTTGACCAGAGCCGGGCCAATGCAACCTCATGCGAGGAAAAAATATGCAACCTCATGCGAGGATATTTAAAAAAAAGGAAACAAATTATCACGGGATTGCCTCACCTGCTCTGCAGTGATGGTCCAACAGTGGCTACAATTTAGAGTACACAATGAGGGTATTCAAAGATATCTATCTTCGCTCAAGATTACTCTTGGCAGAGTTGTAAATGGAAGGATGGTACTTCTGTTTTAGGGAGTCCCCATAGAATTTTCAGAAATCGAGCACAATGCTGAGATCATATAAGCTGTCATGAACTTATTATCTGCCCGCTCCGTCTATAAGGATAAAGATATATTTACTAATTTTTGAGCCCCCATATGGATTATTAATCGACAAATAAGAGAAGACTCTAGGCAGAAATATGTCTCCGACTATATAAGGAAAAGACGATGGTCATATATCAGTCATGTCCTACGAATGCAAAACAACAGAATACCACTGCAGACGCTCACTTGGGTTCCTGAGGGTAAGAGGAAAAAAGGAAGACCAAAAGAAACACTTAGAAGAACAATAATAAGAGAAGGAAGAACGTTGGGCCTAAATAATGTGCAAGAGCTAAGAGGAGTGGCGTCACAACGAACAATCTGGAGAGCACTGGTTTCTGCCTTATGCGCTGTGTTTGGTGCTTAAAGAATTTATTATTATTATATGGATTATTCAGTAAGATATTACTTTAGTAGCTCTGTTGTATTATAAGACGAAAGGAAACTCTATACAAAGCGATACAATAGGAGGCAATCTGATCATCAGAAGTAGTCCTCCCATCGATCAAGTGTTTCAGCCCTTAATCTCCTTTACTCTAAGGAGGGGGGGGGGGGGCACTTGGGTCATGACTCCCAAGGGTCAGCCTCTTGTTTTGTGCAGAGAATGAACCCACTATACCTTGGTTGCAGCTTTAAAATCCACTTCTATTTTCTACCAGCTGAGGCACTTTTGAAAGTAACCCCTATGTTGAACAAAAATTACTGTCCTGAGTTTCATAGCCCGTTGCGGTTGTTCCACAGCAAGCACGATGCCTTTTCCGCAGTTTTGCTGAGTCTCTTAAGCGTCCTTGTACTTGACTGTCCCCTCTGCCCGAACAGTTTCAGTAGATCATACACAGAGGCAGCCACGAGACCACTTGCACCCACCTCTACATAAAAATAAACTAACTGATTCCTACGTGTGTACTTCATTCTATAATAATTAAATCAACAATCCATTTGTATATACATATAACAAATTTATTAATGTTTTTACAATATTAAATAAAAAAATGTGTTAAGGAAATTGAAAATACGGAGTTTTGTCCTCACAGAAAGAATAATGGTGAGGTGGTTTATTGTTATTCGGTGTGAGTTTTTTATTTGCTCCAACTTGATTAAAAGCACTTATCTGAAAACTTGTTGCTGACTGCTCTGTCAATCGTCACTTCTGTGGTGACAACATGTCTCATGCGTTGGTGCAGGAGTAACTGCTCCAAATGTCAAGGCAAGGATCTTCACAGCCCATCGAGGACAGACATCTAGCAAAGACCACAAGCTCTTGATCTGCAGACTCTTAACAAGCTTGTGGTCTATGCTAGATGCTTGCCTTCGACGGGCTGTAAAGATCTTGCCTTGACATTCAGAGTGCTTACCCCTGCAACAACGCTTATGGTGTGCCCTAACACAGACTTTTCTCACATAACATCAAAGCAGATGCAGAGAGAGGCCTTAAAATACTTAAGGCTAAAATACAGAAGGCTAGATGAGCTTTCATTGCACTGTGAAATATCTGGAGATCAAAAGAAATCAGGTCCAACACAAAAATCAGAATTTCAATTCAAATGTCGTCAGTTCCATTGTATGGCTCTGAAACATGGGGAACAACAAAACAACTAAAATGCTACAGACTTTCATAAATGGGTGACTGTGTAGAATGTAAGGATTGAAATGGTATGACAAGATCCCTAATGTGAAACTGATGATAAGGACCAGACAAGTGCCAGTGGACAAAAATAAGAAGACGCTGGAGATGGATAGGACACAAAAGAAAACCTGTTGATAGCAATACTAGCCAGTCCATGTTCTGGGATCGCCAGTGTAAGAAAGGTAGAGGAAGATCACAGAACACACGGAGAAGAGAGCTACAAACATGAATGGGATGAAGAAGATATGGAAAGACTTTGAGCTGATGGCACGGGACAGGAAGACTTAACTTAAGTTTGTTCAAGGTCTATGCTCTTTGAGGAGTTTAAAGAAGAAGCATTTGACGGTACGGTACTGTACCCATGATTATTGTTTTTTTAAAATGTTTTTCACATTACCATCATTCTGCATGCAAGCAAGGTCTTTTGCTTGCAGATATATCATTATTACGATTTTTCTTGCTGATCAGGTTGGGTTACTTGTCTTGTTCCATATGTTATCCAAAGCTGGGAGTGGAGTTGAGGATGAACTTTTAGCTCTGAGTAAATGTTCCCAAAGGGTGTATAACATATATCAAAAGCCCAGCTCCTAGTCTGCTTGTGTCGAGACTTTTTAAACTAACATGGAAAAAAGGGTGGGTCTATTGAACTTTAAAACGAGAATTAAGTGGGTTGCAACTCATCTAGTTAAAAAAACTTAGGAACAGCCAAGGGTTAAGGAAAGCAAACCTCAATAAATGTGCTTGCTGAAGTCAATGTGTCAGGCTGAAAGTTGCAGACATCATAGCCAAGCTTTAAAGAACTGCGCAATATGCATTTCAGTCATTTATTTATTACCCTTGAGCTCCCTGTGAGGCACAGGCCTTAAACAAACTTCTGTCTTGTGCTAACATTTTAAGATCTTTCCATGTCTCTATTTCTTTCATGTCTATCTCCAATTCCCTTCTCCGTGTGTTTTTATTTCTTCCTCTTACCTTTTGGTATTCCAAAGCGACTGCTTGGTAATGCTACAAAGTGGTTTTCTTTATGTGTGTCCTATCCAACACCAGCATCTTCTCCTTACCTCTATTAACTCTGGTATTTTCCTGGTTATTTCAATCAGTTCCATATGGTGATCCTGTTATACTACTTTAATCTTTCTATTGTGCATAAGCACCTATTTATGAAAAGCTGTAACTTCTTACTGTTGGTCTCCTTGTTTCAGAGCCATATAGGACAGTCTTAACATCTATTTCTTCTTCTTCGTACACTCTCCAACGTCTACTTGAATATTTTCAAAGAAAGCAGTGGTGAGCTTGAGGCTACTTGCATCTCCATAGAGTTTTTCCAGGAATTGTAATGGTGACAGCCATATGTGCTTTCTATGTTCCTCATATGTTGGGCATCTTTGAAGCAGATGTTCAGCATCATTTTATTGATGTCACAGTTACACTCATTGTTAGGTCCTCTCTTTAGCTTCTTGAATAGATGGTATCCCAATCTGTTGTGACCCATGCAGAGTCTGAAAATTTCCACTTGTTCTGATTAGAAAATTAACATTTTTGTGTTGGACTTGATTTATGTTTTTTTAAATGCCCATGTACAGATTTCCCGCAAAAATGCAACCAGTGAAGCTAACTACGTTCTGCATCCTTACTCACATTATAATTATCTATCTCCAACTATACTTGTGTTGCTGCCATGATATATACAGGACATATATAAGATTCCACATCTGGTAAGTTATTTTTCCAAGTGTAATCTGTCTATCATTTGTAAGTTTTAGTCTCATGATCTTATTTACCTTGGGTCTTCAGACCAAGCTGTTGTTAATCTTTCATCAAGTATTCTCATTTTGTCTTGCATCTGGTTGCAGTCATGAGATAGAAGGTTAAGGTCATCAGCAAAGTTCAGATTGTCTAGCTATGTTGTCAGTCCTCTGAATTTCATTTCTGGTGGAGGTTTTTTTTCTGATTAGATCTATAACCAATAAGAAGAGGTAGGTGACAAAGAAGCAACTCTGCTGCCATTCAGTTACCATCACTAAGGGTTCTCTCTAATTTTAACATGGACAAACAACAGGGATTTCTTTTTTTTTTTTTCACTTTGAACAGAATCAGTAATAATAATAATAACAGCAGGAGTTATCAGAACAACAACAATTTCTGTCATTTCTGTCATTCACGCAATATGGAACGTTCAAACTCAGTTGTTAATCAAGGCATCAATACAGGTGGAAGGTGAATAAAATCAATGAAAACACATCCCATGCAAATGCATGCAGTGTAGATCTATCTAATAAGTCAAATTGTACTGTATGCAATACTCTTATTCAGTCAGAGGAGGTACCTAGACTGTTGTGTGGACATCCACTACCAGTACTTGCATCTCATGATGGCGGAGGTTCTTTGAAATTTCATAAAGGTTTTGTTAATAATAAACTTGCTTCAGTGTTACGGGATACAGGCTGCACAAGCTCAGGCACAAACTCAGGTCGAAGAGTTAAGTAATGATGATGAATTGCAGGTCACATTGGTTAGCAAAGATGCATTTGTTACCATGCAGAGAAATGATGATTAACAAAAAAATTTTCAGGTCGCTAAATCTGGTGATGTGGCTTATAATGACAATGCTATTCATTGGTATACCATCAAAAATGACTAACTGATACATCAATTTAGAGATGCTACATCACTAAGAAAACAAATTATGGTTCCAACAAATTTCAGACCTTTTATATTATGACATGCTCATGATGTCAATTATGCTGGACACATGAGTATTGCTAGAACTAAACAGAGTATATTGTCACATTTTTTTCTGGCCTGGTGTTACTAAAGACATCAAAACATTCTGTCGAACATGCAAAACATGCCAAGAGGTAGCATCCAAGGGTGCCTACCATAATGCACCTATTCAGGCATCAGATGTGTCTGTCCGAACTTTCGCTAAGATGTCAATTGACTTAATAGGTCCATTACCAGTTGTGTCAGCAAGAGGCCATAGATATGTTCTCACATGCATTGATATGTGTACACGTTTGCCTGAGGTTATTCCTCTTAAAAATATTTCAACTACAGATGTGGCTGATGCCATTCTGCTGATTTTTAGCAGACTAGGCTTCCCTGAGAATTTACTTTCGGATATGGGAACTAAGTTTGTTTCTGATGTAATGTCCCAGGTAATGAGTCTTTGAAATTGATAGATCGTTCAGTAGTGTCTATCAACCAATAGCAAATGGGAAAGTAGAGTACCTAAAAAAGACCTTAAAACAACTTTTAGGCAAAGTTACTGTGAAATATTCGCAAGATTGGGACAAAGTACTCCCAGCAGTCTTGTTTGCCTATCTGGAAATTCCAAATGAACAGACAGGGTTTTCATCTTTTGAACTAATTTTTGGTGCAAAACCTCGTGGACCTATGTCCATTCTGAAACAATTACTTGTAGGTTCAGATATGACTGAAGAGGTGCAAACATTATTGTTGCGTGCATATTTTGATGCACATATTACAAAAATCGATATGGCTATTTAATATGGAAAAGATATTACATTACAGTATGGACTTTTAATGAACACTTTACAGTGGTGGGCCAGATTCCTGGGTCCAGCTTACGCAGTCTTGTTGTGTTGAGAATCACATTTTACAGTTGCAAGAACATTTGTTTGACCACATCAACACCAGTAGGACAGCTATACAATCAATGTCAGCTTGACCTGTTCTGACAAGTGTAGCAATATCTGGGTCAGCACTTGTTGACATTTGGCACAGTACAGTCAGGGTTCTAAACTAGTGATTGTTTATCCTGCTGAAATAGAAGAGCAATGTTGAACATAATGTGCAAATTTCATCGTTGGATCTTCTAATGTGCTCAAAAAAATTGAACAGTGTAACAGTTAGAAAGCAAATCTATTACTCAATAAAGTGGTAGTCTAATCTGTTAAAACTGAGCATACAGTACAATACATTACAACTGCAACACATTTCATTATATTATGTACACATTTATGATTTATATGTATTTATGTTTATATATTATTTGTTTATATGTGTGATTGTTATGTGTTTGCGGGCCTGGATGGGAGGTGACTAGAACAGGAAATACCAAGTGATATTGGTCTTGTTCTGGCGTTCTATAGGGAGCAATTTCTTAATTGAAATTTGCATGCAACATTGTTTGCAAATATTTGGTTAGCTGTGACGACTGTTTCATATTTGTATTATTTTTCTGTTCTTTATTTTTGTTTGATTTGTTTGTATAATTGTAGGTCTCATCTTTCCTTTCATTTCAGTTTTGTACACCCTTATGTTTATACACTGTGGCGTTATTTGTCTTGTTATCTTATTGCAGTTATCATCACAGATTCTGTGATCATTTTTTTCATTTCTTCTATTTAATTTAATTTGATCTCTGCAAATGTTTTCAGATTGTCTTTTCTTGTTTGTCCTTTGTAATGTCTTTAGTTGACATATGACATAGGAGGTATAGTTGAATACACTTATATTATAGTACAGATCAGTACTTTATGATTATTATTGTTATAAAACAAAGTGTACAAGACCTTTGTAAGGCTTGTCTCCCAAAGTGATTGGTATAGGAAATATTATTTTCCACAGGTACTCAAGTGATCATTGATTACATTAAGGTATACAAGACCTTTGTAAGGCTTGTCTCCCACAGTATTTGAGATATACAGTTATTGTTTTCCACAGGTACTCAAGTTATCATTGGTTATACTATAAACAAACAAAAAAAACCATACAAGTTTTTTCACTAAGACTAAGTCTATGGTATAGACTTGTCTCCCATTAAAGTGAAATAGGGTAATTTATTTAATTTTTCAGGTTTCTGATTTAAGAAGACAAGATGTCTACATTAGATTACTTTATTGCACAAGGAAAATCCCTTGATAAGACTGGGAAAGACTTAGAACAATGGTCTGTTGCTCAATATGACAAAGCATTAGCTGCAGAGGAGAGAAAAGCTGCTGCTGAAGAGAAAAAAGCTGCTGCAGAAGAGAGAAAAGCTGCTGCTGCTGCTGCTGCTGAAGAGAGAAAAGCTCTGGCTGAAGAAAAAAGATTAGAAAAAGAAGCTGATACTGCTGCTGAACTAAAGAAATTGCAGATGCAAGTGGAGGAAAGGAGATTTGATGCAGAACAGAAGAAATTGGAAGCTGCTGCAGAACAGAACAAATTAGAAGCTGCTGCTGCTGCTGCTGAACAAAAAAAATTAGAAGCGGCTGCAGAACAGAAAAGATTAGATAGAGAGGCAGAAGAGAGAAAAGCAATAAGAGAACATGAATTTGAATTAGAGAAATTGAAATTGACAAGTATGAGTAATGTTAATCAGGCATCTGGTGGTAATGGTAAACCCTTTGTGTACAAGGTCAAGGTACCAGCGTTCAACCCTACCAGTGATGACATAACATTTTGGCTTTCTAGATTTGAACGTGCTTGTCGAGCTCATAATGTTGACAAATCACAGTATGTGAATCAGTTGTCTGAAAATCTAAAAGGGGAGTCTCTGAGTAAGTTATATTTCGTTGAAGAGGCCGACAAGGATAATTATGATGCTATTAGGGCAGCTTTGATAAAGAGATATCAGCTGTCAGAAGAAGGTTATCGTCTTTTGTTTAAAACAATGAGACCTGAGGTAGGTGTAGAATTCTCAGAATTCATCTCAAAAGCACGAATTACACTTT
The DNA here is from genome assembly GCA_024509875.1 of Oreohelix idahoensis. Taxonomy (NCBI): domain Eukaryota; kingdom Metazoa; phylum Mollusca; class Gastropoda; order Stylommatophora; family Oreohelicidae; genus Oreohelix; species Oreohelix idahoensis. Next base: position 391,672 of record JAMPIV010015995.1, on the reverse strand, counting down.
CACGATGGATTGAATTATCCAAAATAGAGAAAACATTTGATGGTCTTACGGATTTATTGCTAAGAGACAAGGTCATGTCTTCGGTAAATAAAGCATTCCTAGAGTTCTTACATGAGCGTAAACCTAGTACAATAAAGCAAATGGAAGAATATTGTGACCAGTATGCCACGGCACACCCTGACATGATTCTTAGTAACTCTAACATTAAAGAGAGTATGCCAGTTGCTTCGGCAACAGAATATAATCAGAATTACTCACACAAATTCCAAGGAGTTAAAAATAAATTTGATAAAAAGGTTAATTGGAATAAGTATCAAAACCAAGATAACCACTCAAATCAGGGTTCTTCTTCGAAGAACCGGAATCGGGCTGATAGTCCTCGACACGCGAGGGGTACCCATAATTTTAGACATTCTCGAAAAGGGAGTAGCTATAGGAACTACCCAAGTGCTTCATGGAGACAAAAGAACCAATATTACAGGGATACTCAGTATAATGAGCGTGATGATTATGATCATGAATATTATGATTCAAACCCAAATAGGGGTTATAACAGAGGAAATAATTATAGAGACAATTATAACCGAGGTAGATCACAACACAAAAGACATGATAAATCTTATTACCAGGCTAACTCTGCACAACAGGAGTTCCACGACGCCGATAATCAGAATAATGAAAAAAAAGACTCCAATAGTGTAGCAAATTCCGCTTTCGATTTTGCTAGAGCATCTCAGTGTTCGCAATGCAAAACATTATTCGATCCAACCACAGTTTCTACTTTAAGCTGCGGTCACCCGCTTCCCGCTCTCCATGCGTCAATCGCGCATAATGGAAGGGGTGCTCTTGTCTTCAATAGGGGCCTAATAGATGGTACTCCGGTATCAATTCTTTTCGATTCGGGGTGCACTACTATCGGAGTGAGGCAATCACTCGTAAATCCTTCTCGAGCTACAGGCAATGTAGTCAAATGTGTAACATTTGGTGGCACATTGGAGAAGTACTCCACTGCCATTATCAATATTGCTACGCCTTTCTTTACAGGAGAAGTGCAAGCATGTCTCTTGCCGAATCCGATCGCTGATCTTATCATCGGTCGCATTCATGGAGTGAAAGAATGCACTCCACAGCAAATTTCTAATTGGGAAAATGTTAATATGCAATCTGCTAATGCAGTAATCACTAGGGCTCAAGCTCTTAATATGCCGCAATCTTCACATTCTGAAGATAATGATGCGCAGATCCAAGATGATCCCTTGGAGATTTCCCATGATTCCTTTATAAAACAGCAGGAAGATGATCCTACTCTAAAGAAATTCTTTACTCTGGCAACAAAAGGTGATCCGAATAAGGATACAAATCGTAAATCTTGGATTACGATGAAGAATGGCGTACTTGTACGTATGGTACAAGACTCCGCTAAGTCCATTCATTCTCAAATCCTTGTGCCTAAAAATATGAGAGTTAAAATCTTACAGCACGCTCATGATTCGCAGTGTGCTGGACATATGGGTTTTTCCCGTACTAAAGCTAGAGTTCTTGAATCTTTCTTTTGGCCTGCTGTGAATAAGGACATACGAATCTATTGTCGATCTTGTAAAGTATGTCAAGAGATTAAATCCAGAGGTCCACGCCATGATGCACCTATTCAGGCTGCAGACATTCCCATTCGACCATTTCAAAAAATGGCGATAGACATCATTGGTCCATTTAAGATAAAGTCTGCTAGAGGACACCAATTTATTTTGACGTGTGTTGATATGTGCACACGTTGGCCGGAGGCTGTTCCTCTAAAGAGCATAACTACTGCTGATGTCGCAGATGCTCTTTGGTTAATATTTTCTCGTCTGGGATTTCCAGCAGAAATATTATCCGACCATGGTACCCAACTCATATCGGATACCATGTCTCAAGTAATGTCGACTCTTAAGATAGAGAGATCGCTGAGTAGTATTTATCATCCTATGTCCAATGGGATGGTGGAACGTCTTAATAGAACTCTGAAAAACCTACTAGGTAAGATAACAGAAGATCATCCTCACGACTGGGATAGGGTTTTACCCGCGGCTCTCTTTGCATATAGAGAGGTCGCCAACGAACATACAGGATTTTCTCCCTTTGAACTTGTCTTTGGCGCGAAACCGCGAGGTCCTATGTCCTTACTTCATGATCTTATAACTGCTGATAATATTGTCGATGACACAAAATCCTCTTATGAATATGTCATCGCACTTAGACACAAGATTATTGAAGCATGCAAATTGGCAACTGCTTCTTCTGAATTTGCGAAACAGAAGGCAAGGGAATTTGCCAATAAAAAGAGATGCTTGCGACAACTTTGTCCAGGTGACAAAGCATTTGTCTTGCTACCTTGTAAGGAAAATAGACTTCTTATTTCTTGGAAAGGTCCGTACGATATAATATCAAAAGTTTCCGATGTTGACTATATCGTCGATATTGACGGGAAGCGTAAAACCTTCCACATCAACATGCTCACGGAATTCCATGAACGTCCGGATTATTTACAACCTGTTTTCCAGGCAACGGACGATTTTCCAGTCCAACATGGACAGTACTCATCTCTGTCAGTAATACAGGATGAGGAAACGAGTTTCTCAGATGTAAATCTACCTTTTTCAATGATTCCTCTTCACTCTAATGAATCATGGAAAGATGTTGCAATTTCTCCAGAATTATCTCCAGGAGAGCAGAAACAAGTTTCTACTATGTTAGAACAATTTCAGGATGTCCTTACTGACATTCCTGGTCAAACTGATGTCATTCAACATGACATTATTCTTACTGACCATAGTCCTATAAGAGTCAGACCGTATCCTATCCCGATACATTTTCAAGCACAGGTAGAGAAAGAGTTGGATGAGATGATAGAGTTAAAAATTATTGAACCATCCACATCAGCATATTCTTCGCCGATGGTTATTGTACGAAAAAAAGACAATAACATACGTCTTTGCGTGGATTATCGCAAATTGAACCAAGTGACGAAATTTGATGCTGAACCTATGCCTTTACTAGAAGAGCTACTTACGAGACTATCGAATTCTCATTTCTTTACTAAACTCGATTTGTCTAAGGGATATTGGCAAGTTCCATTATCCGAACACGCCAAACCGTTTACTGCTTTTTCGACGCCTAGGGGTCTATTCCAATGGAATTTCATGCCTTTCGGTCTTATGAACGCCCCTGCAACATTCGTACGCATGATGCGTCGAATCCTATCGCATCGCTCAGATGTCATTGCGTATCTTGATGACATCTGTCTTTTCAGTGATACTTGGAACGATCACTATAATGGGATAAATGAACTATTGTCTATCTTACGCGAGCATAACCTGACAGCGAAACCATCAAAAGCATGTATTGGTTTTAGCGAAATATCTTTCTTAGGACACCGTGTTGGTCATGGGTTCCTAAAAACAGAAGACCATAATACAAGTAAGATACTTAACATTTCTATTCCTAAGACTAAAAAGCAAGTGCGAAGTCTCTTAGGTCTAATACAATTTTATGGACGATTCATTCCGAATCTGTCCTCCATTATGTCACCTCTTTCTTCCTTGCTAAAGAAAGGGTCTCCTAATGTAGTCCATTGGACTCAAGAATGTCAATCCTCTTTGGATAAGGTTAAAACTATGTTTTCTACTTCACCTATCCTAGTATTACCTTCTAAGGATAAGACATTTATTCTTCGTAGTGACGCTTCATCCACCGGGATTGGAGCAGCACTAATGCAAGAGTACTCTGGAACTCTGCATCCAGTGATGTATATTTCTCGGAAATTAAATGCTGCAGAGAAGAATTACTCGGTCCTAGACCGTGAATTATTGGCTATAGTTTGGTCAATCCTTAAACTGCAAAGATTTCTTCTTGGCGCGCATTTCATTGTGGAAACTGACCAGAAAGCTCTTACGGCTATTCAGAGTAAAAATCTGAAGAGCGCGAGATCAACACGATACGCGATTGCTCTACAGCCATTTCATTTTTCGGTGCGAGCTATCCGTGGGTCAGAAAATGTGATGGCAGATATTTTGTCTAGATGCCCACATGATTCATAACTGTTATACAACTTTGATACAGTTGTTCCTATGTTGAAATGTGTACACATATCTAATATATCATATATTGATTGTAACACTACTTAGCGGTTCATTGATCTTTATTCACCGCTGATCTTTCAATGTTTTTTCGTCTTTGATGATCATGATGTTAAGATATCTCAGATGAAATTTATGTATAAACTAATATAGAAATTGTGTCATTGCTAATATTGTAGTATGCGTTGGTGACACCTCTCTGGAAATATTTATACTTAGAGAAGTACTTTCTCTAAGGTTAGAAAACTTATGCTTATCATCTGCGCATTGTTATTGGTGCGTTGTGAGCCTATTGTATGTTGCTCCTAGATGTATTTCAAAAAAAAATGTACCATTTCTTTTCCCGAGGGGTGTGGTAATCTGTTGCGTGCATATTTTGACGCACATATTACAAAAATCGATATGGCTATTTAATATGGAAAAGATATAGACATTCATTCATTTGTGTATGAAAATGCTGTCTATGTTAAAGCTGGATAATTCATTATTGATTCACACTTTTGATTATAGGAGTAATCGTTCTTGATATTGATCCGGCGCATGGATATTGCTCTCATGTCCGTACTTATTTGTTAGGGCCAGAAAATAGATTAATTTGCTTATTATGTTTATGGCCTGAATTCATATGTATTACATATTATTAGTACAAGTAGAATCAGTCCTATATTGTATATTTTGGATGGGTAGGCAGGACTATATTCTTGTTATGCCGCTCTAGCGGAAGTAGGAGTTGTCTTGACAAGTCGTGATGAGTTCCGAGGTACCGTTTTACAATGGCGGTTACGCATTGTCCAGGGCTGGGACATTCTTCAGTAAAAATGATTTATGAAGTGGTTTTTCTTCTGTAGGAGATTGTGTCTCTACTAGAGTTTGTGTTAGAGACTCTCCTAAAGTACGGTACCATGTATGATTCGGACTCCAGGTAATGCCAGTCCCTATTTTTGATGATCTCAGGTTGGTTAGACCTAGCTGGAATTTTGTGCTTCGCAACGCTAGGGTCATGTTTGTATCGACGAAGATGACAGGCTTCCATACAGTAGTTATGTCTACGTGAAGTAACTGGATTACTGTAGAACTGTATGGAGGAACTTTAAGAAATTATTTCATAAGCATTTCAAATTAACTTTGGCTTATCTATACCCTCCTGGTGAGTGAGTGAGCGACAACTCAGGAAGGCGGCCATGTTATATTCCTGTCATCATATTTTTGAATCACTGTCCAAAGAACGGGGCATGTATCTTATTATTCGGACAGTGGCAAGGAGATCTCAATTTTGATAGAAACCCCTTATCGTGGTTTCATAATATGCTATAAACTATGAACATAATGCAACTTTAGTTACTTACCGATCCGCCTTCACTGACGCGCTTAGTCAGATAGGGGATGCGGCCATTATGTATCATGACATTGGAAGCTATTGATGTACTATCTATTATTTATGAATGTGTCATGACATGGGATCTACTATGTATGCCTGCAAATTGATGTGTCAACCTGTACCCATGATTTACTCGTTATGTCCCAGTGTGTGCGTCTAAATAAACTGTGTAAACAAAGATTCCAGCAGTCGGCATTGGTGCCTTGTAGACACAAGTGAATGAGTGTTTAGATTGGTCAGAACACGAACAGTACACCATTCGCGTTAAGCACACTCTACACTTCTACTCCATATATACACCATCCTGCGTCGGTTGAATTGACCAAGTTTAGGGCCTGCTTCCCCTGGAGCCTTAGAGGGAAACTACTGTTTACAGCTGCCTTTGCCTTCCCTAACTCAGGACTAGGGTGAGTTACCCATTTACAGCTGGGTAGACTGGAGCATGCCTGATCTCAACAACTCTGTACACTACAATGGACATATACAGTAGTGGCACCACAAACAACATGCTACAGTGATTGATAGTGGAGCTTTACAGAAGAAAGAGAACACACCATACACCACAGGCTTTACATTACAGTATGGGATTTAATGAACACTTTACAATTATATGAATATGTGGTCAATTTACATAAGAAACTGATTGACGCTTGTCAAATTGCAGTAGAGCCTTCTGAAAAAGCAAAAGAAAAGGCTTGTTTGTTTATAAACCAAAAAAGAAAATTACGTCAACTATGGCCAGGTGATGAAGCGTATGTACTTTTGCCTACCAATGAAAATCGACTCTTGATTTCTTGGAGTGGCCCATATAAAGTCATTGCAAAAATAACTGACGTAGATTATATCATAGATGTGTAAGGTAAAGAAAAAAACTTTCCATATCAACATGCTTCAAAAATTCCATTCACAACCTAGGAATCTTAGACCAGTATTCGAAGCTATCGACAACTCCATTGATCGTTGCTCTTCACTTGATATTATCCAGGATGAATGGTCTGCTTTTTCTGATGTTCCCTTGCTTCTTCCTGCAGCGCCACTCAAATCCACAGAATCTTGGAGGGACATTTCTATTTCTCCAGATCTGTCATTCGATCAATAGTCAAATTTCTCATCTTCTAGTCTTATCAGGACGTGCTTACTGACATTGCCAGTCAGACAAATATCATTTCTCATGATATCCAACTTCATGACAACCATCCTATTCGACTCAAGCCTTATCCTATACCTATCCATTTTCAGTCACAGGTAGATAAAGAATTCGATGACATGCTTAAACTAGGAATTACCGGTATCTCACCATCCGAATCACTGTATTCATTTCCAATGGTGGTCATTAGAAAAAAGGAAAAATCCATCAGAATTTGTATTGATTTTAGATGTCTAAATAGCATAACTGTCAGTGATGTTGAACCCATGCCAGTCCTTGAAACTCTATTAGATAAACTTTCCAGTGTTACTTATTTCAGTAAATTAGATCTCTCTAAAGACTATTGGCAAGTGCCACTTAATGAAAGATCAAAGCCTTACACTGCCTTTTCCACTCCTAAGAGCTTATTTCACTGGAATTACTTGTGTTTTGGCTTGGTAAACGATCCTGCAACATTTGTGCGCATGATGAGCAAGATTGTTTCTGATCGAGAGGATATCATCACCTACATTGATGATATTTGTCTATTTCATAATTCGTGGAATAAACATATAGTTGGTCTGCAATCTTTACTACAAACTCTTCATCTGTACAACCTCACTGCCAGACTATCCAAGGTTCAGACTGGCTTTAAGGAGATCTCTTTTCTAGGACACAAAGTTGGTCACGGCTTCTTGAAAACTGAAGACAGTACTATTTCTAGAATCTTAAACGATGATGTTCCTAAAACAAACAAAAAAACAGGTCACAAGTCTTCTTGGACTTATCTTCTATAGGAAATTCATGCAGTTAGGTTTGAAGTTAAACTTGCAAATGCGCAAGAAAGAATGGTCTACTTTCAGTTTGTGGGTCAGTGTGCTAGGTCTGGTCCAGTTTGTTCACACTTGGACAATTTACTAGCCAAACACAAAATAATACCACAGTTTTATCTTAGCAGATCATTTATAGGGAATAACTGCCACAAATATCTAACTTCGAAAGTTTATAAAGATCTCACAAAAGCAATCATTAGAGAACATTGACGTATTACAAGGAATAAAGTTATCACGGACATAGTTTTATTGCTAGAGAACAGTTAAACTCGTTCAATTAAGCTTTTGAGAAATTACACAACACATTTTCACACAGCAAATCTATATAAATTATATCATTATATTGTTTTAACACAATATTTCTATTTTTATTTACAATGTACAGAATCTACAGTGTTACTTTTTAAAAACTTTTAATTTTTAAAAATGTTTATGCTCTCGCACTAAGTATAGTACAAGTAATAGAAATGTAACCAAGATTAATTACTTGTCAATTCATCTTTTGATAATTCCTATTTGAAGCATGCTGCTAGAAATTTTCAGTGATGTCAATTTTCTGTAACACGTCTATTTTGTATTAATGTATAAATTGAGTAGTTTATCTATACTGTTAATGCCATTGTGTTACAATGTTGACATATTAAAACTTGAAAAAAATTACTTTTTGCCCTTTGTCGTAAATTTATTTTGAGAGAAAAGAGTCTTAGAAATAGTGGTCCGGTTTAGAGTGTAGAATGATGATGAAAACTCAGTGATAGAAATGTATAGATTAAATATGATGCTCCACAGAGTGCTGGAGGAGAGTAAAGACAGACGTATTTATGACAAATCGTTTCTCTCAATCTTCTCTTCCACTCTCCTGGTCAAACAATTATTTGCCAGTTTTCCAGACACACCTCTGCGCGTACACCGATTTGGTGTTTTCAAACACACAGACGACGTAGATACAAACTATATTAAACGAATAGGGAAAAATTTGGGCTTTGGGTACATCCAACACAGAACTAAATGAGTTTATGTGATTTTATTCACTTTAAACATCAATCACTAACAAATATCAGGTATTACATAATTTGTCATAAGTACACAAATGCAAATAACAAGTTTGGGAGGGGTGAAGAAGATTGGTATCGACTAAGCCCTTCCCGCTTATTAGACAAAGATAAACCCAGTCCAGAGATAGATAATATCAGGAACATGGGTACGTTAACCTAACAGTAAAGTTAATTGCTCTGAAAGAGGTGTTACAAAGTTAGGTATAGGTGATAGAAAGAAATCCTGTTCTTCCCAATTGTTCTTCCCTTTACTAAGCAAATGAAAAGGAGGGGGTTTTAAACATAGTTAACAAATTATCAACTATCCCACTTAAAGGAACAATGTAGGGTATACAGAAAAAGATATATATTACCAGGTAAGCAAGTTAACAAAATGGTTACACAAAAGAATTAATTTCCTGTCATTCATACACTCTGTGCGGATCCACACTCATATACACCACACACTTACCGAGTTGCAGCATCAGACAATCCCTTAGAATGATAAACACAATAATTAACTCTTGACGTATGACAACTGTCTAGTCCTTCTATGTCCCGCCCCAGATAATGCGAGGATTCACTGAAAGCAAATATTCCCGCTTATCGCCGGACTTGAAGTTCTAAGAGTTCTTGTGTTTTATTATAAAGAAACGAGTCTATGGGATGGCACTGACGCAGTTCGACATAGGGGTGAAAAATGAGGTGATGGTATAATCCTTCACTGCGTGATGATAGCCACTGACCGGGAAAGTTTTTAATCCAGTGAGGAAAAAACTAGGCTCGGTCACATTCAGGTAAATCGGTAATCTCTCACAATAGAGCAGTATATAAACTATCGCTACTGGCACTGTTCATCTTCCAGTTTATCTTACAGATTTAATTTGATGATAATAATCAAATGATCTTGGGTAGGCTTTCTTTCATGTAATTATGTTAGCTAGGCCGTACCGGACCACCACAAGATTTACTTTAAAAAAAATGTCTCATCAAACTGTCTGGAAGTTTAAGAACCGAGTATGGAAACTCTGAAAGATTTCGTTATTGCTGGGATTGCAAAAGGTGATCAATCGCTTTGCACAGAATAGAATTCACTGCAAATATGTATAAAATCCATGGGATGATCTAGCAAGATTTCCAATATCGCTAGTGCTTCTATCAAGTTCTGGCCAGCGAATGATGAAGTGTATTTCTAAGTGATCTGTATATCTACAACTGGAATGCAAGATGAGTGGGACATGAGAACTTTGACAGCTTTTTTGATCTCATGACTTTGGGGGATCTGACCGCCAAATCCAAAGAGAGAAGCCGCCCATGGCCTCTCGTATCTTTGTTCGCTGCTTGCATCAGCTTTCCCCGTTCGCTCTGGCTGCGATCGGTTCCGTGCTTAACACCGAGATGCGAAATCGTTTCAGGGACCACTACTGTCTTTGATAGCGCCGATAGTCTCCCCTGAAATCCCTCAGTCTGTCTCTTTGATCTCGTGCCGCATACTAAATGAGTCCCGGTCGGTTCGCTCTGGCGAAACGAAAAGTTACAACAAATGTTCAGGGGTTCTAATGTTATGAAAAGCTAAAGGTCCCTTTAAATCATCCATCATATCAGGGAAAATTCACTTGTCAAACTAGACGTACGTCACAATCGTCCCCACTTTTAGACATGAAACTATTTTTCATGTTTCATTTTTTTTGACAATGGAGGTGACCTGATTGGTGATTTTAGGATGAGTGGTATCTTCAGTTTGCTCTTCTTCCTCTGTAGACCAGTTTCTACTCAGGAAATCAGCCCCGACATTCTGTCTTCCCGGAATATATTCCACTTTGAAAGAATAGACGCTTAGAAGAAGGCCCAACGCATGATCCTAGCGTTAAATTCTTTATTGGCACCAAGAAATGCTAACGGAGCGTGGTCTGTTTGCACCGTGAAAGATGTACCATAAAGAAACTCATGATGGCGTCTGATACCGTCAATCAGAGCAAGACATTCCCTTTCAACTACGCTGTAGTTCCGTTCCGCTTTATTTAATTTCCGACTGCCATAGGCAACTGGAAATAGCATGTTCAGGTCGCTGTCATCGGCTTGAAGCAGTGTTGACCCGATGCCCTGACCTGACGCGTCGACTCTCAGTACAAAAGGTTTCTTGAGGTCAGGCAACCTCAAAATGGGGTATGCAGACAACTGTCCTTTCAAAGTGCTATACGCGTGTTCGCACTTTTGATCCCATATGACCTTATCAGGACAACCTTTCTTTGTGAGGTCAGTCAGAGGTGCCGTCAGTCCGTTGAAGTTCTGGATGTACTTCTGATAGTATGCACATAGCGATATGAAGGAACGTACGTCTTTCTTCGTTCGGGGTCTTTTTGCTACCACTATTTTCTCCACGTTCTTCTTAATAGGCCAACTGCATCCGTGAGAAATAGTGTGCCCCAGGAAGTCTAACTGTTCAAACCCGATGAGACATTTGCTAGGTCTGGCTGTGAGACCCATTTCCTGTAGTCTCCTGAGGAGCATAGCAACCGTAGCAATATGTTCTTCATAGGTTTCCGATGCAATTAAGATGTCATCCATGAAATTATGGATATGGGGACTTTGCAAAGGTTCTAGAAGCTTCCTCATCATCCTGGTGAACACTCCTGGTGCGTTATGCAAACCGAACGGCATCACATTAAATGTGTAATGTCCTTCGCTAGTGCTGAAAGCTAACAAAGGTTTAATTTCCTCCTTGACTGGTATTTGATAATAACCTTTACTGAGGTCAATCTTGGAGAAGATCTTTGCTTTGCTGAGCTTGGTGAACAACTCAGAAACAGTTTGGAGAGGTTCGGGCTGGAATTCCGTTACAGCGTTTAGCAACCTGTAATCAATGCACAGCCGAACTTCCTTATTGGGCTTCTGCAACAGCACTACACTCGAGCTGTAAGGAGATGTAGACTCACTGATAATTCCTGCCTGACGCAGCTTGTCTATTTCTCCGCGAAGTGCATCAGCTTTAGCGTACGGGATGGGGTAAACTCTGGTTTGAACAGGGGTCTCGTTTGTTAATTTCATATCAAATTCAATGAGATTTGTTCGACCAGGTACATCCGTTAAGACTGCACTGTACTGTTTTAGTAGAGCCCTGGTTTCTGTTTGTTGTTCTGGTGAGAGATTGTCGCCGAACTTGACATCTTTAAAGGATTCTGTGGGTTGCAATGGATACTCCATGCAACCATCATCATCTTCCTCGTCTTCCGTTGCTATGGCGACAGCCAGGAGATGCTCGGAGGATGGCACCGGTCTTTCCAAATATTTCTTTAGCAGATTTATGTGGAAGACCTTCTCCTTTCCTTTGATGGAGATCTTGTAATTGGTACGTGAGATCTTTTTAAGGACGGTAAACGGTCCTTGCCATCCGATGCGAAGTTTATTGCTTCCGGTTGGAAGTAGCAATAAGACTTTCTCCCCTGGTTGTAGTTCTCTCTCTTTTGCAGCTTTGTTGTATCTTTTAGTAATTTTAGCGCGGGCTTTCTTAAGGTTGGTAGTAGCTAGATCCCATCCTAGCTTTAGCCTTTCCTTAAGCTCAGATACATACTTGCTTGCAGAGACGACTGTCTCGTCAGCCTTTTGGTCTGTCAGGGACCGAAGTAAGGCTTCTAGTGGCCCCTTAATAGGTCTGCCAAATAAAAGTGTAGCTGGCGCAAAACCCGTAGACGCTTGGGGTACCTCTCGGTAGGCGAATAAGGCAGCCGATATATATTGGTCCCAGTCTTCCGGTTTCTCCTGACCCAGCTTACGTAACATCATGGTGAGGGTACCGTTAAAACGTCCACGAGCCCATTTCCGGCCGGATGGTAGGGACTTGTGTGGATATGTTTGGCCCTCAAGATCTTAAAGATCTCCTCCATTAACAGGCTACGGAATTGGGATCCATTGTCCGTCAAAACTTGTTGAGGGAATCCCAACCGTGTAAAAATTTGCACAAGGGCTTCTGCGACATGCTTGGAATTAGTGCATGGTAGCGGTACAGCTTCGGCCCACATAGTGCAAGTGTCAACTAAGGTCAGGATGAACCTGTTCCTTCTTTTGGTCTTTTCCAGGGGACCAATAATGTCGACAGCAACCCGTTCAAATGGAGTCCCTACTATTGGCATTTGCCCCATAGGTACTGGGGGTGTCAAGTGCTTGGGTGCTACCCGTTGGCACTGGGCGCAGGATTTCACATACCTGACAATGTCAGAGTTCATTCCTGGCCACCAATAGTGGTTTTTTATTCGCTGAATAGTGGCGTTTTGTCCCATATGTCCGCTAAAGGGAAGAGAGTGCCCCATTTCTAAGATCTGGTTTCTGTACTGCGTCGGTACTAGGAGCTGGTTATTCCCCGTGTCCGGGTTGCCCGTTCTACGATACAATACACCATCCTTAGAAAAGATGTCTCCGTTGTGTCTGGGGTCCTTAGCCATGGGCAGTTTTTTAAAGCAGGGCGCCAGAGTAGGGTCCTTTTGTTGTGCCTCCTTCAGTTCGTTCGGCAACAAATTTGGCGCAGGCTCCCTCTCCTTCTTGGCTTGCCCTCTTGTGGTTACCGCTGCCACAATCGGCTCCTTTGGTCTCCCAATAAACACATATCTACATCCCAGGATAACTGGGTAGATCGGATCATCCATTATGGCCGCTTTAATAACTCCTCTGACAAAGTCAGAGTGTATTTCTACCCGTGCGATAGGAAGCGTCCTGGGTGCATCACTCGTGAAAACTCCACTAAGTTTGACGGTTTCCTCTGTCTCCTGACCTGGTTTGACTAGGTGTCTAGCAACAATACAACTAAAGCTTAATCCAGTGTCAAAGAGACAAGTAGTTGAGGTACCATTCAAAATTACAGTTCCTCGAGTTGAGGGTCGGTCCCCCTCAGGTTGAGGATCACTGACATTGACTCTACCTTTCGAGGCTGTATGCAAACATCCGACGCGGTTTGGACCGGTTTGTTTGCCCTGATCAGACGTTCCTGGTGTAGGGGTCTTCCCTTTTCCTTGACCTTGGTGGCCGCGCTGCCACGTAGGCTTGTTGGGTTGATCAGAATTGTTGTGGGGGGGGGTATCGGGTTTTGTAGAATTTCGATTTTTCCTGGGGAGGTTTCTGGGTATTGTTATCTCGTTGGTTATAATGTTGAAAGGAAGTGGAAGAATAGGATGCCTGCTCTAGATTCTGTTTTCGAGATGGCTCATCGGTGGGTTTACGTTTAGTGCTGGGAAGTTCGGCCATTGCATTGCTATAGCGTTCGGCTTTATTGAGTATGTCTTCAAGCCTGACTGCCCCGTTCCGCCAAAAATCTACGTGTTTCATTCGACAAAGTGGATTTTATCTGCTCCACAAGAACAAGTTCGAGGAGTCCCTCATATGAAAGAGGTAGGTCAGATAATTCAATGCACTTTGTCAGATAACCTGTGAGACGTGAAGAGAACTGGGGAAATGTTTCCGTGCTCTCTTTTCGGCTGTTTCTGAACAACTGCAGAAACTTTCGGGCAGTCATCTCAAACTGCTGTAGTAAGGCCTTCTTCAACATGTCGTAATCATGTTGATTCGGTCCCAGCTTTGTGTACACGTCATAAGCATTGCCTTTCAGTGACGTTGAAAGTTTGAGCGCCCAGCGCGTACTCTCTAACCCATAAAGATTCGCGAGTCTCTCGAATTTTTCTAGGTAGCTGTCAATTTTTTCGTTAGGGCTAGGAAAAGATTCTAAAGAAAACGACATAGCAGTTAATTGGGCAGATTGAGTACTGGAGAGGTCCATTGATTGAGACTGGGGCGAAGACGGCTCTCCGTTAGTCGAAGTAGAGGCGCCCCGACTCTCTAGAGCCTTAAGCGCCAGTTCATGTTGTCTTTCCTTGTCTCTCTCTCTCTCTCTCTGCGAGTTTCCATCTCTGCTTCAATTTTCTTCTGTTCCAAAAGACGTTCTGCCACTTCTTTCCTCTCAGCTTCGGCTCTCTGTTGCTCCGCGTCATATATTTCCAATTCCTGGTTGATAAACGCGTTTGCAGCTTCTGCATCTAATCCTGCCTCTTTCGCTTCCAGCCTCAAGATGGACCTCATCTTTATCCTCTCTGCCATTGTTAAAGAATAAGATGAAGTATGCCTAGAGAACTAGTAAGAAGAAACGCGAAAGGGAGGAACTCTGAACCGCTACGAGAAAAAAAAAACACAAGTATAAATTTACCTGTGTTACCTCCTACCTGTACTGTGCAAACTTATCGCTGCTATTTTCTGGCAATTAAGGCTCTAAACGCAAGCGACTATGCCACTAAATGGTAAGTTACACTGGAAAAGAATCTACTTTTACTAACAGTAGAGAAAAATTTATATTAAAACAATTTAAAAGGAAAAAAAATTTTTCCCCTAAATTTTAAATCTCTGACAACAAACTCCGTCCCTAAAGTCAATTATTGAGATGAGACGTTGTTAACTTAATTTTTTAAAAATCAGAACAATCCGTCTTTAGCTAAGCTCAACTCTTTTTAACTTCAAAAACCTTAGTGACTGTAAAACAATCACGCAATCCCAGCAACTCTTACAAAGAAAGAAATTGAATTATCTCCGCCAGAGGATAATTATAATAGCAAATATTTTTGTTTATCTGTACTTTCTACTGCTGTGGAGAGAAAACAACCTGTAAATATGCTGTGTGGACAACCCAAATACTTAAAGGACGTTTGTCTAAGGGTGTAATTATTTATTTATTTCCCTAATTCACAAAGACAGATCATTCACACTCTACCTAGTTAGACCCAGACTAAATCAGACTCAAAATATCTTTAACCCGGCTATGCGATTGCCTCAAATGTAGCTCAAGATCCCAGAACCAGCCCACAAATATGTGTGCATCAAATGTATCTCAAAATTATCCCGGCGAGCCAGCCAAATATTGTCGTAAATTTATTTTGAGAGAAAAGAGTCTTAGAAATAGTGGTCCGGTTTAGAGTGTAGAATGATGATGAAAACTCAGTGATAGAAATGTATAGATTAAATATGATGCTCCACAGAGTGCTGGAGGAGAGTAAAGACAGACGTATTTACGACAAATCGTTTCTCTCAATCTTCTCTTCCACTCTCCTGGTCAAACAATTATTTGCCAGTTTTCCAGACACACCTCTGCGCGTACACCGATTTGGTGTTTTCAAACACACAGACGACGTAGATACAAACTATATTAAACGAATAGGGAAAAATTTGGGCTTTGGGTACATCCAACACAGAACTAAATGAGTTTATGTGATTTTATTCACTTTAAACATCAATCACTAACAAATATCAGGTATTACATAAATTATCATAAGTACACAAATGCAAATAACAAGTTTGGGAGGGGTGAAGAAGATTGGTATCGACTAAGCCCTTCCCGCTTATTAGACAAAGATAAACCCAGTCCAGAGATAGATAATATCAGGAACATGGGTACGTTAACCTAACAGTAAAGTTAATTGCTCTGAAAGAGGTGTTACAAAGTTAGGTATAGGTGATAGAAAGAAATCCTGTTCTTCCCAATTGTTCTTCCCTTTACTAAGCAAATGAAAAGGAGGGGGGTTTTAAACATAGTTAACAAATTATCAACTATCCCACTTAAAGGAACAATGTAGGGTATACAGAAAAAGATATATATTACCAGGTAAGCAAGTTAACAAAATGGTTACACAAAAGAATTAATTTCCTGTCATTCATACACTCTGTGCGGATCCACACTCATATACACCACACACTTACCGAGTTGCAGCATCAGACAATCCCTTAGAATGATAAAACACAATAATTAACTCTTGACGTATGACAACTGTCTAGTCCTTCTATGTCCCGCCCCAGATAATGCGAGGATTCACTGAGAGCAAATATTCCCGCTTATCGCCGGACTTGAAGTTCTAAGAGTTCTTGTGTTTTATTATAAAGAAACGAGTCTATGGGATGGCACTGACGCAGTTCGACATAGGGGTGAAAAATGAGGTGATGGTATAATCCTTCACTGCGTGATGATAGCCACTGACCGGGAAAGTTTTTAATCCAGTGAGGAAAAACTAGGCTCGGTCACATTCAGGTAAATCGGTAATCTCTCACAATAGAGCAGTATATAAACTATCGCTACTGGCACTGTTCATCTTCCAGTTTATCTTACAGATTTAATTTGATGATAATAATCAAATGATCTTGGGTAGGCTTTCTTTCATGTAATTATGTTAGCTAGGCCGTACCGGACCACCACAAGATTTACTTTAAAAAAATGTCTCATCAAACTGTCTGGAAGTTTAAGAACCGAGTATGGAAACTCTGAAAGATTTCGTTATTGCTGGGATTGCAAAAGGTGATCAATCGCTTTGCACAGAATAGAATTCACTGAAAATATGTATAAAATCCATGGGATGATGTTACGCACAAATAATTACTTTTTCCAAAGTCTTTGTATGATCATTTTTCGTATGTATGATCATTTTTTGACTGAAATGTGTATTATGTTTTTTTACAGTCAAAGGGACATAACCCGAGTTATTGAGACTACAATTTTTTTAGGAGTTTGCCTTCTCTTGTATAGAGACACGTTCGGTCTATAATTTCTTGAACGAAGCGTGACCATATCTCCTTATTTGGTAGTATCAGTCAACTGTTGTAGATGTCTGAAACCTGTCTTAACGCTTCTGTTCATGACCATAAAAGGCGCGACTGTGTAAGACTTTTATCTCGAATGTTCTTAAAATCGCTTTGTGTGAATTGATACTCACGTAGATGAGTTCTGCGCATGTCAAAAACTGGGAGTTCGTTCTGTGTGTTCCGCCCAGCTGGGAGTTTAGAAATGGTCTGAGTAGCGAGCAGACGCAACCTGCGTCTTGTGATTTTCTGAGGGAAATACGTTGTCTTTGTGAGTTAGTTAGCTAACTAGACTATTTCCCAGTATTATTCAAGCCTGCCTGGAGGCATATGTTCGTGGTTGATTTCCGAAGAAAGGTAATTCCTCTTGTATCGAACTTTTTGCTATCATCTAGAAGTTCGTCATTTTGTCGCTCCTTGCTCGCCTGTGTGATTCAAAATGGAGGTACTTTGACTAGGTTTTTCGCCACCGGTATCTTTATACCTGAACTAGTTATATATATATGGGTCGCTCTAGACCAACAAGACTATTGTCTGTGTTCCAGGATTCGTTATATCAGAGATCACGTCCAAGTCAGATGGTTAGACTTAGAAACGTTATAAAGGTCGGTTTGACCTGTATGCCCAGTATGCTATTCACGTGCAGACAGTAAACGGACTTATTGTATACATCTGATCTGCTAGCATTAGAAAGGGAGCATTTATTGTTGTCTATGAACATTGAAGATCTGCAGCTGACACTGTTGCAGAAGTTATATATATTATTTATACAGCTTCACGAACCAGAACTTTATGATATCTGTTTACAATACAACTATTGAGTATTGAATCCTACATGACTATCAGTTAATTATATTGTTGAATGCTGAATTTCTTGAAACTATTGAACTGTGATGTCTTATGACGCATATACACAATAACTGTCATTGCTGGCTACAAAAATTGATTTCAACGTGCCTTATCATTTTTGGTGGCCATATGTTGGTTTACTCTGATACCAGCTATCAAGGGGGTCAACAAACCCAGACATCATCATCAAGCTTTCAACATTACAGTTTCAATTCATCACCTCAATGTTTGATGAAAGATTTTGAAAGTACCCGGCGTTGCTGAAAGTTGGAAATTGTTTCAAAATACCCGGCGTTGCTCGTCAAGTTGGCAGTTTTCCTGATCTGTTAGGAAGGACAAGTGCCGTAACAACTGTTCCGGTCTCAGAGGTACTGTTGCAGATTCAGAAGGTCAAGTGCTCAAGTCAATTTGTAGAATTCAGAAGGTCAAGTTCAGAAGCTGTTTCCTGTCAGAAGCTCATTTCCTTCGTCATGGCAGTTTACGAGAGCAGATATGGATCAACGTTGGATCATTGTCCTAAGAATGCTGATCAAATCCTGTTCTGAACTGTGCTGACGTTTTGGATACATAGAAGTTAAGTGGCCTGTTTTGTTTGTGAACTGTGCCCTTATGTTCTAGCTGAGCCTTCTAAATTCTTTCACACTTTTTGCTATTGGTTACATGTTATATGTTATTTGTATTTGTATATTTATATGTTTATATTCAGCGGGTTTTCTCGGTTGCGCGGTGTCTTTCAGTAGAAGATACCACGTCACAGAGGTTCTACTGTTAGCGTTTTCGTTAGGGACTGTGCGAATTTCCTACTGTGAAATTTGCTAGCGACAATCGTTGCTATATCTGTTTAGTTGTGACGAGTTGTGCTTTATTTTCGTTTTTTGTATATTTTTTTTTCTCTCTCTTTCTGTTTTTTAGTTTCGATTTCATTGGTTTGTATTTGTAGGTCTCATCTTTTCTATTATTCAGTTCTTCATGTAAATTTTTGTGTATACACTGTAGCGTCATTTGTTTGTCATATCTTCGCATTTTGTCATCACATTCTTTGTGATATTTCTTTTTAGTTTCGCTGTTTATTTATTTGACTTATGCGAATGTTTTCGTATTGTTTGATCTTTGTTATTGTTTACATTGACTCTGATCTTTGTTATTGTTTACATTGACTTTGATCTTTGTTGTTGTTTACATTGACTTTGATCTTTGTTATTGTTTACATTGTTGGTGACCTTTGTTATTGTTTACATTGTCTTGTTATTGTTTGCATAGTTCTTGCATAGTTAGCTTTCACTATTGTTATATATATGCTCATGCACTATTGGTCTATAGTGCACTTATCATAACTAACTGGTGGTTTTTTGCTTATGCACTATTGTAGTGCAGTTATGATAAATAACTGATGGTTATGCACTGATTTGGGTAGTGCACTGATAATTAAGAGGTGACTTGTGATATTATTATACATTTGATAATACAAGTTGGTGTCAAGTCTTGTTTCCCACAGAGATTGGAGTAAACATAGTGATTATACAAGCACTTTATTAAGTCTTGTTGCTATTAAGATTGAAATAAGATAATTAATTATTTCAGGTTCTGTACTCACATTTTAGACATCATGTCTACATTTGAGTACTTTATTGAGCAGGGTAAAGCCCTTGGGAAGACAGGTGATAAATTAGAAGAATTTGCGACTGTTCAATATGCCAAGGCATTGAAGTCGGAGGAAAAGAAAATGAAAGAACTAACTGAACAAAAGAGAATAGATGCTGAAAATTTAAAACTGCAGATGCAGGTGGATGAGAGAAAAGATTACAAATGGAAATGGAAAAACAAAAAAGAGAAGCAGAATCTCAGGAGAAGAGACTTCAGGCTGAGGCTGAAAATAAGAGACTTGAAAAAGAGGCTGAAAATAAGAGACTTGAAAAAGAGGCTGAAAATAAGAGACTTGAAAAAGAGGCTGAAAATAAGAGACTTGAAAAAGAGGCTGAAAATAAGAGACTTGAAAAAGAAGCTGAAAATAAAAGAAATTGAGGCTGAAGAAAGTTACAGGCTCAGGCTTAAGAAAGAAAGTTACAGGCTGAGGCTGAAGAAAGAAGGTTACAAAGAGAAGCTGATGAGAGAAAAGCAAAAATGGAGCATGAAGAAAAAACTCATAGCTTTAGAGTTAGAGAAGTTAAAGTTATTGAACGCTGGTAATGCTAATGATGCAAATAAGGTGTCAGATAAGACTAATGCTAAGGATTTCAAGCTTAATCTACCAGCATTTAATCCCTCAATCGATGATATAACATTTTATCTAGATAGATTTGAAAGTGCATGTAAGGTGCATAATATAGATAAAACATTATATGTTTATCATCTGTCCAAGATACTTAGAGGTGATGCTTTGACTTTGTTGAGTATGGTAGATGTGCCTGACAAAAACAACTATGAGGTTGTCAGGGCAGCATTGTTAAAGAAGTACCAACTTAACGAGGACGGATATCGTCTTAAATTTAAAAACATGTTACCAGAAACTGGAGTTGAATTCTCTGAATTCATCTCAAGCATACGTCTTACTTTTTTACGATGGATTGAGTTGTCTAAGACAGAAAGTACATTTGAAGCCCTCATGGACTTACTACTTAGAGACAAGGTCATGTCTTCTGTTAATGAAGCTTTTCTTTCTTTTCTTCATGAGCGTAAGCCTAAAAACATAAAAGAAATGGAAGAATACTGTAGCCAGTATGTTACTGCGCATCCTCACATAACCATTAGCAACTCTAAAGTAAAAGAAGGTCTGCCAGTTGCTTCGGCAGCACCTTATGGCCCAAATTTTATGCGTAGATTTCAGGGTAGCCAGCAAAATTTCAATAAAAAGAGTAACCGTAATTATGCCCAGAATCATAGTAATCAATTCCAGGGTGATTCTTCTTCCCAGAACTGGAGACATCCTAATACTACACGTTATTCTACTCCAGTTAACTTTAGAAATTTCCACAAAGGTAATCGGCATAGAGGGAAATATTTTTCGCAGAGACCTCAATACCAAGATAATAGAGGTTCTCAACAGCATAGAGATGGTAATGACAGTTATGGAAACTGGAACTCAAACCAGGATAAAAATTACAGTAGGGACTTTAATGATAATTGCAGAGGCAATAATGGTCGCGGTAGATCGCAACATAAGAGAAAAAAATATCAACAGACAAACGCTGTTCAACAAGAATCTCAGGGAGCAGATAAGCAGGTTAATAATGATAAAGACCATAATGCTATCGGATGCTCATCTTTTGATTTTGGTAGGGCAAATAAATGTATCCAATGCAGTACTTTATTTGATCCGAAGACCGTTAGTACTCTAAACTGTGGTCATCCTTTGCCCGCTCTTCCTGCTAATGTTGCTCATGACGGGAGAGGTTCTCTTATATTACATAAGGGGCTAGTAAATAGTAATCCAGTCTCGGTGTTGTTTGATTCTGGATGTACTACTGTCGGCGTTAGGCAATCTCTTGTAGATCCATCCTGTGCCACAGGAAAGGTCATCAAATGTGTCACATTTGGTGGCACGTTGGAAAAGTATCCTACTGCTATAATACATATTGCTACTCCTTTCTTCACGGGAGAGGTCCACGCATGTCTACTTCCAAACCCTATTGCGGACCTTATTATTGGTCGTATTCACGGAGTTAGGGAATGTACCCCTCAGCAGATTGCTGTTTGGGAAGAGCAAAACATTGAAGCTACCAATGCGGTGGTCACAAGAGCACATGCTCTGGATCCACCTCAAACTTCATTAACTAATAATGATGAAGTAAATGACCAAGATAGTCACTTGACTATTACACGTGACTCATTTATCAAATTGCAAGAAGAAGATCCTTCTTTACAAAAATTCTTCATTCTAGCAAAAAAAGGTGATCCTAATCAAAATACTAATAGAAAGTCCTGGATTTCTATGAAGAACGGCGTACTTGTACGTATGGTACAAGACTCGACTACGTCCACTCATTCACAAATTCTTGTGCCTAAGAGCATGAGATTGCAAACATTGCAACATGCTCATGACTCGCAATGTGCTGGACATATGGGTTTTTCCCGTACAAAGTCGAGAGTTCTTGCGGCTTTCTTTTGGCCATTTGTGAGCAAGGACATACGAATGTACTGTCGCTCTTGCAAAGTATGTCAGGAGGTCAAATCTAAAGGACCACGACATGCTGCGCCTATCCAGGCTGCTGACATCCCTATTCGCCCTTTTCAAAAAATGGCAATAGATATTATCGGTCCTTTTAGAATTAAGTCAGCTAGAGGACATCAATTTATTCTTACATGTGTCGATATGTGCACACGTTGGCCAGAGGCAATACCTCTCAAGAGCATCTCAACTGCTGATATCGCAGACGCTCTTTGGCTGATATTTTCTCGCTTGGGTTTTCCTGGAGAAATATTGTCAGACCATGGCACGCAACTTATATCGGACACTATGTCACAGGTAATGTCTATGCTACATATTAAAAGGTCACTCAGCAGTATCTATCACCCAATGTCTAATGGGTTAGTCGAACGTTTGAATAGGACTCTGAAAACTTTACTTGGGAAGATAACTGAGGATCATCCTCAGGATTGGGACAGAGTCTTACCCGCGGCTCTCTTTGCGTATAGAGAGGTCCCCAATGAACATACGGGGTTTTCCCCGTTTCAACTTGTCTTTGGCACGCAACCGCGCGGCCCTATGTCTTTACTTCACGATCTAATCACTGCCGATAATATTAGCGATGAGACTCAATCTTCTTATGAGTACGTCATTGCTCTTAGGCAAAAGATCATCGAGGCATGCAAACTAGCAACTTCGTCTTCCGAATTTGCTAAAGAAAAGGCAAGGCAGTTTGCAAATAAGAATAGATGTCTACGACAACTTTGTCCAGGTGACAAAGCTCTCGTTCTACTTCCTTCAAGGGAGAACAGACTTCTAATTGCATGGAAAGGTCCATATGCAATAGTCTCCAAAATTTCTGATGTCGACTATGTTGTCGATATTGATGGAAAGCATAAAACTTTCCACATAAATATGCTCACGGAATTTTATGAAAGACCTGACTATTTGCAGCCTATTTTCCAGGCAACGGACAATTCTCAAGTACCTCATGGTCAGTACTCATCTCTGTCAGTTATACAGGATGAGGAAACTACTTTTTCTGATGTCAATCTTCCTCTTTCTATGGTCCCACTTTATTCTACGGAATCTTGGAAAAACGTGACCGTTTCTCCAAATCTTTCCGCTGAGGAACTCGACAAGTTTCTTCGATGTTGCAAACATTTCAGGATGTTCTTACAGACATCCCGGGACACACACATGTCATTGAACATGACATTGTGCTAACTGATCACAATCCTATCAGAGTCAGACCCTATCCAATACCTATCCATTTCCAGTCTCAAGTCGAAAAAGAATTGGATGAAATGATACGTTTGGAAATCATTGAACCATCCACTTCAGCATACTCTTCGTCTATGGTTATTGTTCGAAAGAAGGATAATAACATTCGCATTTGCGTAGATTATCGCAAATTGAACCAAGTTACGAAGTTCGACGCTGAACCTATGCCTTCATTAGAAGAGCTACTCAATAAACTTTCTAATTCTAGATTCTTTACCAAACTAGATTTGTCTAAAGGTTATTGGCAAGTCCCGCTAACTGAACGTGCCAAACCTTTTACAGCTTTTTCTACACCTAGGGGTTTATTCCAATGGAATTTCATGCCTTTCGGTCTTATGAACGCCCCTGCTACATTCGTACGCATGATGCGGCGAATTCTCGCATATCGTACAGATGTCATAGCATACCTAGATGATATCTGTCTATTCAGTGATTCCTGGGAAGATCACTATTTGGGTTTATACGAATTACTGTCTACTCTGTCTGTGGCCTAATGGATATGAACGCAGTTTCATAATTCAGATATACCAGGTTCGAAACCTGCTGCAGGCGGTTTGGTAGCAGATCGCTTTGTGTGGATTTTTAACAATGGTATAAGCGCCGTACCGTTCAGAAAGCAATGGCAAACTACTGAATGAAAAAAATTGCCTAGAAAAATCACAAACAGCCAATAAAAGCTGGGGTTGATTGCCACGTCCTGTAAAGGATAAGCAACTAACTAACTGTCTACTCTTCGCGAGTATAACTTGACTGCAAAACCCTCTAAAGCCTTTATAGGATTTAGTGAGATTTCTTTCCTAGGTCATCGTGTTGGTCGTGGTCTTTTAAAGACAGAGGACCACAATGTTTCAAAAATACTTAACATTTCGGTCCCTAAAACGAAGAAACAAGTAAGGAGTCTATTAGGTTTGATCCAATTCTACGGACGATTCATTCCGAATCTGTCCTCCATTATGGCACCGCTTTCTACTTTATTGAAGAAAGGGTCGCCTAATCTGATCCGCTGGTCTAAAGAATGTCAATCCTCATTGGACCAGGTTAAAGCCCTATTTTCATCTCCACCTATTCTTAGGTTACCTACTATTGAGAAGACTTTTGTTCTTCGAAGTGACGCCTCGTCAACTGGGATTGGGGCGGCACTAATGCAGGAGTATTCTGATACTCTGCATCCGGTGATGTATATCTCTAGGAAATTAAATGCTGCAGAAAAGAATTACTCGGTTTTAGACCGTGAGTTATTGGCTATGGTATGGTCTATTCTGAAGTTACAAAGATTTCTTCTAGGCGCACATTTCATTGTGGAAACCGACCAGAAAGCGCTTACTGCTATTCAGAGCAAAAAAACTTGAAGAGCTCGAGGTCCACTCGTTATGCCATAGCTCTTCAACCATTTCATTTCTCGGTTCGAGCTATCCGTGGTTCGGACAATGTAATGGCAGACATTCTGTCCAGATGCCCACACGATTCCACATGATTCTTCTGTCATATATATATATTTCCTGATATACAGTCCAATATTATAATGACATGTTAGTAGATTTTTTCTCACTTTTTTTTGAGGGAAATTTATAACATTGTACCATGTAATTAGCTAAGAAGGCTTAGTTAGTGATATACGGGCCAAAAGATCACTCGGCCACATTTAAATAATATATTTGCATAATTGTATTAAGAGATTTACCAGTTGTCTTTAAGATTTGTGTTATTGATATTTTCGCAGCACATCATTGAAGTCTGCGAGATTATGTCCATTGTGGAACTTTGAGGATATCAAGTCCTGTCCTAGATTGGGAGCGGATGATGTCCACATCTTCTATTGCTTGTTTATGTCAACAAAGAACAACATTGTATTACTTATTAATTACTGATGCATTATATAATGTAATAAAATAGTGCGGTATATTAATATATTACACCGCTGTTTGCACAACACATTATATGATATCATAATAATATATTTAATTTCATATATTGGTATGAGAGTAATTTGACTTTTATTATGATGTTGCCATCATGGTGGCTTGTGTTGGTGGCACCTTCCTGGAATATATACGCGAATACTTAGATAAATATTTTCTCTAAGGACCTGGGATATGATCTCAGTTTCGCTCCATGTGTTGAGCTAGTTTGTTAGGTATATATCCGCGCATCATACGTGCGTTAGGAGCCTAGATTTTTCCGGCTCCAGGATTTTATAAAAAAATGTTTCATTTTTTTTTTCCCGGGAGGGTGCGGTAATGTTACGCACAAATAATTACTTTTTCCAAAGTCTTTGTATGATCATTTTTCGTATGTATGATCATTTTTTGACTGAAATGTGTATTATGTTTTTTACAGTCAAAGGGACATAACCCGAGTTATTGAGACTACAATTTTTTTAGGAGTTTGCCTTCTCTTGTATAGAGACACGTTCGGTCTATAATTTCTTGAACGAAGCGTGACCATATCTCCTTATTTGGTAGTATCAGTCAACTGTTGTAGATGTCTGAAACCTGTCTTAACGCTTCTGTTCATGACCATAAAAGGCGCGACTGTGTAAGACTTTTATCTCGAATGTTCTTAAAATCGCTTTGTGTGAATTGATACTCACGTAGATGAGTTCTGCGCATGTCAAAAACTGGGAGTTCGTTCTGTGTGTTCCGCCCAGCTGGGAGTTTAGAAATGGTCTGAGTAGCGAGCAGACGCAACCTGCGTCTTGTGATTTTCTGAGGGAAATACGTTGTCTTTGTGAGTTAGTTAGCTAACTAGACTATTTCCCAGTATTATTCAAGCCTGCCTGGAGGCATATGTTCGTGGTTGATTTCCGAAGAAAGGTAATTCCTCTTGTATCGAACTTTTTGCTATCATCTAGAAGTTCGTCATTTTGTCGCTCCTTGCTCGCCTGTGTGATTCAAAATCGAGAGGTACTTTGACTAGGTTTTTCGCCACCGGTATCTTTATACCTGAACTAGTTATATATATATGGGTCGCTCTAGACCAACAAGACTATTGTCTGTGTTCCAGGATTCGTTATATCAGAGATCACGTCCAAGTCAGATGGTTAGACTTAGAAACGTTATAAAGGTCGGTTTGACCTGTATGCCCAGTATGCTATTCACGTGCAGACAGTAAACGGACTTATTGTATACATCTGATCTGCTAGCATCCGAAAGGGAGCATTTATTGTTGTCTATGAACATTGAAGATCTGCAGCTGACACTGTTGCAGAAGTTATATATATTATTTATACAGCTTCACGAACCAGAACTTTATGATATCTGTTTACAATACAACTATTGAGTATTGAATCCTACATGACTATCAGTTAATATGATTTTGAATGCTGCATTCGTTATACTATGCTGGTGATGACATAAATATCATGACTGTTTTGTGGCGTGCAATAAATGGTATAAACCTAAAGCGAAGTTACCATTTCTATGACTCTACACGTCATGTTGCCTGTGGTGTACCCTGTGAACTGTTCTACTGCAACACACACAGCAACATTCTAAATCAGAGAAGACACCTACATCTTGCACTTTAATACCAGGTGTCGATAGGGGTGGCAAGTTATCATTTCAGCTCAAATCCACCTTTATCAGATGATCTAGCAAGATTTCCAATATTGCTAGTGCTTCTATCAAGTTCTGGCCAGCGAATGATGAAGTGTATTTCTAAGTGATCTGTATATCTACAACTGGAATGCAAGATGAGTGGGACATGAGAACTTTGACAGCTTTTTTGATCTCATGACTTTGGGGGATCTGACCGCCAAATCCAAAGAGAGAAGCCGCCCCTGGCCTCTCGTATCTTTGTTCGCTGCTTGCGTCAGCTTTCCCCGTTCGCTCTGGCTGCGATCGGTTCCGTGCTTAACACCGAGATGCGAAATCGTTTCAGGGACCACTACTGTCTTTGATAGCGCCGATAGTCTCCCCTGAAATCCCTCAGTCTGTCTCTTTGATCTCGTGCCGCATACTAAATGAGTCCCGGTCGGTTCGCTCTGGCGAAACGAAAAGTTACAACAAATGTTCAGGGGTTCTAATGTTATGAAAAGCTAAAGGTCCCTTTAAATCATCCATCATATCAGGGAAAATTCACTTGTCAAACTAGACGTACGTCACAATCGTCCCCACTTTTAGACATGAAACTATTTTTCATGTTTCATTTTTTTGACAATGGAGGTGACCTGATTGGTGATTTTAGGATGAGTGGTATCTTCAGTTTGCTCTTCTTCCTCTGTAGACCAGTTTCTACTCAGGAAATCAGCCCCGACATTCTGTCTTCCCGGAATATATTCCACTTTGAAAGAATAAACGCTTAAAAGGAGGGCCCAACGCATGATCCTAGCGTTAAATTCTTTATTGGCACCAAGAAATGCTAACGGAGCGTGGTCTGTTTGCACCGTGAAAGATGTACCATAAAGAAACTCATGATGGCGTCTGATACCGTCAATCAGAGCAAGACATTCCCTTTCAACTACGCTGTAGTTCCGTTCCGCTTTATTTAATTTCCGACTGCCATAGGCAACTGGAAATAGCATGTTCAGGTCGCTGTCATCGGCTTGAAGCAGTGTTGACCCGATGCCCTGACCTGACGCGTCGACTCTCAGTACAAAAGGTTTCTTGAGGTCAGGCAACCTCAAAATGGGGTATGCAGACAACTGTCCTTTCAAAGTGCTATACGCGTGTTCGCACTTTTGATCCCATATGACCTTATCAGGACAACCTTTCTTTGTGAGGTCAGTCAGAGGTGCCGTCAGTCCGTTGAAGTTCTGGATGTACTTCTGATAGTATGCACATAGCGATATGAAGGAACGTACGTCTTTCTTCGTTCGGGGTCTTTTTGCTACCACTATTTTCTCCACGTTCTTCTTAATAGGCCAACTGCATCCGTGAGAAATAGTGTGCCCCAGGAAGTCTAACTGTTCAAACCCGATGAGACATTTGCTAGGTCTGGCTGTGAGACCCATTTCCTGTAGTCTCCTGAGGAGCATAGCAACCGTAGCAATATGTTCTTCATAGGTTTCCGATGCAATTAAGATGTCATCCATGAAATTATGGATATGGGGACTTTGCAAAGGTTCTAGAAGCTTCCTCATCATCCTGGTGAACACTCCTGGTGCGTTATGCAAACCGAACGGCATCACATTAAATGTGTAATGTCCTTCGCTAGTGCTGAAAGCTAACAAAGGTTTAATTTCCTCCTTGACTGGTATTTGATAATAACCTTTACTGAGGTCAATCTTGGAGAAGATCTTTGCTTTGCTGAGCTTGGTGAACAACTCAGAAACAGTTTGGAGAGGTTCGGGCTGGAATTCCGTTACAGCGTTTAGCAACCTGTAATCAATGCACAGCCGAACTTCCTTATTGGGCTTCTGCAACAGCACTACACTCGAGCTGTAAGGAGATGTAGACTCACTGATAATTCCTGCCTGACGCAGCTTGTCTATTTCTCCGCGAAGTGCATCAGCTTTAGCGTACGGGATGGGGTAAACTCTGGTTTGAACAGGGGTCTCGTTTGTTAATTTCATATCAAATTCAATGAGATTTGTTCGACCAGGTACATCCGTTAAGACTGCACTGTACTGTTTTAGTAGAGCCCTGGTTTCTGTTTGTTGTTCTGGTGAGAGATTGTCGCCGAACTTGACATCTTTAAAGGATTCTGTGGGTTGCAATGGATACTCCATGCAACCATCATCATCTTCCTCGTCTTCCGTTGCTATGGCGACAGCCAGGAGATGCTCGGAGGATGGCACCGGTCTTTCCAAATATTTCTTTAGCAGATTTATGAGGAAGACCTTCTCCTTTCCTTTGATGGAGATCTTGTAATTGGTACGTGAGATCTTTTTAAGGACGGTAAACGGTCCTTGCCATCCGATGCGAAGTTTATTGCTTCCGGTTGGAAGTAGCAATAAGACTTTCTCCCCTGGTTGTAGTTCTCTCTCTTTTGCAGCTTTGTTGTATCTTTTAGTAATTTTAGCGCGGGCTTTCTTAAGGTTGGTAGTAGCTAGATCCCATCCTAGCTTTAGCCTTTCCTTAAGCTCAGATACATACTTGCTTGCAGAGACGACTGTCTCGTCAGCCTTTTGGTCTGTCAGGGACCGAAGTAAGGCTTCTAGTGGCCCCTTAATAGGTCTGCCAAATAAAAGTGTAGCTGGCGCAAAACCCGTAGACGCTTGGGGTACCTCTCGGTAGGCGAATAAGGCAGCCGATATATATTGGTCCCAGTCTTCTGGTTTCTCCTGACCCAGCTTACGTAACATCATGGTGAGGGTACCGTTAAAACGTTCCACGAGCCCATTTCCGGCCGGATGGTAGGGACTTGTGTGGATATGTTTGGCCCTCAAGATCTTAAAGATCTCCTCCATTAACAGGCTACGGAATTGGGATCCATTGTCCGTCAAAACTTGTTGAGGGAATCCCAACCGTGTAAAAATTTGCACAAGGGCTTCTGCGACATGCTTGGAATTAGTGCATGGTAGCGGTACAGCTTCGGCCCACATAGTGCAAGTGTCAACTAAGGTCAGGATGAACCTGTTCCTTCTTTTGGTCTTTTCCAGGGGACCAATAATGTCGACAGCAACCCGTTCAAATGGAGTCCCTACTATTGGCATTTGCCCCATAGGTACTGGGGGTGTCAAGTGCTTGGGTGCTACCCATTGGCACTGGGCGCAGGATTTCACATACCTGACAATGTCAGAGTTCATTCCTGGCCACCAATAGTGGTTTTTTATTCGCTGAATAGTGGCGTTTTGTCCCATATGTCCGCTAAAGGGAAGAGAGTGCCCCATTTCTAAGATCTGGTTTCTGTACTGCATCGGTACTAGGAGCTGGTTATTCCCCGTGTCCGGGTTGCCCGTTCTACGATACAATACACCATCCTTAGAAAAGATGTCTCCGTTGTGTCTGGGGTCCTTAGCCATGGGCAGTTTTTTAAAGCAGGGCGCCAGAGTAGGGTCCTTTTGTTGTGCCTCCTTCAGTTCGTTCGGCAACAAATTTGGCGCAGGCTCCCTCTCCTTCTTGGCTTGCCCTCTTGTGGTTACCGCTGCCACAATCGGCTCCTTTGGTCTCCCAATAAACACATATCTACATCCCAGGATAACTGGGTAGATCGGATCATCCATTATGGCCGCTTTAATAACTCCTCTGACAAAGTCAGAGTGTATTTCTACCCGTGCGATAGGAAGCGTCCTGGGTGCATCACTCGTGAAAACTCCACTAAGTTTGACGGTTTCCTCTGTCTCCTGACCTGGTTTGACTAGGTGTCTAGCAACAATACAACTAAAGCTTAATCCAGTGTCAAAGAGACAAGTAGTTGAGGTACCATTCAAAATTACAGTTCCTCGAGTTGAGGGTCGGTCCCCCTCAGGTTGAGGATCACTGACATTGACTCTACCTTTCGAGGCTGTATGCAAACATCCGACGCGGTTTAGACCGGTTTGTTTGCCCTGATCAGACGTTCCTGGTGTAGGGGTCTTCCCTTTTCCTTGACCTTGGTGGCCGCGCTGCCACGTAGGCTTGTTGGGTTGATCAGAATTGTTGTTGTTGGGGGGGGGGGTAATCGGGTTTTGTAGAATTTCGATTTTTCCTGGGGAGGTTTATGGGTATTGTTATCTCGTTGGTTATAATGTTGAAAGGAAGTGGAAGAATAGGATGCCTGCTCTAGATTCTGTTTTCGAGATGGCTCATCGGTGGGTTTACGTTTAGTGCTGGGAAGTTCGGCCATTGCATTGCTATAGCGTTCGGCTTTATTGAGTATGTCTTCAAGCCTGACTGCCCCGTTCCGCCAAAAATCTACGTGTTTCATTCGACAAAGTGGATTTTATCTGCTCCACAAGAACAAGTTCGAGGAGTCCCTCATATGAAAGAGGTAGGTCAGATAATTCAATGCACTTTGTCAGATAACCTGTGAGACGTGAAGAGAACTGGGGAAATGTTTCCGTGCTCTCTTTTCGGCTGTTTCTGAACAACTGCAGAAACTTTCGGGCAGTCATCTCAAACTGCTGTAGTAAGGCCTTCTTCAACATGTCGTAATCATGTTGATTCGGTCCCAGCTTTGTGTACACGTCATAAGCATTGCCTTTCAGTGATGTTGAAAGTTTGAGCGCCCAGCGGGTACTCTCTAACCCATAAAGATTCGCGAGTCTCTCGAATTTTTCTAGGTAGCTGTCAATTTTTTCGTTAGGGCTAGGAAAAGATTCTAAAGAAAACGACATAGCAGTTAATTGGGCAGATTGAGTACTGGAGAGGTCCATTGATTGAGACTGGGGCAAAGACGGCTCTCCGTTAGTCGAAGTAGAGGCGCCCCGACTCTCTAGAGCCTTAAGCGCCAGTTCATGTTGTCTTTCCTTGTCTCTCTCTCTCTCTGTGCGAGTTTCCATCTCTGCTTCAATTTTCTTCTGTTCCAAAAGACGTTCTGCCACTTCTTTCCTCTCAGCTTCGGCTCTCTGTTGCTCCGCGTCATATATTTCCAATTCCTGGTTGATAAACGCGTTTGCAGCTTCTGCATCTAATCCTGCCTCTTTCGCTTCCAGCCTCAAGATGGACCTCATCTTTATCCTCTCTGCCATTGTTAAAGAATAAGATGAAGTATGCCTAGAGAACTAGTAAGAAGAAACGTGAAAGGGAGGAACTCTGAACCGCTACGAGGAAAAAAAAAACACAAGTATAAATTTACCTGTGTTACCTCCTACCTGTACTGTGCAAACTTATCGCTGCTATTTTCTGGCAATTAAGGCTCTAAACGCAAGCGACTATGCCACTAAATGGTAAGTTACACTGGAAAAGAATCTACTTTTACTAACAGTAGAGAAAAATTTATATTAAAACAATTTAAAAGGAAAAAAAAATTTTCCCCTAAATTTTAAATCTCTGACAACAAACTCCATCCCTAAAGTCAATTATTGAGATGAGACGTTGTTAACTTAATTTTTAAAAATCAGAACAATCCGTCTTTAGCTAAGCTCAACTCTTTTTAACTTCAAAAACCTTAGTGACTGTAAAACAATCACGCAATCCCAGCAACTCTTACAAAGAAAGAAATTGAATTATCTCCGCCAGAGGATAATTATAATAGCAAATATTTTTGTTTATCTGTACTTTCTACTGCTGTGGAGAGAAAACAACCTGTAAATATGCTGTGTGGACAACCCAAATACTTAAAGGACGTTTGTCTAGGGGGTGTAATTATTTATTTATTTCCCTAATTCACAAAGACAGATCATTCACACTCTACCTAGTTAGACCCAGACTAAATCAGACTCAAAATATCTTTAACCCGGCTATGCGATTGCCTCAAATGTAGCTCAAGATCCCAGAACCAGCCCACAAATATGTGTGCATCAAATGTATCTCAAAATTATCCCGGCGAGCCAGCCAAATATTGTCGTAAATTTATTTTGAGAGAAAAGAGTCTTAGAAATAGTGGTCCGGTTTAGAGTGTAGAATGATGATGAAAACTCAGTGATAGAAATGTATAGATTAAATATGATGCTCCACAGAGTGCTGGAGGAGAGTAAAGACAGACGTATTTATGACAAATCGTTTCTCTCAATCTTCTCTTCCACTCTCCTGGTCAAACAATTATTTGCCAGTTTTCCAGACACACCTCTGCGCGTACACCGATTTGGTGTTTTCAAACACACAGATGACGTAGATACAAACTATATTAAACGAATAGGGAAAAATTTGGGCTTTGGGTACATCCAACACAGAACTAAATGAGTTTATGTGATTTTATTCACTTTAAACATCAATCACTAACAAATATCAGGTATTACATAAATTATCATAAGTACACAAATGCAAATAACAAGTTTGGGAGGGGTGAAGAAGATTGGTATCGTCGTACACAACTGTCTAGTCCTTCTAGTCCCGCCCCAGATAAAGGATCGAGTAATCGCCGGACTCTCACAATGGGATGAGCAGTATATAAACTATCGCTACTGGCACTGTTCATCTTCCAGTTTATCTTACAGATTTAATTTGATGATAATAATCAAATGATCTTGGGTAGGCTTTCTTTCATGTAATTATGTTAGCTAGGCCGTACCGGACCACCACAAGATTTACTTTAAAAAAATGTCTCATCAAACTGTCTGGAAGTTTAAGAACCGAGTATGGAAACTCTGAAAGATTTCGTTATTGCTGGGATTGCAAAAGGTGATCAATCGCTTTGCACAGAATAGAATTCACTGCAAATATGTATAAAATCCATGGAATGATCTAGCAAGATTTCCAATATCGCTAGTGCTTCTATCAAGTTCTGGCCAGCGAATGATGAAGTGTATTTCTAAGTGATCTGTATATCTACAACTGGAATGCAAGATGAGTGGGACATGAGAACTTTGACAGCTTTTTTGATCTCATGACTTTGGGGGATCTGACCGCCAAATCCAAAGAGAGAAGCCGCCCCTGGCCTCTCGTATCTTTGTTCGCTGCTTGCGTCAGCTTTCCCCGTTCGCTCTGGCTGTGATCGGTTCCGTGCTTAACACTGAGATGCGAAATCGTTTCAGGGACCACTACTGTCTTTGATAGCGCCGATAGTCTCCCCTGAAATCCCTCAGTCTGTCTCTTTGATCTCGTGCCGCATACTAAATGAGTCCCGGTCGGTTCACTCTGGCGAAACGAAAAGTTACAACAAATGTTCAGGGGTTCTAATGTTATGAAAAGCTAAAGGTCCCTTTAAATCATCCATCATATCAGGGAAAATTCACTTGTCAAACTAGACGTACGTCACACCCTTGTTTTATACTATCTTCTGTTGTAATTATAGTCCAACTATACTACTCGTCAAAAGTCAAGGGCCACCCTATTATTGTCAATACACTTTTATATAAGCGCATAGAATGATTAAATGAAGGAAGTTTTTAGTAAAAATGAATGCAATATCTTCCTCTGACAGTCCTCTATGCACGTTAAGCATAAAAACAACTCACCGACAACCATGGTAATCACGTGCTATTTGGTTTGCTGACCATAAATTCATATTTTTAATCTGTTTTTTCAAACTTCCGTACAACCAAACAGGTGAAGTAATCATGCTGATTGACATTCCACGTGCAATGGCATATTTTCATGAACAGAGTTCACTCTTAATTTGTTTTACAATCAGCAGACTTAGGGTAGTTTCATCACTTGCGAAAACCATGCCACCGAGAAGAAGTCTTGACACCTTACAAAGAATGAGGGCTATAGCGTGGGTTGAAAGTGGTTTATCTGAGGTTGCTAGACGGCTTGTAGTGTCACACTCTACTATCCAAAGAATTTTGGAGAGATTTCAGGCCACAGGAAGCGTGGAGGATCGCCACCGGCCAGGTCGCCCTAGATGCACCAATAGACATGATGACCGGTACCTCTTGTTGTCAGCCCTGCGCCATCGAACAGTGACTTGTTCCACTCTAAGATGTCAGCTGAGACAAACTGTAAACGTTAATGTCAGTCAAAGCACCATTCGCAGACGTTTACATGAATTTGGACTGGCTGCTTGACGTCCTGCTGTCAGAATCCCTCTTACTCCTGCTCATCGCAGAGCCCGTGTTGCTTGGTGTTGCGAGCACATCCGATGGACGAGGCAACAATGGAGTCAAGTTCTCTTCACTGATGAATCTCGCTTCACTGTGTCATTCAATGATGGCAGGATTCGAGTTTGGAGATGACCAGGAGAGCGATTTACTGATGACACAATTCGAGAGGTGGATCGTTATGGTAGGGGTTCTGTCATGGTCTGGGGAGGCTTCTACAGACATGGCAGGACCCCACTCTACATCATCCAAGGCAACTTGACTGGCCCAAGATACCATAACGAAATCTTGAGACCAATTGTTCAGCCTGCTCTGGAGGCCATAGGTGGTAATGCCATCCTCCAAGATGATAACGCTCGACCCCATCGAGCTCGTGTGGTGAATGAGTTTATTCAGCAACATGGGATCATCAGGATGGTGTGGCCAGCTCATTCACCTGACCTTTCTCCTATTGAGCACCTCTGGGATGTCCTTGGTCGAAGATTGTCAACAAATCACCCCCTGCCAATGGATGTTGCACAACTGACTGCATTTCTTCTTCAGGAATGGCAAGCTGTTCCCCAGGATACTCTTCGGACCCTTGTGGACTCAATGCGTCTACGCTGTCTTGAATGCCTTGCTGCAAACGGTGGTCATACCCGATTTAAAAATGTCTATTTGTCCAATATCTATTGTGTGACTTTTGAAAAGGTGGGTGACACACTTCACAGCTTCATTGCATTTGAATGTGTGTTTCCATTTCTTTACGTGACATGTCAATTTGGTATTCAATAAATGCTGTTTTCACTGATACCAATTACGTTTATATCAGATTTGTTTTATAGTTTCAACGAAGGTTTTTCTAAGTGGCCCTTGACTTTTGACGAGTAGTATACATTGCTCGTTTTTAAACATGTTAACCTAACATACCATCCATAACTAAAACCCAATTTAAAACTGGAGTTTCCAAAAATAAATTTGCAGCAAAAGTTTAATTACCCCATATCGAATGTCTAGACACCTGTGTGTTACAGGGGCCCAAAAGGGGAGCAAAGAATAGTAACACTGTTCCCTACCAAGCATGTCATAGAAAGCGACTAAGGAGGGTTGGGCATGGGGCTGGTTACCCCATCCTATAAAAAATGTTAAACCACAAACAAACTTCAACAAAAATGGACAAATCAATTAAGGAAAATAAAACTCAGGGAGGCGTATGATGCACAACACAGAGAAACCTGAAAGGATTCTGTGTTACTGACTAACTTTCTTTTTTCTAGGAGAACCTCCAGATTTGGCACCTGGAATGTTCAGACATTGAACGAACAAGATAAAATAGCAGCAGAAATGAGGGAATACAAGATCGACGTCCTGGGACTATGTTAAACAAAGAAGAAGGGGAAGACAGGAAGAAACTCAGCATAGGCAAATTGGTGCTGTCCTCGGCACATGAAAATGAAAGTTCACACAACAGTGAAAGGGTAGCTCATATGTTATCTAAAGAAGCACAGAAAGCACTCATTGAATGGGGAGCTGTGTGACCCAGTATTATAACAGCTACTTTCAAAACAGCAAAAAAGAAAAAAAATGTAAATGTCATCCAATGTTATGCACCAACCAATGACAAAGACGAGTCTATGAAAGAAGCATTTTATACTAGACTGCAAGATATTATAGAGAAAATAAAAAGAAGAGACATCACAATTTTGATGGGTGACATAAATGCATAGATAGGTACAGTCAACATCAGCTTTGAAGAAGTCATGGGAAAACATGGGCTAGGAATAATGAATGAAAATGGGGCACTATTCACAAACTTCTGTGCTTCAAATCAACTGGCTATAGGAGGAAGCATGTTTCCACATAAGAGAATACACATCTTCTGATAGTCAAAGTAAAAATGAAACTCAAGAGATATGCAACAATGCATAGTTATAGACTACAATTTAATGTAGGACATCTAAGAAATCAAGAAACAAGAGACAAATTTACGGTCACAATATTAACAAAATACGAAGTGCTCCAACAGCTGGAAGATGTAGTGAATACAGAAGACCACTGGCAGCAAATCAAAACTATATGGACTGAGACTAGTGAAGAAATACTGAGGAAAAGGAAACAACAGCAAAAAGCATGTAGAACAACAGAAACCATCAATAAGTTAAAAGAAAAAACAAGAAAACAGATTTAAACAGAAGCAAAACCAGAAGTTCCAAAGCCAAGGCTCAAGAAGTGTACACATAAGCAAACAAAGAAGTAAGAAGCATCACAAGAGACAAGAGGAAATATATTGAGGAATTGGTAAGAGATGCAGAAGATGCTGCAGCCAAAGGAAATATGAGAGAACTGTATAACAAAGAAGCTAACAGGGAAATATAAGCAAGCAAATGGCCTCATAAAAGACAAGAATGGAAAATTGCTCAGCAAGTCATTTTTTTCCGCAACCACTCAATGATCAGAGGCAGATAGCAATATATTAAAACCAACGTCCTTTCCAGGGCATACGCAGAAGACAAAATGTCAGCCAAAAAGAAGAAGGTTTATAAAAGCCTGCCAGCACTTGACAACAAAGAAACGTCATCACAGAAGAACAGATTACTGGAGAGCAAAGCTGCACCAAATACTAGCGTCAAGGCCGAACCTCCTGAAAAGCCGAGCAATGCAGCTCCTGACACCACAGCGGTGGCAACAATTGACAGCCACGCAAAATTTGATGCAGCTTTTGGCCCAAGAGGAGAGGAAGCCATGAACAAAATTGCAAGAATTATGATGGGAAGGCTAAAATGCCAGAAGGAGGCAAGAGATAAACTACGAGCGAATTCACAACCACCATACGAAACAACAACAACATCCACACTCACCATGCCAGGCTTAGACATCGAAGACGCTGTCCGTAACTCGACGACGGAGAATCACCAAGTTGCAGAGGAGTGTCAAATTCAACAAAACAACCCTCAGATGGCGCAAACCAAGATACAAACCAACAAAAACCCTGAGGCACAAATGACCAGACCTAGTCCGGACGAAACAACAGCTGAGAACTACTCAACAGCTCAGACAACAGAAAAGGCTCCTTCCAACAGCGAACAGGAACATGACGCTTATTCTAACAAAGACCGGAAAAAGGAAGAAAGAACAAAGACTAACAAGACAAAGAACACAGATACGATACTGGAGAGGATCGTTAAGATCACACAGATGTTTGGAGGTGAGGCTTCACTCAGGGCCCTACCAGATGACAAAGTGATCAGTATCCTCGAGGTAATAACTGGAAGGAGAGGCATCGCTAAAGTAGGGAGGCACGAAAAGGGAGTCGTGCTTTCGCTCAACAGCACAGATAAAACAACTTCGCTGATGACAGAACTGTAGGCCGGACGAAAAGAATTCATGCTGCCCCACCAGATAAAAGTAGTGGTGGAAACATCCAAGACAACAAAGAAGTTGGTCATAAGAGGGATTGATATCAGAAGGGCCACAAGCGAGGTTCACAGACACCTTCAAACCGAAAACACAGAGGTCCAAATCACACAGGTCGAAAGGCTAAAAACCTGGGACAAGAAAAACACAAATCTGATTGTAGTAACGGTTGAAGGATCGACAAGACCAGAGAGACTGACGTTCCAAACTACAGCAAAAAGGACAGAAGCCTATATCCCTCCGGTCATGCAGTGCTCCAACTGCCAGCAGTTTTCACACACAAAGAAAACGTGCAGAAGAGATGCAGTTTGCCGGTATTGTTCGGGTAGCCACCCATATCGCGACTGTCCCAAGGCAAGGGAGGATCAAAATTACAAGGCCATAAATGCAAACCATACCTGTGCAAACTACCACGGAAACCACGGGGCAAGGTACCGAAGCTGCCCTGTGTTTCAGGAAACAAAGAGCATCCTGAAGGAAGCTGTGTCCAAAAACATCCCGTTCAAAGAAGCAAAACACAGAGTGGCTGCGGATATTGCAGACAAACAGCGCACAATAGATAGACGACAGCTACATCATCTAACAGCGGAAGTTCAAGAAATGAAACGGAAACTCGAGGTCGAGAACAGAAGCAAACAGACTCCTGAAGATCAAACCGACAGTGGAGAAGATGTGATAGATCTGCAGAGCATTAAACATATGATGGAAGAAATGAAAAAAATCCAGCAACAAATAGAATCAGATGTCAAGAAGGTGACAGAGCTGAAAGAAGAATACGCAGAAATCCTCAAAAGAATAGAAGCAGAATGAAGAGCCGTAGAGGAAATTATATCTAACACACGAGAAACTAAAACAAATGACCAATCAGATGAAGAAGTCATCGACGAAACGCTAGAACAGCTACTCCCTTCAATAATAGAAAAAGCGCTATTGCAGATACAAGAGAAAAGGAAGACACAAGAAACAGAAACTAGGAGCGTAAAAACACACAAAACCACACAAGCCAGATAGGTAGGCAGGATATGAAAAACACCGTGAACACACCACGACACCATGAACAGACAAGCAACGAAGAGGTATCCAGACAGTCAGCTAATGGTCCTTTTTAGGACCAGTCCTTTTCAGGACTAACAACCGGCTGGCATCAAAGAAACTAAATGCACAATGTACCTCAATTATAACCAATTTTCAGGTTGAACAGAGTATAACAGCAACATAGTCGACAAACGAACGAACGAACTGCTCAGCAATATACAAGAGCAAATGAAGAGGTGGATGGAATATTTTGAGGATCTTCTTAATAGACCAGTGTTCCTCTAGTAAAAAATCTTTCTTTGTTTTATCACTTTTGACTTCAGTTGCAACATGACACTGAATAATAACAAGCCATGTGAATGTGGAGTACAAGTGAATGGTGATAATTCTCTTACACCTGCTTCTTCTTTGTTTGCGCGCTATATGTTATACACACTTTGGGAGCATTACAAAGAGCTAAGAGTTCATCCTCAACTCCACTCCCAGTTTTTCCACCATACAGGCTTCTCATATAGTCAAGGTTCTTTCTGCTCTCTTGGTGATTATTAAACTTGCTCATGTATGAAGTTGTCATCTATTTTATCAGAGTAAAGAACTGTGTGTTATATAAGTATGCTAAACTTCTCTGTCCTGACAACCTCCACTAACTCAATCCCATAATGTTTATAACTGTTTTATTTTTTTATTCAAATATTTTGGTTTTAATACGCGAATTTTAAAAAATGGAAGAAAATGTTGATAACTATTCTCACTATCACCACCTAAGTGAATTGTTACTGATGAAGTGACAAGTGCAGCATTTTCTCTCATGGACAGCTGTACGTCGTATTGTCTCGATCAAGAATTCACAACAATGTAAAAGTACAAATTAAAACAACAAAATGTCAATGTGCTCTTCTAATGGACAATCGGATGTTCACAATTAACATTATTTTTCCACAAGTATTTGAATAAACAAAACTACCATTAAGTATTGGTGCTTTTGAATGTAATTCCCATCATATAACAGGTTTTTACTCTAGTAAACAATAATTCAAAAGCACTGCATTTCAGGTAATAAAACTTAATAATGCACATATATTTATAATTTACCAATTATACAGCCAAATAATTAAAACTACAAGATATATGTATAATTTACACAACTACACTTCAGCAACTACACTTCAGACAATGGATAAAACCACTTTCATGCACAAAATCTTTTTGTGTCTATTTAAAGAACTTACATAAGAATACCCTACATCACAAGCATCAAACGTCTACCTTTCCATGTTATATTCAGTGTCTCTTCGGTAAAAGTAATAAAAACTTTACTCCAGACACTTCACTCTTGAACATTACTTCTCTTTTCTGTTTTAATTTGGGTAGCTTCTAACTACTACAAAACTGTATGTCATGAAGATCTCATTGTTATGGCTTCCTTTCGCTATGTTTTCTTCAGTGTGGTTTGGTATTTAAGGACCATCTTCACTTCAAAACGGACAACTCCAAAAGTGCTCCGATCTTCTCCCTTAGATCACACAAAGATCCCAATGTATGTATATAGGAATCACACATTCAATAAATATTTTTGTGGTGGGTAGGTTTCCTAATTTTTTTAAAATTTGCTATGGCAGTGGCCTTATGGTCCGCTCGTTACGATTTCTAACTGCTGAGGAATTTTTTATGTGCACAACGTGCACACGAGACCTCTAATTTTTTTTGTTGCTCTCAACAGACAAGGCTAGGCATCCTATCTGACTACCCAGGAGATAAGGGGGGAGTATGACATCATTAGGAACCACTCGTTCTCAAACAAATTTCCATAAATTATATTCCTATGCTACGAGCGACCCCGCTACCTTTAGAATTCGAGGGGGACACCATATCTCTGAGCCACTCCGACCTCCATTTGTTGTCTTTAGACAACCCTTGTAAGAAAATCCTACACCACAAAAGTGCAACAAATATCAAACACGTATGATTTCTTTCCTGTATATTTTTTCACGTGCTTCTTGAGCCTGTAACTATCAGAAAGCTAAACATCACATATGTGAAATGTTTCTCCTGTATGTATTATTTTATGTTCCTCTAGCTTATGTCTAAAAGAAAACCATAAACCACAAACATCACAGGTGTGTGGCTCTTCTCCTGTATGTTCTATTTTGTGTGTCTTTAAGTTACCACCTAGAGAATATCCTACACCATATACATCACACTTGTATGGCCCCTCTCCAATATGCTTTGCTTTGTGTGTCTCAAGCTGAGCATGCAGAGAAAACGCTATACCACAAACACTACATTTATACTGTTTCTCTCGTACATGTTTATCTTCATGAATCTTCAATGTGCGACTACTCAAAAACTTGGCACTGCAAATATCACACTTGTATGGTGTGTCTTCTTTATGTTTCGTTTTGTGTACCCTTAGCTTACGACTGTGAGAAAACACCATATAACAAACACGACATATATAAGGCTTCTTTGCTATATGTTTGATTAAATGTACTTTTAAACTACCTTTATAACAAAATGCTATATTACACATATCACACTTATATGGTTTTGTTCTTGTTGGATCTATTATATGTGTTTGTACATGATCTCTCTTAGAAAACAGTGTATCACAGAAATCATTTATGTAAGATTTCTCTTCTGTATGTGTCAATATGTGTCTCTTTAGGTGACGCGTATTAGAAAACCCTAAACTACAAACATCACACCTGCATGGCATGTCTTTTGGATGTTCTAATTTGTGTGCTTTTAGTTCACTATTCTGAGAAAACTCCACACCACAAATGCTACACTTGTATGGCTTCCCTGCTACATGTTCAATTAAATGTATTCTTAAATTACTTTTCATATCAAATGCTGCATTACATGCCTCACACTTGTATGGCTGCTCTATTGCATGCATTATTGTCTCATGTTTTTTCATACTGCATTTCCGAGAAAACATTACCCCACAAACATTACATTTGTAGGGCTTCTCTCCTGTGTGTTTCAAAATATGTCTCTTTAAGTGATAAATAGTAGCAAGCCCTAAACCACAGTCATCACATGTAAAAGGCTTCTCTCCTGTATGTATTCTTTTGTGTTTTTTTAATGCACAAATCTGAGAAAGATGTAAACCACAAAAATCACATTTGAAAGGCTTCACCCCTGTATGTGTTCTTTTGTGTAATTTTAATGCACACTTAGCAGAAAGCTGTCGACCACAAACATCACATTTATAAGTTACAGGTTTTGATTTCTCACCTGTATGCTTAAATTTATGTCTCCTTAGCTGAGTAGGATAAGAAAACCTAACACTACAAAATTCACATTTGTAAGGTTTCTCTCCTGTATGTTTTCTTTCATGTGCCTGTAGAGTACATTTCTGACTAAACCATTTGCCACAAAAATCACATTTAAAACGCTTCTCTCCTATATGCAACAGCATGTGTCTTTTTAAAGTACATCTATTAGAAAGCCCACTGCCACAATCATCACACCTATAAGGTTTCTCTCCAGTAAGAATCATTTTGTGGCCCCTTAGTTTACCACAGGTAGATAACATGTCACAACCATCCCACTTGTAAGATTTCTCAGCTGCATGTCTTCTGTGTTTTTCATTCTTTTGTGTACCTTTCTTATAAACACACAGCTCTGCTGCTGAACCCATGCTACAGTCTTCATTATTTAAAACTTCATTACAAACTTTGAGTGTCTCATTCATGTTTACCATCAATATCTGACAATCTGTGGCACTCTGGGACTCTTCTACTTCATTAAATCTGCTAATGATGTTACCTTCCATTAAAGCTGCAGCTGTAAAATTTATATCCTTATTTGTGCTTACTACATCTACACTGTTTCTTGTGTGGTGTGATGACTTGTCTGACAAGTCACCATTTTCCATAGCTTCACAGAGTTTAAAACTGCGTATACTTCTCATCTGTGGAATATCAATTTGAGGGAAGGCACTGGAAACCTGGTTACAGGAATTTGTTCCTAAAATGCAAAAACCATTGTTTCAGATTAGTATAAAATACATGCAATAAACTAATTTAAAATGTGCTCAGTACCTATAGGTATTTTTATATTTGGACATGCACCCTAATTTAACTGACTAGGTTGAATGGGATGTACCTCGCCAAAATTATTTTTTTTTAACTTTAAATGTGCCTATTTATTTTAATTCTGGCTGATCTTTAGCTAAAGTCTGCTGTATTTCATGTATGCATGGCAGTGGTTAATGTTTATTTTCCATAATGTGCTGTCAGATAGTAACAGTCATATTTCTTTTTGGTCAGTTTCAGGATCTTTTTTACATCACCAATTTCACCTAACTGCCATCATCATCATGTGACGTATTCTTTCCAAAACGTTGTCTCCATTACAGCTGCTCTGAACGCATCACGATTCTGGGCAAGTCGACCTGCATCAGCCAAAGACAAGTTCAGACTCTCTGTAACTGCCATCACCTGTGTCAATACCTTGTCGAGGTATGGCGGCTTGCGTACCCTGATTACCCCCAGAGCTATGCCAGCGGGAGTTTTACTCCTGGAAGGTTCTACCAAGCTGGACAGGTCTGCACAGGCAGGGGTCAGACCAAAGCAGAAACCCTGGTCCTCCAGGTTGGGGGTTTTAGCATAGGGCTGACACCCCTGTCTATGTAAAAAGAAATTAAGTTATGGAAACGACAACAAATGAACAAACTTTGCTGCGGGATGGACATCTAGAGTCTGAGGCTCGTATGACTGTCAGTGGTGAAAGCCGAAAGGAAGCCACTGACACAAAAATTTATGTCCTGACCGCAAAACGTGAAATAAGAATAGGATTTTGGAATTTCAGGACAATGAACGAGACGGGTAAACTAAAACAGGTCACAGAGGAAATGAGAAACTATAGATTACACATTCTAGGGATAAACAAGAGCAGATGGACAGGGACAGGAAAAGTTAAAACAGCAACAGGAAAAACAGTATTTTACTCTGGAAGAGAGGATGGACAGCACAATGAAGGGTTAGCCATTATTCTACAGAAAGGAATAGAAAGGACATTACTGGAATGGAAACCCATCAACAACAGACTAATAAGAATAAGATTGAGAGGGAGATTCACCAACACTACAATAATACAATGCTACGCACCAACGTATGACAGTGATGAAGAGGTCAAGGATGAATTATATCAACAACTGCAAAAAGAAATGGAAGACACACCTAGATATGATCTTATCGTTGTAGCGGGAGACCTCAATGCGAAA
This sequence comes from Oreohelix idahoensis, assembly GCA_024509875.1. NCBI lineage: Eukaryota > Metazoa > Mollusca > Gastropoda > Stylommatophora > Oreohelicidae > Oreohelix > Oreohelix idahoensis. The sequence goes on along the minus strand of JAMPIV010015995.1, from coordinate 347,168 downwards.
GTTGGAACACATAATACATATAATGAAAGAGTAATGGGGAAATGCGGCAGCAGAACAGCAAACAATAATGGGGATAAATTAATAAGTTTTTGTAGCATTAACAACCTGGTCATTGGAGGAACACTGTTCCAACACAAAAAAATTCACAAATTAACATGGGATTCACCAAATGGTCGGGACATAAACCAGACAGACCACATCATGATTAACGGTAGATGGAGACATGCATTACAAGATGTGAAGGGAAGAAGTGGTGCGGATGTGGGAAGTGATCCCCATTTAGTAGTAGCAAAACTGAAAGTGAAACTCAGAATGGCTGGACCAACTGTAACTACACAGAAAAGGTTTAACATCAGCAAATTGAAGGACCCCCTTACCAGAAAAGCTTTTGTGGCTGATATTAAGAAACGATATCAATTTGCCAAAAGTCAGGAAAAGACATTGATATAGACCAGAAATTCAACAACATTTCAACAATATATAAGGAAAGCGGCAAATCATGCTTGGGATTCCAGGAAAGGAAGAAGCAAGACTGGATTACACCAGAAACATTAAACACCATAACGATGAGAAAGGAAATGAAAAGAAAGAAAACAGAAGCAAAGACCCCCAGGTTAAAGCAACTATTTAGCGAACAGTTCAGTCAGCTGAACAAGGAAGTTAAACGCCAAACCTGAGCCAACAAAATGCATTTCCTAGATGATCTTGCAAGACAGGCAGAAGAGGCAGCACTGAGAAATGAACAAAGCACAGTATACTTACTTACTTACTTAGTCGTTCCCCTTCTACCGTGAGGTGTAGAGGTTTGGAAGAGAGAGCGCCAGACTATCCTATCGGCTGTCTTCCTCCTGGCCTGGTTCCATTCTAGTCCTTGGTCCTTCAAAGATTGTCTAATGTTGTCCTCCCAGCGGACTCTGGGTCGTCCTCAGGGTCTGGATCCTTGGCTCTTTGTTTCCCATGCTTGCCGTGGCATCCGATCTTCTCCCATTCTGCAGACATGGCCAAGCACAGTATACAAAATAACTAAAATCATCAGCAGAAAACGAGGTGCAAACAATATTACATTAGTAAGAGATAAGCAAAGAAATCTCATCACGACAGCAGAGGGACAGGAAACAAGATGGGCAGAGCATTTCAGAGAAACTCTGAACAAGGAACCACTAGAGACACAGTTGAATGTTCCTGAGGCTGAAAACGATCTAGATGTTAATACAGACATTCCACGAAAAGAAGAAATCATCACAGCAATCAAAGGGTTAAAGAATGGAAAAGCTCCTGACCATGATAACTTAAATGCAGAGCTATTTAAGAAAGACCCTGAGCTAGCAGCAGAACTATTAGAGCCAATATTTGCACAAGTCTGGAAAACAGGGACAACACCAATGGAGTGGAACAAAGGAATAATTGTCTAATTGCGCAAGAAGGGAGATTTTGCAGACTGCAATATTATAACACTGGACAACAGCCAAAATGTATCAGAGACAAAAGCAGCTATTTTTAACTAATTTGGTCATGCTGATCACGAATATGAACTTAAAAATCGCGAATTAGCTCTAGTTTTCAAGATCCGTGGGGAGTGGGTTCATTAGGCTGGTGGCTTCACCTTCTCGACGCGAATGACCCAGACCTTCTCTTTTCTATAGCCCTGGCGCGTGATTCCCCACGAGACGGATAGCCTTGAGTGCCAGTTGGATGACGCAATCTGTAGCAGTCATTGCAACCACATTTCCTCGTCATCATTTGTATTGTGGATTCTGTGAGTGCAGATGTGTCGTTCATGATGCCTCGTGAATGTGTGAACAGTGCTGATTATTTTTGCTATACTTGCGGACAAATAAATTTGCTATCACAAAGGCGACCCATTACACCGATGATAAAGAAAGCTTACAGCCTTTATTTTGGTTGTGAGATCGGTGACCAGGAACGGTATTGGGCCCCACACATATGTTGTCAATCATGTGCAATGAAACTGAGCTGCTGGTTGAACCGCAAAGGACGATCGATGCGTTTTGCAGTTTCAATGTGTGGAAAGAACCGACAAATCATCTTAATGATTGTTACTTTTGCATGACTCCTCCAATTGGACATGGTATTTCTAAGAAGAAAAAGCGGCCTGTGACCTATCCGAATATTCCCTCTGCTATGCGGCCAGTGCCTCACGGGGTAGGACTTCCTGTTCCGGACCCATTAGAATCTTATACTCTGGATGATGAAGAAGATAATAAGGTGTAGAGCCCTTTTCGTAGACCTCTACACTCCTTTACAGTATGAAGGTAGTATCATATTATTAATATGTTGTCCTACCTCTGTAATAACTTTGCGCACCGACTCACATGAGAGTAAGTCTTATTAGTGAGTTTGATTTCATTAGCGCACGGTTGTGCACTAAGGCGTATAGGGGGTTATGCAGACCGCACGTGTATCTAGTCAGTCAGTCTACGTCATAGCTGGGGTTGAGAAGCTTAGTGCCCAAGAATCAGTCCATTGATTCTTGGCGTTCGAACCCGTGTTGCGGGTATATTTTTATTGTGTATGACCGTCCGTCTGTTAGCAAGATGAGGACTCGGGTCAACAGTATTCTAGTGATATTTCTTGGGAAAAAAAGCAAGTATGATTTTAGATAACTATGTATTTCGTTCTCATGTAGACGTCTAGTGGTACCAATGACGTATTGGTGCAAAATGGAGTCCTACTTGAAACTTATTATATGAATTGTAAAGCCGATGGATTCCGACGTTAGGATCATCCAGGATTGGCTTGATATATATGTTTATGATATAAATCAGTATTCGGCCGTTACGAATACGTACCCCGCAAAGCAGAGGTGACTCAAGTATTTGCTATATCTAAGCTATGATGCCACGAAGGTCGTGGGCAGAAAAGTATATTATTGTTATTCTTCATTGATTGAAAATAAGAGGCCAGTACTAAAAGGAGATACGTAGTATCGGAACATTATATGATATAAAAGACCTGACAAGGTTCTCCGTCATTGCCAAGGTCATAGGACAGTGGAAGATTGACATATCTTATATAACTGCCTCATTTGTTTTACTTGGATGCCATGTTATGAACACGGTATAACTAGTCTGACGTTACCTAAGAGGTTATCTTAAGGAACGAATTAACTGTAATTTAAAAATATGAAAACTTACGTTGTGTGCTGTCCAGTGAACGTCAACCATTCGTCGTCAACACTGAATGTTCGTCTAGTCAACCGTATGATGTCAAATAAATTGAATGAACTATACACCTTCTTGGCATTAATTGATATGCCCATGCTTGGAAGTTCAAGTTGACTTTTTTACTACTTTGTTCAGAAATTATCCATTCGCGTTATGTCAAGTAGACAGATTCAACAAACCCATTTTTCACACTTTCAAACAACAACCAACGACTCCAACAGTATCCAACAGTATGGCGGCCAAGTGTGGTTTGAAAAAATAGCCAGTTTTCAATAGCGGAAACGAACTCCAGTCTACAATCAAAACTCGGTTGAAAAGAAATATGGTATCTTTCAAGGCGACAACAGCCTGGACCTTGCAGCAATTCTAACGGTCATTACAGGACTTTAAGTAGATGTCTCATACATGCAGCCCCGGATGCGAGGAATATTTTTTTGTTAGCCGGTTGAGATAAGTAAAAACGTCGTGTTGTTATTACACCGTTTTACGTGTAGCTGCATCTGATCTAGTAAAATGTCCACTGTTTCTTTATTCATGTTGCATGTTCTATGTTCAATGTTTTTTGTGGGAGGTAGGGAGGTCGATCTGACAAACGAGGTTCATCTCGAAGCCGATTCGGGCTCTTTGTCAGATGTTCTGTAGGTTTTGAATTATAAGTTTCAATTGAGCGATAATTCCGGTTCAAGGCTAGAAACCTTGCTGTAGTTCCGATCGCTACTTGCTTCTTATGATAGTAGTTGTTTAGCTGTAGCGTCAAGTTTTAATCGTTGTTTTTGGTAGTTATTTTACTCGTACCTTAGTTTTATGATGTATTTTGTATGTGATTATTGTCCTTCTAACCTGACTATCGTTCAGTTTTATACAAAACATATGTTTTTACACTGTGTTGTCAACTGTCTTGTGTATTATCGGATCGTAGATGTCATCGTAATTTTTTTACGACATTCTATTTTAGTTCCACATTTTTATTTTTGTTGATTTCTACGACTGTTTTCATTTGTCTTGATTATCGTGTCGTGTTAGTATTGTGCTATTGTCTGTCACGTTATTGCTTTCATACCATTTCATGTTATAAATTACTTTATTAATTATTAATATAATTGCCTATTATATGACTTGATTTTACCGGTCTAGGACAGGAACGAAGACCACTCGTTGTAGTAACACTTTTAAGTAATATTATTACATAATAATATTGAATAATGTCTACCTTAGACTATTTTATTAAGCAGGCTAAGGCGCTTAATATACCTCAGGAGGAGATTAGATCATTTGCTATGACAGAATATAAAGAATCTCAAAGGTTGGAATCTCAAAGATTGGAAGCTGAAAAGTTACGTTTGGAAAATTTGAAATTTGAGGCAGATCAAAAACGGATTGAGGCTGAGGAAAATGAAAAGAAGTTGAAATTTGAGGCAGATCAAAAACGGATTGAGGCTGCGGAAGAGGAGAAAAAAATGAGATTAGCCGCTGAATTAGAAGAGAAACGATTTCAGCGTGAGTCCGAACAGAAAAAATTCGAGGCTGAAGAAAAATTTAAAATTGAGATGGACAATAAGCAAAGAGATGCTGCAGAAAAAGAAAGACTACTTAAAATTGAGATGGAAGGTAAACAAAAGGAAATGGAAGAAAGGAGATTAATAGCTGAACAAAATACAAGAAGACTTCAGCTTGAGACAGAAGAGAATGAAAAGAAACGTCAGCATGATTTGAAACTTGCCGAATTGGAATTTGATAGAATGAGATTGTCAAGTGAATGTAATACACATAAGACTCAGGAAGGCCAGTCTTCATCTAGACATGATAATTTTAGAGAGATTCATCTCAAATTGCCTAAATTTACTCCACCATCCGACGATATCATATTTTTTTTGGACAGGTTTGAGGCTACATGTCGATCGTACAACTTGGATAAATCATTATATTGCACCCACTTATCCAGATTACTAACAGGAGAGGCAATGGCTGTTTATCACACTACTAGCTCTATAGATAAAAATGATTATGAGGCTCTCAGGGCCGCTCTTCTAAACAAATTTCAGATGACAGAGGATCAATATAGACTTAGGTTCAAGTCTATGCTCCCGCAATCTAGCAAGAATTTTGATGATTTTCTTTCTCAAATACGTCTTACCTTAGAACGATGGATAGAACTATCCAAGGTAGAGAAATCGTATGATGGTATTTTTGACTTATTACTTCGCGATAAAGTTTTATCAGCAGTAAGTCCTGCATTTCTTGCGTTCCTACATGAACGTAAACCTGGTAATATAAAAGAAATGTCAGAACATTGTAAAAATTTCTGCACCGCTCATCCTAACATGGATGTCAGCAATGCGCAACTTAAGGACGATCTACCCATTGCTTTCGCCATGCAACAAAACAATTTCCCTAGAAATCGTTCGATAAGTAGCGATAGAAATTTTCAAAGGGGAAGTAATAATAATTTCAACTTTGGTCATTTTCAAAAGGGGAAACAATACTCACATTCTGCTCCATTTAATGTATCACAGATCTCGAGATTTTAGTAACAACAATCCTAAATATAATCAAGGTAATAATAATAAACAACATTGGAGATCTCAATCATATCATCCAGAAAATAGAAATAGATTTATGAATAGGTCATTTCGCCAACATCACAACAGTGAAAATTTTCATTGGCGGACTCAGCCAAATTTTAATGATAGCAGAAACAGTAATTATAGCAATTTTAATGACAATAATCAGGTTCGATCGCGACGAAGAGATAGATCGTCGAGCAGACCACGACAACATTCAAATGTTGCTTCAATTGAAGCACAAACTAACAAAGGTAATGATACTAATGTTAATCAACATAACGCTATGTCTTGTATCGATCTAGAACAGGTAAAGACATGTCAAGAATGCTCAACGCTATTCCAGCCCAAGGCGATCACGACGCTGCGATGCGGGCACACTTTACCAAGTCTACCCGTAGTTTGTACAGCTACTTCTGCATCAATTCACCATGGGAAAGGGTGTTTAAAATTTAACAGAGGATACGTCAACTCGATTCCTTGCTCTGTCTTGTTTGACTCAGGCTGCAGTACTGTCGGAGTGCGGAACTCTCTGATCGACCCCTCCTTGGCCACAGGCAACGTGGTCAAGTGCGTCACATTTGGGGGAACTGTGGAAACCTTCCCTACAGCAATCATTAACTTACACACACCTTTCTTTTCAGGGAAGATACATGCCTGTCTTCTGCAGAATCCAGTTAGCGATGTGATACTTGGTTGTATACACGGTATAAGAGAGTGTACACCAGAGCAAATTAATGAATGGGAAAAGCGACACATTCATGCTGCAAATGCAGTGGTTACCAGAGCTCAAGCTACTGAATTGTCGCGTGAATCAACTTCTGAACCTACGGTTCATAATAGTAATGATGATGATTCTCCTATTTCAAGGGAGCTGTTTGCTAATTTACAAAAGAATGACAATTCTTTGCAGAGATTTTTTCAATTGGCAACAAAGAGAAATAATAACAACACAATTGCAAAGTCTAGACACCAATTTGCTCTTAAGAAAGGTATTTTAGTTAGATTACTAAGAGAAACAGATTCATTGGTGCGTTCACAAATTCTGGTCCCGTCTGCTATGAGACCCAGAATATTACGACATGCTCATGATTCACAATGCGCAGGTCACATGGGTTTTTCCCGAACCAAATCTAGAGTGCTATCCGCATTCTATTGGCCTGGCGTTCATAGGGATGTTAATCTCTATTGTCGTTCCTGCGTGACATGTCAGGAAGTTAAGGTAAGGGGTCCGTATCATGATGCTCCTATTCAAGCTGCGGACATACCTATTAGACCTTTTGATAAAATGGCAATAGACATCATTGGTCCTATATTGCCATCTGCAAGAGGACAAACACATATTCTAACCTGTATCGATATGTGTACGCGTTGGCCTGAGGCCATACCTCTTAAAAACACCTCATCTGCCAGTGTTGCAGAAGCTTTAATGCTGATCTTTTCACGCATTGGTTTTCCGCGTAAGATCCTATCAGATCATGGTGTCCAGTTTATTTCCGAATCCATGTCACAGGTTATGAAGACATTGGGTATAGATAGATCTCTCAGTTCTATATACCATGCGATGTCGAATGGATTAATTGAGAGACAGAATAGGACACTTAAGCAGTTGTTGGGTAAGATGACTCAAGATCACCCTCAGGAGTGGGACAGGGTCCTACCCGCTGCTCTCTTCGCGTATCGCGAAGTGCAAAACCAAGCAAACAGGGTTTTCCCCCTTCCAGTTGGTTTTTGGCATACAACCACGCGGACCTATGTCTTTAATCCATGATTTATTGGTCGAAGATAATATACCTGAGGAAACTCAATCCTCATATGAATATGTCATCTCTTTAAGAAAGAGAATAATAGATGCCTGTAGGTTAGCTACTGCATCATCCGAAGAGTCTAAAGAAAAAGCTCGTCTATTTGCAAATCGGTATAGACGTCTTCGCCAGCTTATTCCTGGTGACGAGGCTTTTGTTTTACTGCCTTCACATAATAATCGTCTACTTATCACATGGAGAGGTCCATTTAGGATCATCTCAAGAATATCCGATGTCGACTACATCGTAGATATTAATGGAAAACACAAAACCTTTCACATTAACATGTTGAAAGAGTATTATTCCCGTCCTGATTATTTACAATCAGTATTTCAAGCAACGGACGATCCTACTCCTCATATTCACAACTATACTAATTTGTCAGTTATACAAGAAGAAGAATCTTCTTTTCAAGATGTACAATTGCCCATACCAGTTGTACCTCTTCATTCCACGGAAAACTGGAATGATGTCACTATTTCTTCTTCTCTTTCGACTGATCAACGACAACAAGTTTCATCACTTCTTCAAACGTATGATAAGGTTCTCACTGACATTCCAGGTCATACATCAGCTATTCAGCATGATATTCTCCTAACTGATGAAACACCTATCCGTATTCGTCCATATCCCATACCTTTACACTTTAGAGATAAGGTCGAAAAGGAATAAGATGAGATGCTTCGATCAAAAATAATTGAACCATCGTTGTCACCATATGCTTCATCTATGGTGATAATTAGAAAGAAGGATAATAACATTCGTCTATGTGTAGACTATAGAAAATTAAATAAAGTCACACAATTTGACGCTGAACCTTTGCCACTTTCAGAAGATTTATTAGTGAAATTATCTCATTCTACTTTCTTCTCTAAGTTTGATCTGTCAAAAGGCTACTGGCAAGTACCATTGACAGAAAGGGCAAAACCACTAACTGCTTTCTCGACGCCCCGGGGCCTATTCCAATGGAATTTTATGCCTTTCGGGTTAGTTAACGCTCCTGCCACGTTCGTACGCATGATGCGTCGAATCCTATCTCATCATTCCAACGTCATTGCGTACATAGACGACATTTGTCTTTTCAGTGACTCATGGGAAGAGCATTTAGAAGGATTAAACTCATTACTGTCCATGTTACAAAATCATAATTTAACTGCTAAGCCATCAAAGGAATTTGTGGGTTTCCACGAGATTTCTTTTTTGGGACACCGTATTGGTCGCGGTATGTTATACACAGAGGACAGTAATGTTTCCAAAATCCTTAACATCTCCACACCTAAAACAAAGAAACAAGTGCGATCTCTATTAGGACTAGTACAATACTATGGGAAATTCATACCACATCTTTCGTCCATTACTGCTCCTTTCTCTTCATTACTTAGGAAAGGTGCAGCTAACGTGATTCGGTGGTCTAACGAACATCAAATCGCGTTGGATATCATAAAGAAATTTTTTTCTAATCATCCTGTTTTAAGGTTACCTAACGAGAATTTGCCATTTGTATTACGCAGCGATGCTTCTAATTACGGCGTGGGAAGTGTCTTACTACAAGAATATAATGGGACCTTGCATCCAGTTCTCTATGTGTCACGGAAGTTAACTCCAACTGAACAGAATTATTCAGTTTTAGATAAAGAACTTCTCGGGCTTGTATGGTCAATAAATAAACTTCAGAGATATTTGCTTGGATCACACTTTATTGTGGAATCAGACCAAAAAGCTCTTACTGCACTCAACACAAAGGACGTAAAATCTGCCAAATCTACCAGGTATGCGATCGCGTTACAACCATTTAATTTCACGATTCGATCCGTACCTGGCACACAGAATGTTCTCGTTGACATCTTGTCGAGATGTCCAAATGAATCGAATTAGCATCTACGCAATTAAGACAACTGAACTTCGACACTGACAGTTCGTCGATTGTAACTTTTACGTGTAATACCTCGATTATAAGAGTCATTAACATTCAGTCAAGCGAAATCTACAATGCTTATGTATCAAAATAACATGGAACGTTAAGTTATATGACTATCTTTGTGAAAATAAAAGTCACTTAATTATGACATTGAAGGGAAAATAACGTTGGAAAAGTATTATATTTTCTCACAGAAATAACATTTCAAACACTTGGATTTTCTTCGTGCAACTGAACTTGTTATATTATAAACTGTTCACTAACAGGAAAATGGAACTTTCGTTATTTAAGGAACTATTAACACTATTTAAGTGAAATAAACGAATTAATTAGATTATTAAACTTGGATACTTAGTTAGTTAACATAATGATTAATGTAATTAACTATACAATATTTAAGTAGATTTATTAATATCGGTATTTAAGCACATTAATTTAACATTGGTAATTTAATTAGTACCACAAAATGACTTAGAGACACAGTTAAGTGCATTGATCTTATACGTGTTTAAATTGTATTCTTTCATTTTTATTCATTTTTTTCACTTGTCATTTTAAAGACATATCCATCACTTTTCTGTTTATTCTTTGGTTTCTCATCATTTATTTTCATTTCCGTTTCTTCTTCTTCTTCTTCCGTCCTTAGCCAAAGACCGACCAAGCAGTCAGAGGCCATCACGCCTTGTGGCGTCTTAAGGGCAACAGCAGATTGATTTTCTCTGTAGTAGTTACCCATCACGCCTTAACGGCGTCTTTAGGGCAACAACAAATAGATTCATCTGCCGTTGTTTCCGTAATCGGTGTGACAAGCCAACGGGTGATCAGCCCATTGTAAACCATTTCCGTTTACATTTGTGTTAATTGAATATTTCTAAATATGTTATTTTATTTCATTTACCACATTGTACCAAAGGTGGTCAATTGTGGATGTATGCTTTTATGCATACCTTTTGTTCATTTGAGTTGAATGGAATTTCATATTTGATTATTTTTATCATGATATATTTGTAAAAATGGTAATAAGTAAACTTGAATCACCTCTAGTGTCGAGTATTAAAGAAAAAAAATTAATATAATTAATTTTTTTTGGGGGGATTGGTAAGGAATCTGTAGAGCCCTTTTCGTAGACCTCTACACTCCTTTACAGTATGAAGGTAGTATCATATTATTAATATGTTGTCCTACCTCTGTAATAACTTTGCGCACCGACTCACATGAGAGTAAGTCTTATTAGTGAGTTTGATTTCATTAGCGCACGGTTGTGCACTAAGGCGTATAGGGGGTTATGCAGACCGCACGTGTATCTAGTCAGTCAGTCTACGTCATAGCTGGGGTTGAGAAGCTTAGTGCCCAAGAATCAGTCCATTGATTCTTGGCGTTCGAACCCGTGTTGCGGGTATATTTTTATTGTGTATGACCGTCCGTCTGTTAGCAAGATGAGGACTCGGGTCAACAGTATTCTAGTGATATTTCTTGGGAAAAAAAGCAAGTATGATTTTAGATAACTATGTATTTCGTTCTCATGTAGACGTCTAGTGGTACCAATGACGTATTGGTGCAAAATGGAGTCCTACTTGAAACTTATTATATGAATTGTAAAGCCGACGGATTCTGACGTTAGGATCATCCAGGATTGGCTTGATATATATGTTTATGATATAAATCAGTATTCGGCCGTTATGAATACGTACCCCGCAAAGCAGAGGTGACTCAAGTATTTGCTATATCTAAGCTATGATGCCACGAAGGTCGTGGGCAGAAAAGTATATTATTGTTATTCTTCATTGATTGAAAATAAGAGGCCAGTACTAAAAGGAGATACGTAGTATCGGAACATTATATGATATAAAAGACCTGACAAGGTTCTCCGTCATTGCCAAGGTCATAGGACAGTGGAAGATTGACATATCTTATATAACTGCCTCATTTGTTTTACTTGGATGCCATGTTATGAACACGGTATAACTAGTCTGACGTTACCTAAGAGGTTATCTTAAGGAACGAATTAACTGTAATTTAAAAATATGAAAACTTACGTTGTGTGCTGTCCAGTGAACGTCAACCATTCGTCGTCAACACTGAATGTTCGTCTAGTCAACCGTATGATGTCAAATAAATTGAATGAACTATACACCTTCTTGGCATTAATTGATATGCCCATGCTTGGAAGTTCAAGTTGACTTTTTTACTACTTTGTTCAGAAATTATCCATTCGCGTTATGTCAAGTAGACAGATTCAACAAACCCATTTTCACACTTTCAAACAACAACCAACGACTCCAACAGTATCCAACATAAGGCCAGTGGACATCCGTCACCTGTGAAAGCATCTACATCAAGAGATCCTGATTTTGTGCCCATTGAAGAGTCTGCACAGCCACATAAAATTACCCAGAGTGAATTGAATGATCTACTGAGAGATCTGGAACTGCCAAAAAATTACGCAGAGCTGTTGGGTCCAGACTGCAGCAATGGAATCTTCTAGAAGAGAATGTGTATGTGTCTGTGTTTCATGCTCGGCAAAAAGATCTGCTTCCATATTTCAAAATGACAGATAACCTCATTGCTTGCGTTGATATAGTGGGTCTAATGGCAGCACAACACATCAAATACAAAAACGGCAATTGGTGGCTGTTCATTGATTCGTCCAAATTGAGCTTAAAAGCTGTGCTGCTCCATAATGGTAACGTTTTACCATCTGTTTCACTCGGGTATGCAGTCCACATGAAAGAAACGTACAACAACATGAAACAACTGTTACACACCATCAACTATGACAAGTATAAGTGGCAGATTTGTGGTGACCTGAAGTGGCTACAGCAGGGTTACACAAAGTTTTGCTGTTTCCTCTGTCTGTGGGAGAGCTGTGCCAGGACTTCCCACTACAAGAAAAAGGATTGGCCCCAACGACAATCACTTGAACCGGGGAAAAGAATGTACTTAACGAACGACTTGTAGAATCCCACAAGATCTTGCTCCCTCCTCTCTACTTCAAACTTGGACTAATGAAGAATTTTTTAAAGGCCATGGATCGACAGGAGGCAGAATTTTTATACCTTCGTGATGAATGTCCAAGACTTAGTGAGGCCAAAATCAAGGAAGGTGTATTTGTCGGTCCACAGATACGTCAGCTCTTCCGAGATCAGCGGTTTGATGATATCCTCACAGGTGATGAAAAGTTAGCTTGGAATGCTTTCCAGCAAGTAGCCACAAACTGTCTAGGAAACAATAAGGCTGATAATTACCGTTGTAATTGCTTGTAGAAACCCTCTTGCAGCGCTACGAGAGACTACGCAACATGTCTTTGAAATTACACTTTTTATACTCTCATCTGGATTTCTTCCCTGCTAACTGCGGTGCTGTCAGTGACGAGCATGGGGAACGATTTCATCAGGACATTACTACCCTTGAAAAAAGGTACCAAGGGAAATGGAATGCAGCAATGCTAGCAGACTATTGTTGGACCCTTGTGAGAGATGCTCCAGAAACTCATTACAAGCGACAGGCAAAAAAGCGTCGCTGTGAATCATTTCCGCTATGAGCATTATTATCATATGGTATGTATATACAAATGTGTAAAACTTGTTTTATAGATATTTTAAAAACTAGAGCTAATCTGGTGTTTTAACGGCCATTTTCATATTCAGCAGCCCAAACAACATAAAAGTAACTTGGTTTAATCTCAGATACACACAAAAAGTCCAAATTTGTTGTCCAGTGTAACTGGAGAGGAATCACTCTTCTCTCAGTTCCCAGCAAAATACTAGGCAGGATAATTATAGAGAATTTCAAAAGCAGTAGACCACAAACTGAGGAAAGAGCAAGCAGGATTTAGAAAGAACAGATGTGCAGATCATATTCATAGACTGGATGATGCGCATACAACAGAGGGCAGTCCAAGAGGAATAAGATGGACTACATTTTCTACATTGGAAGATCTGGAATATGCAGATGACATTGCACTACTAGCACATTCACATCAACACATCCAGGAAAAAATTGATAGACTTAACAGGCCCAGCAGGTGGGCCTGAACATCAGTCTAAAGAAGACAGAGGTCATGGCGCTCCATGTGAGCAACCCTGAGCCCATAACAGTAAGGAATCAGCAACTGGAACAGACAGACACCTTCACATACCTGGGATGCATGGTAACCATAGATGGTGGAGCAAGCAAAGACATCAACAACAGAATGAACAAAGCAAGAACAACCTATTTTAGTCTAAACAACATCTGGAAGTCCTCTTAGTACAGCACAAACACAAAATTAAGAGTATATGAGAGCTGTGTACTTTCTGTGCTTCTCTATGGTGCAGAACGCTGGAGAGTAACAGAGAAGAAATGTCGAAATTGTCCTCTTTCGACACAACCTGCCTAAGAAACATTTTCCGAATACCATCACCAACCAAGAACTGCTTACTCGGAGCAAGCAAGAAGACATGCACACGCTGGAATTGGGTTGGCAATGTCCTCAGAAGAGACCCCGATGCCATCACAAGAACAGCTATGATATGGACCCTGGAAACAACTTGGCGGAGGACTGTGGAGGCTGAGATGCAAAGAATGAACCAGAGTTGGGGCACTGTATGAAGGATGGCCACTGACCGAGCAAAGTGGAATCAATTTGTTGCTGCCCTACAAGATGCCACTAGGCGTAATGGCCACTGACTGCTTTGACGGTCGGCGGCTAAGGATAAAAGAAGAAGAAGAATTTCACCGAAAGGGAATACAGCAAGGTCATACTGCCAGTCTGTTTCCTTTATGAGCTGGTATTCCTGGATAGCTTGTATCTTTTTTGTTCCACCTCGACAAACAATGAACAGTAGATAGAAAGAAAATGAATGGAAATAGAAGAAATGGAAATAAAATGCGACACAAGAAGGAAATATGAAGAAAATAGGAAATATTAAAATAATACAAAGCTTTCCCAAAAAAGATTATGTAAAGGAGACAAATAAAATGACCTGCAGATATCATTCTTCATATATTTTCCTGAGTGTGCTTCCTATCATGTGTCAGATTTTCTTCTAACCTCTTGTTCGACTGGTCTTTGTCATCAGTTACATAAAAGTGATCTTGTCATAAAACTTCAATCCTTCTATATACTGGAATGATGGCTAATGAGAACAATCTGTTCTACCGACTGAACTTATGCCTTATATTCCAAAAATGCTGAGGCCTAGTCAACAGAAAATGTAATGATAAAGACAAAACGTATCTTTCAGGAAGTAAAAACTATAGTTTATATACAGCACTTTGGAATGATCATGTCTATTGTCTACTATGAGCCCAATGGATTAAGTAAATAATCTGCCAGAGTTAGCACTGCTGCTGAGATCTGCGGCATCAGACATGCCATCTGAACCAGTAAGGCTCATCATATTCTGCATGGCTGTTTGTGCCCTATACCAGAGCGCTCTTTTAGTTTCGGTGACCAGAATTCTGACACCGGGTATAAAATTTTCGTGTACACCGTAAAAGACTATTTAAGTTTCTGGCGGGGAAAATCAGCTGATGTGTGTGTAAAACCAGTAAAATATAAATCATTACACACTCGTTCTGGATAAACACAGCGCTAAAATTCTTTTGTGTACTATAACTTTGTTCTCTGCTCTATTTTTGATTGCATTTTTATTTGTTTGAAATTAGTTTTGACGGAGTTACAGACTTTTGAAAACAGCGTCATCATTTGAGGAAATTCATAAAATAAGTAATCTTTTTATTAATTTAATATCTAAAAATCGGCCCATTCGTTTGAGTTTATAATTATAAAGACTTCTCGAAGGGAAGCTAAAGATTATTTCCACATACTTTCTTTTTTGGTTTCATATCTTGAGAATGTGTGGTAGTCAGTTTTGTGAGTTTGGCATTACAAGAACAAGCATATTGTCACCAGATTTTATAGCATTTAAATTACTGTAAACGCATTCCTGATACTCACAAATCTTAAATAAGGTTGTAACAAAATAACTTTGTAAAGCACCATCTGTTTTTGCATTTTCATTCATTTATAATGATATTTAGCTACGTATATAAGCGTCAGAAAACATGTAAATCTATAGATAGATTACTTCTACATACTTTGTTCTATCTTTCAAGTCTTGTTAATCTTCTATTTATAATATGAATTTTTTTTTTTTAATTGTGTGTGAGATAAGGACTGTTCCATTAGTGTTCTTTGGTAGACAATCCTGTGCACACGACGGCTGCCAAAGAATTCTAAGTAACTGTTTGTATATCTTCTTTCATTCACAGATAAAACATTCTACATCCTGGTGTTAGACTTGATAGTCCCAAATATTCCTCTATCTTTATACATACACAAGTAAACTATACTACATAACAACGAAATGGAACATACTGTTTTGCATCATATGAATTGTGCCAGTGCACTGTGCAGAGCCTGTGGCAAATGAGCATTAACTTCCAAAACAACACGTTCAATTCAGAAAGCGCTGAACTGTTCTAAATTACGTTAATGATCTGTTCTTTGTGTTTGGAATTAACGTATCAGATGATAAACCCACACAGCATTCGACTATATTTTGTAAGAAGTGTTACTTACGAATACAAAATTCAAAAAGTAGGCATAATGAGAAGTGTCTTGAAACAGCCAAGTTACTATCGGAAAACAGTCAGCACATCTGGAAAGACTAAAACCATAATTTAACTATAAGTGAATGTCAACTGTGCAATTGTGTTGCAAAGACATCTTTTGGTGTTTTAAAAACAAAAAGCTGCTCTATCCCCTGTAATGTTCTTTCTGACCCCTCCATGTCTAGTCAGTCATTTAGCTGTAGTCAGGATAGCTCTGTACAGTAGGAGGTTGATGTGCCTGCCCACATTAGTGATGATATTGTTCAACTGGAGGTTGATGTGCCAGCTCACATTAAAGGCGATACCATTATTCATTTGGAGGTGGATAACACTACTCACCCTAGCATGCCAGTTTTTGTTGCCACATCTACACCTACCAAGTCAGTTATACATACGACAAGTACATCCACCTCGCCTGTCTTCAAAAGCGACATCACAGTACAACAGTTACTTGCTAAGCCACCTTCACAACCACTAACACAAAAGGAAGAACCCCTATTCACATCCATTGTTAGAAAAAAAACTAGAAACAGCAAAAAGTAATATCATAAAATGCAAAACCAGAGGACAGCCTATTGTACTACAAAAACTAATTAAACATAGAAGAGAAACATCAGTCACCAGAACGCCAACAAACGTAAGCGATCTCAATTGCTTCACACTGTTAGAAAACATATTGCTGGAACATCAACTGATTCATTAGACCTGCAGCAGGCACATGAACTACAACGCTGTTCAGAAACGTCACGTCAGGAAATTTGCAGGAAAGCAGGCATTGAAAGTAGAGTTAGAATATCCAAAGAATTAGCAATAGCCATGAAGGAAACAGTAGGTCTTACGTGGGCACAGCAGAGAAGATTGAAAATTGAAAGACGCGCCAGAGGTATTAAAAATATAACTTCACAATTAAAATTTATAATGGAAACTCATTTGTTACAAATTTCTCCATCTGTGAATGTACAGATTCATCCTATAAAAAAAAAAGGAAGTGTGAATGATAATTGAGCGAAATTTTGGGGCTAGAGCAAATTATGGCAGTTGTTGCTTGAGATTGACAGAATTAACAGAGTGTGGAAATCATTTAATAGATGTATTTTTTTAAATACACCTATTTATCTATTAAATTGAACATTTCGTTTTACTCATGACCATACTTATTTCTACATGACCATCGTGATGTATGATTGAGATAATTGTTAGCTCTCATGTTTTTGGGGACAATTGGGTGTGTTATTTTAAGGTAATAAATGTGGACTTGCAATTTAATGTTTCAATAATTAATGTTTGACGCATGAAACCAAAACAAAACTTTGATATCCATTTTCTGCAGGTTTTCTACTTTTGATTTCTGTAATTTGTTATGCATGTCGATTGTGACCGATTTAGTGAAAATTGCATTATAAACAAACCATAACAAAATATAAAAAAAACGTAAATTTTACACTATTTCAGACTATTATATCTTCTGTTCTAATTGTGATAAAATGTTTGTTCTTGTTCTAAAATTTACTCTAACATTTCTAGTCTAGCGTTACGCAAAATTAAAGCCGGTATTTATAATAATAAAGTAGCCTAAAAACATTAATTAAGCCCTATCAAAAGTAAAATCCGCCACCTTTTTTTCCAGTTAGGAAGTTACCACGTGACCTCTGACACGATAGCTATAAATAGCGCGGTCGGGGGAACAAGGGGAAATAACTAAAAGATCGCTGGCAAACAGCAGTGTCTGATACTCTAGACTCACTATAAACAGCTACTTTTATCCAACATCCAAAACAAGACACAAAAAGTCCAAGAATAAATGGCTTATCACATTTAAAAAAAAATGCAAATGACAAAAAGAAGCAAAGGATTGGACTTCACAGTGTCACAGAGTTAAATGTAAACCCAGAAATATACTACTCGTCAAAAGTCAAGGGCCACCCTATTATTTTCAATACACTTTTATATAAGCGCATAGAATGATTAAATGAAGGACGTTTTTAGTAAAAAATGGGTGCAATATCTTCCTCGGACAGTCCTCTATGCACGTTAAGCATAAAAACAACTCACCGACAACCATGGTGATCACGTGCAATTTGGTTTGCTGACCATAAATTCACATTTTTAATCTGCTTTTTCAAACTTCCGTACAACCAAACAGGTGAAGTAATCGTGCTGATTGACATTCCACGTGCAATGGCGACTTTTCGTGAACAGAGTTCACTCTTAATTTGTTTTACAATCAGCAGACTTAGGGTAGTTTCATCACTTGCAAAAACCATGCCCCCGAGAAGAAGTCTTGACACCTTACAAAGAATGAGGGCTATAGCGTGGGTTGAAAGTGGTTTATCTGTCCGTGAGGTTGCTAGACGGCTTGCAGTGTCACACTCTACTATCCAAAGAATTTTGGAGAGATTTCAGGCCACAGGAAGTGTGGAGGATCGCCACCGGCCAGGTCGCCCTAGATGCACCAATAGACATGATGACCGGTACCTCTTGTTGTCAGCCCTGCGCCATCGAACAGCGACTTGTTCCACTCTAAGATGTCAGCTGAGACAAACTGTAAACGTTAATGTCAGTCAAAGCACCATTCGCAGACGTTTACATGAATTTGGACTGGCTGCTCGACGTCCTGCAGTCAGAATCCCTCTTACTACTGCTCATCGCAGAGCCCGTGTTGCTTGGTGTCGCGAGCACATCCGATGGACAAGGCAACAATGGAGTCAAGTTCTCTTCACTGATGAATCTCGCTTCACTGTGTCATTCAATGATGGCAGGATTCGAGTTTGGAGACGACCAGGAGAGTGATTTACTGATGACACAATTCAAGAGGTGGATCGTTATGGTATGGGTTCTGTCATGGGCTGGGGAGGCTTCTACAGACACGGCAGGACCCCACTCTACATCATCCAAGGCAACTTGACCGGCCCAAGATACCAGAACGAAAACTTGAGACCAATTGTTCAGCCTGCTCTGGAGGCCATACGTGGTAATGTCATCCTCCAAGATGATAACGCTCGACCCCATCGAGCTCGTGTGGTGAATGAGTTTATTCAGCAACATGGGATCATTAGGATGGTGTGGCCAGCTCATTCACCTGACCTTTTTCCGATTGAGCACCTCTGTATGTCCTTGGTCGAAGATTGTCAACAAATCACCCCCTGCCAATGGATGTTGCACAGCTGACTGCATTTCTGCTTCAGGAATGGCAAGCTGTTCCTCAGGATACTCTTTGGACCCTTGTGGACTCGATGCGTCTATGCTGTCTTGAATGCCTTGCTGCAAACGGTGGTCATACCCGATTTTGAAATGTCTATTTGTACAATATCTATTGTGTGACTTTTGAAAAGGTGGGTGACACACTTCACAGCTTCATTGCGTTTGAATGTGTGTTTCCATTTCTTTACGTGACATGTCAATTTGGTATTCAATATATTCCGTTTTGACTGATACCAATTACTTTTATATCAAATTTGTTTTATGGTTTCAACCAAGGTTTTTCTAAGTGGCCCTTGACTTTTGACGAGTAGTATATATGTTGACAGAAAGATGCAGACCCAGAACAGTACTGAAGTGTTTTGTTTTTTTAAATATCTTGTCAGTCAGGAAGGTCACATTCCCAGATTTGTTTTTCTTTTTCCACTCTCTTCTCTTTCCAAGACAAGGACTCTTTGATAGTGTTTGTCAATGGTTCCTGAAGAACATAGATAACTGTTAGGTCCAAATCTAAGCAAGGGCAGTAATCGTTATATGTATGGGATGTACAATAGATTATAATGGTTATCCCACTTGAACAGCATTTGTCTAGCTGTTAATTTATTTAAAAAATATATGAGCGTATAGCATTTGAATCTTCGAGATTCAGAACGCTTCTCACGGCGGCTGAGTTCCACGTGAGATAAATTTTCTAAGCTATTTTTGAGCTATGAGCGAGAGTTCTCGGGAAGTTAGCCCCAGGCATTTGTGATTGGCTGGGGTGTTCTGGGAGAGAATGTTTTGGGTGTCAGTGTGTGCCGAGCGAGTGCACTGAGGAGATGTGAAGTGTTTTTTCGATGTGTACCAGTGTACAGGCATTTTTGCTGATGAATTAGGTGTGGTTATCTGCAGATAAGATGTACTTTATTTAAGGAGATGGTCTTAAGGCCTTGGAGTATACAGGCCAGTGCTTTGAGACGTCATATATTGGAGGCCTATAATTATTAGCACTGTGATTGTCAGCAGTCTTATGGATGAAGTAAATAGTGCTTTGAGACGTCATATATTGGAGGCCTATAATTATTAGCACTGTGATTGTCAGCAGTCTTATGGATGAAGTAAATAGCACTGAGACGTCATATATTGGAGGCCTATAACTATTAGTACTGCGATTGTCAGCAGTCTTATGGATGAAGTAAATAGCGCTGAGACGTCATATATTGGAGGCCTATAATTATTAGTACTGCGATTGTCAGCAGTCTTATGGATGAAGTAAATAGCGCTGAGACGTCATATATTGGAGGCCTATAACTATTAGTACTGCGATTGTCAGCAGTCTTATGGATGAAGTAAATAGCGCTGAGACGTCATATATTGGAGGCCTATAACTATTAGTACTGCGATTGCCAGCAGTCATTCTTGATGGATTATTATTATTATATGATGTGGATCCTTTTTGGTATGCTATTATAACCTGTGTAACATGCTGTATTTCGTCTACGTTATCGTGACTGTGTTGTGGTGTAATTAAAATCAGGGTTCATAGCAAATTTCTTCAAGCATTTTCCAGGCTTTTTCCAGGTTTTTCCAGGTCCAGCACGTGATTTTCAAGGATGGGAAACTCTAATATTTTCCTCATCTAATTTTCTCAGATATAATTATCACTTTGCTGACCAGCAATCTGGAGCATTACCGTCTCCCATTACCAAGGGTGTTTGCAGATTTCTTTAAAAAGAACATTTTTTTTTTTTAAATTCATAAAAGATTGAAAAACAGACATCTTTTCCCAGTTTTTAGCGAATTTGTTCAACGTCAGCGCAATAAAATGTTAGTGACATGGATGTCAATGAATAAAATAAGCTTGATTGACATATTGATTTAATGATTAACGTATATCAACATAAAAGGCTAATAAAATTGTGTGATGATGTCCAAATGATACAACGTTAAAATATCTCCAAAATTAACGCTGAAATGTAGGATTAAAAATAATGCGTAAGATACTAGGAGACATGATCGCCTACGCCCGACTTTCCCACCACCAATTAAAACTATCGAGTTAGAAGTGCAGACGGACCGTTTACCCTTGTAGACGGGGGAGAACGGAGGACACAAAAAAAAAAAAAGAAAGGAACATATGACTGAACCGTGTTTGAAGTTCGATCGGCAAAAAGATGCAAGGAGGGGGGGTGAAAGGAAAAAATTCACGTCCCGAGTTGACATAAAGTAAGAAATGGACACGAAATGGACATTAGCGCTGGATTGAGACAGTCATTTCTTGGACGATTTTTCGATACTTGGTCTTTATTTGAATGCCGCGGCAAAACACATGATGGAAGGATCTCGAACTAAATTCAAAATTTAAACTTGAGAAAAAAAATACGTTTTTCTTAATAATAGAGTTATGAAAATAAACCCTAGCTAGTTTGATAGCCCATCTTGAGCAGAGAAATAATATGCTTTCAATTATACAGATGAATAGATAATAAGGAAGATATTGACAAAAGACTGTATTGATTATAACAGACAAGCGACTGCACTGATAAACCCATGTCACTAAATGTAACCAAAATCTTGGCCTTGAGTCTGCAACATAAATTCAAACTGTAATTAAGGAGAGGGACTGTGGTGGAGCATTGTCGCTAAAAATAACTTAGACAGCAGATTCGTGTAGGAAATGCATGTAAAATCAAGGGTGTTTTTATGAAAAAAACAAGTAGAGGCAGACGGACTAACAGACCGTAATACATACTTGACTGCGATTTGACTGAAGTGACTTTTGGTTGCCAATTTGAATGTTAGGGGGAAGGCGGCGATTGGTCAATGCAATTAATAGTAGTGTGAAAGAGAGGTGAAAGTTTGCCATTTGCCATAGTCTGTTCAGAGAAGCAGTTCACATCTACAGTGGTGCTGATTCCCGAAGAATATAAATTATATAAGTGGGACGCCATCATACAGCCAGCAGCTCAGCTGAGTTTTGCTAGCAAATGTAACTGTGTTCTCTATTCATAATTCTGGTAAGACTGAAAGCATTTCTTTGTATATTTTAATATTGTTTAATGTTTCGAGTGATTTGATACTGCCATATCAAAATCTATCCCTTACAACAAGTAAGGATTCGCTCTAGATCCCCAGCCCAAGTTCAGGGTCTAGAGACATACATACAACGGAAATATATAGGCATGCCTAAATAAAACTAGGAAAAAGATCTGGGGTTGAGATCAGTGGAACATATCACCTATCTTATTTAATAGCAGGAAGCTATTGAACATATCTCAGATGTAAGGTAGTCTTGGGAACTGATACTATGTGAAACCAACTTGGTAAGATGTGCTGTGTGGTCAGAGAGATCTGACCTAGTCTATGTGGTGTGGTTGTGTGTAGTGTTGTGTGCAGAAATGGTTAGAGGATGGAATTCTGACACATGACCAATACTTTTATTTCAGAACTGTGAGTTTTTATTTGGCACCAAAGCGGTGTCAAATGCTGTATTAACATATATACAAGTGTGGACCAGAGCAGTCGGTCATTGTGTCTGAGCAGCCATATATTGCCCCCAGCACGGAGAGGTGGGGCCACCAGATTCCAGCACCAGAACTACTCAGTCAAGATACGTGAGCGTCTGGCCTGCTGGACCTTCACCAACTTATTTACTAACACACCAACTATATTACCATCACTAGAACCCACAAAATTTTTGGGAAATAAAACTTGTATTACTCCCATCAGTGAAGGGACAATGTTTGGTAGTCATAGACAGGGAGTGATGATATCACCCCAACAGTATATCTAGAAATAAAGTCTCCTGGGACTATCTTAGATAATTACTATTAACCAGTCATTTGAAATACATATGTACACATTTTCTATTTTATTATGACATATATTCATGCATTTCATTCATAATTTCAAAACCTTTCATATGTTCTGACCAAAATAAAACCTTGGTTCAGAACAAATAAACTTAAAGAAAATTTAATATCAAAAATTTAAACAGCTTGAGTTAGTTCAGTGTGTTACAAAATTTAGTAATATTATTAGACTTATTAAATATCTGTGTGTGTGTATGTAATCTACCACAACACATTACATAGCAGTACCCTAGATTTTAACGTAGCCACATTCATTAGTAAAAAAGATATGTGTGAGGTCGTAAGTGGTAGCAAGAAGGGCCTTCTGTAAATTCACAGCTACATTTATCTCAGGAGCCTTCACAGCTGACCTCATACATCACACTAGGTAACATCAACCATACAATACCATCAAATCCACTACATATATTGGGGTCTTGTCCAGGGATAATTAGCTTATCAGTAATATTAGGATCTCCTGGTGGGAGAATTAAATTAGGGGGACAAATTGTAAAAATTAAAAGTGTCCATTAAAATAAAAGTTGGTGAATCTTCACAGCCAGTGGTAGTTAATTGATTAATTAATTAATTAGAATTACTTTAGTTATTAATTGGTTGGAGATTTATCTTGCTCATTGCTAAATTGTCTAAAAAGTATGGCAGAGCTGGCAAAGTTCAGATCAGCTGCTGTGCTAACGGCGAGGGATATGGGAATGGATGGTCAGGGTTTAATTCAATACGTAACTGCAGAATGTGACAAGTATATTGAAAGGGAAGATAGGAGGTTAGCTGAAGAGAAGAGGCTACAAATTGAGGCTGATAGAGAACTTAAGAGGCTGCAGATTGAGGCTGACAAGGAGGCTAAAGCCTTAGAGGCAGAAGAAAAACGACAGCAAAGGGAAGCAGAAGAAAAAAGATTGACTGCCGAAAGGGAGGCAGCAGATAAAAGATTGACTGCCGAAAGGGAGGCAGAAGATAGAAGGTTGCAAAGGGAGCATGAATTACGACTAATGGAGCTGGAATTACAAGGCCATGCTCCTGAAAATGGTGCCAGCCCTTTTGCCTCAGATGTTACGCCTAGTCAGGGAGCCTCAACATCAGCTATGGGGTTTCATTTAGACCATTTTGTTGAAAAAGACGATGACATCGAGGGGTACCTCGGACGTTTTGAGTTATTAGCTACTACATATGGGTTAGAGAGAGAGAGGTGGAGTTTAAAGTTATCACAGGGACTGAGAGGTACTTCTTATGAAGTCTTCGCAAAAATGAACAGAGAAGACCAAGACAATTATGACATGTTAAAGCAGGCTTTGTTGTTAAGATACGAAAAAAATGGTGAATTTTATCGTAAGAAATTTAGAAATGCCAAACTGTTGTCTGGGGAGACATACCACCAATTCTCTGCCCGACTGGAAACCTATTTGGAGAAATGGACTGCTCTGGGGAAGACCCAAGATCTTAAAGAGATGATCATGATTGAGCAATTGAGAGAGTCCATGGCTCCAGACATGAGAAAATTTCTCATGGAACAAGGTGCAGAGAAGTTGGGGGAGGTTTTAAATGTCGCTGAGAGGTATCAGGCAGCCCAGGCAGAGGTAAGTGGCAATAAAAAGAAGCACATAGAAACCTTTAAAGCTCCACAGCCATTTAATAAATTTGAAAATAGAGAACAGGGTAATAAAGGCAGGACAAACTTTGAACGGCCAAGAAATGACTATCGAGACAGAAACTCACAGTTCAATGACCAAAAATACAATGAAAGAAAACCGTTTAACCCAGGAAAAAGATGGTGCAAGAAAGATAACCATAACACTGAATTTTGTAGAAGGAAACCTTCAAACATTGCTGCAATGAAGTCGGGGACTCAAAGATTAAAGGTTAATCCTAATGGACAGCAGGAACCTTATCACCCCCCAGTTTGTGAGGATGTTATTTGTAATGGGGTCACCATAAGGTGCCTTTATGATACAGGTTTGGATTATGATTCAGTTGTGAAGTCTAGCCTAGTGGACCCAAGTCAGTATACCACAGAAACAGTGGAAATACAAGGGGCGACTAAGGACATACCACTCATGACACTTCCCATCGCAAGGATAACGGTGAAAACTCGCTATGTGGAAGGAGAAATCAGAGCAGCAGTGATAGATGAACCAATCTACCCTCTGATATTGGGGTGTAGATACGTCTTCTTGGGGAATCCCGAGAGACCTGTGATCATGGCGACAGTGCAGACCAGGTCACAGAAGAAGGAGGAAGAAGGTGAACCTATAAATGCTCATCCAGAGGAGATGAGGAAGGCGCAGGCTGAGGATAGGACACTCACGCCATGTTTTAAAAAATTGCCCAAATGCCACACACCTCCAAGCAAGGGGGAATATTTTATGAAGAACAAACTATTATACAGGAAGGCCGGAACTGGAACAAATGGTCACAACCAGCTGGTTCTTCCCACTTCATATAGGGATAAAGTGATGGAACTCGGGCATGCGATTCCCTTCAGTGGTCACATGGGGATCAGCGCCACAGGACAGCGTATAGCTTGTCATTACTTCTGGCCAGGGATAACGAAGGATATAAAAAGATATGTCAAATCCTGTCCAGAATGTCAAAGGGTAGCTCCAAAGCACTGGGCTGCTCCTGCAACTCTAGGGGAAATGCCCATAGTGGGAACACCTTTTGAGAGGGTTGCAGTGGATATTGTGGGACCTCTCACTCGGACCAAGAGGAGGAACAGTTACATCCTTACTCTGGTGGACACTTGTTCTATGTGGGGAGAGGCGGTAGCCCTGCCATCAATTGATTCAAAGCATGTAGCAGAGGCACTACTTACAATATTCACAAGATTAGGATTCCCGCATCAAATCTTGACTGATAATGGCTCTCAGTTCAAGGGGAAACTAACGGAAGAAGTTTTTAAGCTATTTCAAGCCAGACACTTTCATTGTAGCCCGTACCACCCGCAAGGGAACGGCCAGGTAGAGAGGTTTAATGGGACTCTCATTTCTATCCTGAGGAAGCTGGCACACGAAAAACCGGATCTGTGGGATCAATTCCTGCCCGCCGCATTGTTTGCGTATCAGGAGGTACCACATAGTTCAACCGGGATGGCTCCCGCAACTCTGCTATTTGGGAGGCCAATAAAAGGTCCATTAGAAGCCCTATTAAGGACCTGGACAGATGAGAAGGCGGAAGAGACTGTTACCTCATCTTATCAATACGTGAACGAACTGACCACTCGCCTGAAAGCTGGATGGAAACTGGCAAATGATAATTTGAGACAAGCCAGGAAGAAACATGCAGCATATTTTAATAGGAAGGCAAAGGACAGAGAACTAGCTGTGGGAGAGAAGGTGCTTCTTCTACTACCCGGCAGCCAGAATAAATTACAAATTGGATGGCAAGGTCCATATACGGTTCTAGAGAAGGTGTCTAGAACAAACTATAAAATTGACAAAAAGGGGAAGGAGAAAGTTTATCATGTAAACCTGTTAAAGAAGTATCTGGACAGACCACTCCAGGAAAGCACCCCCTTACTGACCTTGGCTATCGCAACTCAAATGCAAAAGGAACCACTCACCTCGCATGAATACCCATTACATCCTTGTGAAACAGCGGCACAAGTAAAAGTCAGTAAGCACCTGACTAAAACTCAGAGGGAGAGAGTTCAACAGGTTCTGGAGGAACATACAGATGTATTAACAGATAAACCAGGACATACAAATTTGCTACAGTATGACATGAAACTGGTAGACTCAAACCCAATCTGTATGAGAGCCTATTCTATTCCGTTCGCGAAGGAGAAGGCATTAAAGGAAGAAATAGATTATTTGTTGAAGGAGGGGATTATTTCACACAGTGAATCATCTTTTAGCTCCAGTGTCGTTTTGTTGAGGAAACCATCTGGGGAACACAGACTGTGCATAGATTACAGGAAACTGAATGCTGTCACAGAAGGACAAGTGGATCCATTACCAGACACAAAACAGTTATTTGCCAGATTAAACAAGGCAAAATACTTTTCAAAGGTGGATCTTAGTAAAGGCTATTACCAGATTCCAGTGAAGCCTGAAGTGAGACCTTATTTAGCGTTCAGCACATCGGAAGGACATTATGAATTCAACATGCTACCATTCGGATTGAAAAATGCTCCGAGTGTATTTTCAAGGATGATGCGCAAATTGTTGGATCCCCTGAATAACCCATGTATCACGAATTTCATGGATGATATTCTCGTCGCAACAGAGACATTTGAAGAACACATTGACGCTTTAAAAATGTTATTTAATAGGCTTAGGGAGGAGAACTTAACTGCTAGGCCAACAAAATGTTGTATTGGATGCAAAGAGTTGGAATTCTTGGGACACACTGTATATCAGGGTAATATGACCCCTGATCCCAAGAACTTGGAGAAATTGCAGAGAGCACCTAGACCACAAACAAAAAAGGACGTGCGATCATTCGTGTCATTATGCGGATTTTATCAAAAATACATCAAAAATTTTAACTCTATTTGTGCTCCTCTGACTGATCTGACTTGCAAGGGACTTCCGGATAAAATTATTTGGACTGCGCAAAGTGAATTAGCTTTCCAAGAATTAAAGGAAAAACTCACTAGCAAGCCTATTCTCAAATTGCCTGATTTGACACAGGACTTTGTGGTGAGAACAGATGCAAGTAATGTAGGCCTCGGGGCGGCCTTGTTGCAGAAGTCATCTTCATCAGATGGGGAACTGAACCCAGTCGCTTATGCAAGCCGCAAATTGAATAAAGCGGAACAAGGATATTCCACAAGCGAAAAGGAATGTTTAGCGTTAATCTGGGCAATAAAGAAGTTTCAAATCTATCTGTATGGTAGGACTTTTGTGGTCCAGACGGATCATCAGCCACTCGTATTCTTATCTCAGGCTAAGCATGAAAACGCAAGATTGCTGAGGTGGTCTTTATTGTTGCAACCTTATCAGTTTAGTATCCAATATATCCCAGGCAAATTAAATGTCGGTGCAGATTTTCTCAGTCGGCACCCCTGTGATCAAGATTAGATAGTGGTAGGCGTGAGGAGAGATTTTATCTATGTGTATCACTGGTTTTGGAACTTGCCGTAGTGCATGTTCTCAGGTGGGGACATATGTGATGATGTCCAAATGATACAACGTTAAAATATCTCCAAAATTAACGCTGAAATGTAGGATTAAAAATAATGCGTAAGATACTAGGAGACATGATCGCCTACGCCCGACTTTCCCACCACCAATTAAAACTATCGAGTTAGAAGTGCAGACGGAACGTTTACCCTTGTAGACGGGGGAGAACGGAGGACACAAAAAAAAAAAAAAAAAAAAAAGAAAGGAACATATGACTGAACCGTGTTTGAAGTTCGATCGGCAAAAAGACGCAAGGAGGGGGGGTGAAAGGAAAAAATTCACGTCCCGAGTTGACATAAAGTAAGAAATGGACACGAAATGGACATTAGCGCTGGATCGAGACAGTCATTTCTTGGACGATTTTTCGATACTTGGTCTTTATTTGAATGCCGCGGCAAAACACATGATGGAAGGATATCGAACTAAATTCAAAATTTAAACTTGAGAAAAAAAATACGTTTTTCTTAATAATAGAGTTATGAAAATAAACCCTAGCTAGTTTGATAGCCCATCTTGAGCAGAGAAATAATATGCTTTCAATTATACAGATGAATAGATAATAAGGAAGATATTGACAAAAGACTGTATTGATTATAACAGACAAGCGACTGCACTGATAAACCCATGTCACTAAATGTAACCAAAATCTTGGCCTTGAGTCTGCAACATAAATTCAAACTGTAATTAAGGAGAGGGACTGTGGTGGAGCATTGTCGCTAAAAATAACTTAGACAGCAGATTCGTGTAGGAAATGCATGTAAAATCAAGGGTGTTTTTATGAAAAAAACAAGTAGAGGCAGACGGACTACTTACTTACTTACTTAGTCGTTCCTCTTCTACCGTGAGGTGTAGAGGTTTGGAAGAGAGAGCGCCAGACTATCCTATCGGCTGTCTTTTTCCTGGCCTGGTTCCATTCTAGTCCTCGGTCCTTCAAAGATTGTCTAATATTGTCCTCCCAGCGGACTCTGGGTCGTCCTGGAGGTCTGGATCCCTGGCTCTTTGTTTCCCATGCTTGTCGTGGTAGCCGATCTTCTCCCATTCTGCAGACATGGCCAAACCATCTTAGTTGGGACTGTTCTATTTGGGTCTGCAGCGGGTGGGATTTTAGGCCTTGACGTATCGTCTGGTTGCGGACCATGCAGACGGACTAACAGACCGTAATACATACTTGACTGCGATTTGACTGAAGTGACTTTTGGTTGCCAATTTGAATGTTAGGGGGGAAGGCGGCGATTGGTCAACGCAATTAATAGTAGTGTGAAAGAGAGGTGAAAGTTTGCCATTTGCCATAGTCTGTTCAGAGAAGCAGTTCACATCTACAGTGGTGCTGATTCCCGAAGAATATAAATTATATAAGTGGGACGCCATCATACAGCCAGCAGCTCAGCTGAGTTTTGCTAGCAAATGTAACTGTGTTCTCTATTCATAATTCTGGTAAGACTGAAAGCATTTCTTTGTATATTTTAATATTGTTTAATGTTTCGAGTGATTTGATACTGCCATATCAAAATCTATCCCTTACAACAAGTAAGGATTCACTCTAGATCCCCAGCCCAAGTTCAGGGTCTAGAGACATACATACAACGGAAATATATAGGCACGCCTAAATAAAACTAGGAAAAAGATCTGGGGTTGAGATCAGTGGAACATATCACCTATCTTATTTAATAGCAGGAAGCTATTGAACATATCTCAGATGTAAGGTAGTCTTGGGAACTGATACTATGTGAAACCAACTTGGTAAGATGTGCTGTGTGGTCAGAGAGATCTGACCTAGTCTATGTGGTGTGGTTGTGTGTAGTGTTGTGTGCAGAAATGGTTAGAGGATGGAATTCTGACACATGACCAATACTTTTATTTCAGAACTGTGAGTTTTTATTTGGCACCAAAGAGGTGTCAAATGCTGTATTAACATATATACAAGTGTGGACCAGAGCAGTCCGTCATTGTGTCTGAGCAGCCATATATTGCCCCCAGCACGGAGAGGTGGGGCCACCAGATTCCAGCACCAGAACTACTCAGTCAAGATACGTGAGCGTCTGGCCTGCTGGACCTTCACCAACTTATTTACTAACTAACACACCAACTATATTACCATCACTAGAACCCACAAAATTTTTGGGAAATAAAACTTGTATTACTCCCATCAGTGAAGGGACAATGTTTGGTAGTCATAGACAGGGAGTGATGATATCACCCCAACAGTATATCTAGAAATAAAGTCTCCTGGGACTATCTTAGATAATTACTATTAACCAGTCATTTGAAATACATATGTACACATTTTCTATTTTATTATGACATATATTCATGCATTTCATTCATAATTTCAAAACCTTTCATATGTTCTGACCAAAATAAAACCTTGGTTCAGAACAAATAAACTTAAAGAAAATTTAATATCAAAAATTTAAACAGCTTGAGTTAGTTCAGTGTGTTACAAAATTTAGTAATATTATTAGACTTATTAAATATCTGTGTGTGTGTATGTAATCTACCACAACACATTACATATCAGTACCCTAGATTTTAACGTAGCCACATTCATTAGTAAAAAAGATATGCGTGAGGTCGTAAGTGGTAGCAAGAAGGGCCTTCTGTAAATTCACAGCTACATTTATCTCAGGAGCCTTCACAGCTGACCTCATACATCACACTAGGTAACATCAACCATACAATACCATCAAATCCACTACAAATTGTGAATAAAATGCAAAAAAAACTATTTTTCGTGTTTGTCTTTTTTGAATGTATTCTGCGTCTGTGGCATGACAATGAGCGTTTGTAAATGTTTGAGTAGCTACGTACCTCTAGTTGGAGTCTGAGCTGCTTCCTTTATTAACTGGGATTGAAGTTGTAGCTGTAGGCCTCTGCAAGAGTCTTTGTCCGGATCGTTGATAATCCTTGACTGTGTGGTATAACTTGAAGCAGAATATCAGGCATAGAGGTACATTGCAATCTGGGCAGTACATGCAAGTCTGGCTTCTGTTCCCTGCAGCCTTACACACTTTACAGTCTGGTTTGTACCTTGTCCTTTCATATTTATCAATGAAGTGGTGCTCAGTAAGTCGTGTTGTTGTGACCTGTGGTTTTGAAGGTGTCACATTACGTCGAAGAATAGCAGGTTCAATAAGTCATAATGACATCCTGATCTTTGCTTTGATCTTTTTTTGTAGAGTTGGCAGTGTTGTAGGTTATGTGCCCATTGACCAGGGCAGTTTCAACTAAGAAATGATATAAAAATAGGATATGTGTGGGTAGGGGTAGCTTGCACCTAGTTGGCTGAAGTGGTCGACACCTCCCATACTTTTGCTGTATTTTTCTGCAAGCAAAGGCTTCTGAATTGTTCTGCCCTAAAGAATTTGTCTTTCTGCCTTGTTTATATTATCATTGGAGTGAACAGTAGATATAAGGTTAAATCTTTTCATATCATGCCAGGTGACTGTCGGCATGCCTTATCTTCTGTAAAGTTCGTTCGCACAAAACACAGGATGATTTGTCTTTTTCAATTTGAGTTGTTTTTTCTTCAATGCTACAGGAAAATGCTTCCTATTTTCAGCTACTGTTCCAAATGCACCAATCTGAATTTCAGGTCTTGAAATAAAGCTGAAGGCTGAATAAAAACTACCACAGAAGAGAATATGTCCCTTGTTGCGTATGAAATTTGAATTAAAACTATGGTGACTTTTCACTGAAAAAAAGAGTCCAAATAATCTCAGCTCTGAGAGTTTCTTCCTTGGTCACAAATGATGTCACATCTGTAGGTCTCCTAATAGTGTTAGATGTTTTTGACGTGTCCGAGGGAATAGTGTTAGATAGTTTTGATGTTTCTGAGGGAAAAACTGCTCCTTAGGGTTGTGTTCTTTTCTGTTTAAAAAACAAAACAAAAATGGAACACACAAATAACTTATAAGTAGGCCTAAGCTATGTATATTTACCAAGTCAAAGTTCTAAACGCATGAATAATATAGTCAAACAATATTTAACTAGAACAAAAGTTAATATATAGTAATTGGGAGGGTGAAGGTATGATGATATCCTTATAACACTTATGATAGTGAAAATCTATTAAATATCTAACTGGAAACATCAGGCCTTTACACCCCATCTTTACTATTTTTGTTTGATTTTTTTTGTTGGGGTTTGTTTTGTTTTATCGTTTCTGTTTGTTTCGATTAAAAAAAAAAATTTTTAAATTATTTTTAAAATTTTAAATAACATAGGTCTATGCACAAAATTAGTAATTTTCATTTATCCTAATTACAGTGATTTGACAGATGTGACGCCACTTTCATGTATCGGCGGTTATTCATGTTATCTGGAATTGAAAACATGTAGGCCTAGGCATATCCTAATTATAACCCTGCAGAGCAGAATGGGATATGTCTCTTCATCATAAATATAATGAAAAAGCATTCAAAATATATTTATTTCCCAAAAATGTGGTGAAATGAACAGTGGGACACGTCTTTTTTTTTCTTTTTTTTTCGTACGCCCGCTAATACTCGAGGCGAAATCTCAGGTTATTTTTAATGTCTAACCTGACATTGATTTTTACGTGAGTATCCTATTTTATTGTACAGAGACAAGTGTCCCTCGCCATTCAGGCAGATACTCGCCGTTTTCGGAGGTACCCATTAGAGCTGGGTCGGCTCAGGAGCCGCCAGTCCCTGGTCGACGACACTCCTTCAAATGTCCTCGCCAGGTCTCGAGTTAATCCAGTCCAAATCCCGGTCGACGAAAAATCCTCAAATGCCGTCGCCCGGGTTTGATCCTGAATCACCCGGTCGCCAGAGCGGTGTTGTAACCACTACGCTAGCGCGGCTCAGGGACACGTCTGATAACAGAGTAGGCTATAGGATATGGAATCGCCATCAATTTCTATTCTTGACCATCTCAAACTGTGTCAAACATATTCTCGTAAGCAGTTGTAAACCAAGAAATTTCATTCAAACACTAATTTTGGCCATGGTTAAAAATAACTGTAAATAGGCCTACATTGTAAATTACGGCCGCAAGTACAGTAGGCCTATCTATAAACCGCACTTAGCCTATGTAAATATGTTTTATAAATGAATTTATTACTTACCTCAGTTGAAATGAACGATTTAATACAACATAAATGCGTAGAGACAAGTTCTTGGTGTTGTTGTTATTTTTTTTTTTTTTTTTTTTAAGTTTTGGTGAGGCGCGTTCCGTTCAACCTAGTCGGTTATATTAGGGCGCATATCCAAATATAAAAGGCCCTTAGGTCTGAGGTTATAAATACCTTTTTTCCCAGTCGTGGGTTTTTGCTCCGCAGTGAATATGTGTAGTTATGTGTCCTTTCGTAGCAGTTAGGGTTAGGTTTAGTATTAGGGTTTGGATTTGGGTTAGCGTTAACCCTAATCCTAACCTTAATACTAAATCTAACCCTAACTGTTACGATACAAGACATAACTACACATATTCACTGCAGAGCAAAAACCCACGAGTAATAGGAAATTACCGCTTTCGAGTAACAACAGTCACGCGCGCTAAAAATAAATCTGCTTCACATCGTTAACGCAATTCGCCGAAAACACAAATCGCCGAAAACACGAACCGCCGAAAACGTCTGGAAATGGATTTTGTGCCCAAAGGGAAGTAAAAATTCTGCGGTAACTGAAGTTTAACGAAAAATACCATCAATAACCGAAAAATGGAAAACTTCCGATTTTTAATATTTTTTCAAGGTCCGATGCGGGAAATTCAAGGCTGTTAGCCATTTTTCCAGGCTTTTCAAGGCCTGGAATTTTTTTTTTCGTTTTCCAGGTTTTTTAAGGTTGCTACGAACCCTGTAAACTGTTCATTAACTGTCACAAGGCGTTCGACCCTCCATGACTCGTACGTGAGCTATCGTGGTGTGAGTGACTGTTTATATACACCCTTCAAACAGGCCAGACACGGTAACCGCACAGCAGTACACATATGGATAATTAGCCTGTATAGCGTATGCAATCAAGAAACTTTTACCTCTGCAGTGGTGAATACACATGAACAAACATTATGCAACAGACAGACGGAATGACAGGATGTATCAGGATGTAGTGCTTTGAGACGTCATATATTGGAGGCCTATAATTATTAGCACTGTGATTGTCAGCAGTCTTATGGATGAAGTAAATAGCGCTGAGACGTCATATATTGGAGGCCTATAACTATTAGTACTGCGATTGTCAGCAGTCTTATGGATGAAGTAAATAGCGCTGAGACGTCATATATTGGAGGCCTATAACTATTAGTACTGCGATTGTCAGCAGTCTTATGGATGAAGTAAATAGCGCTGAGATGTCATATATTGGAGGCCTATAACTATTAGTACTGCGATTGTCAGCAGTCTTATGGATGAAGTAAATAGCGCTGAGACGTCATATATTGGAGGCCTATAACTATTAGTACTGCGATTGCCAGCAGTCATTCTTGATGGATTATTATTATTATATGATGTGGTCCTTTTTGGTATGCTATTATAACCTGTGTAACATGCTGTATTTCGTCTATGTTATCGTGACCGTGTTGTGGTGTAATTAAACTGTTCATTAACTGTCACAAGGCGTTCGACCCTCCATGACTCGTACGTGAGCTATCATGGTGTGAGTGACTGTTTATATACACCCTTCAAACAGGCCAGACACGGTAACCGCACAGCAGTACACATATGGATAATTAGCCTGTATAGCGTATGCAATCAAGAAACTTTTACCTCTGCAGTGGTGAATACACATGAACAAACATTATGCAACAGACAGACGGAATGAATATCAACTGTATCAGTTGGTGGTTTCAGTTCAAGTTGGATCGAACTCACGACATTTATAATAAGTAGCCTGTGTGGCGTGATATTTAATGTATAGCAATCCTGGTATTCGACTACTCTATGGTTAGCAATTGTACACTTCGTCTGCAACAGTGGATGCAACATCGTTTTGCAACAAATACTGATTGTTACAGTGGCGGCAATCAATAATCCTAGCGGCAACAGTCGTGGCCAAAACTTTCGGACGTGATGCCCAAGTCATCTGCGTTATATGACTCTCTTCTACGCTGTGTAGTGCATTTAAGAATCCATCATCATTATCAACTACGGGTGCAATAGAGGTGGTTTTCAAACTTACGTGGTGTGATACCTACTATAAAGACTTACCCAAAAACAGACGTTAACATAACTAGGCGGTAACATATCTGACGGAGTGCAGCTTATTAATACCCATCTACATAGAGGACTATAACATATCTAATATTTCCATTGCCAAGATATGCAGAGATATCCAGTTCTGCTTTTTGAATTGAAGTTTTCAAGTGAACTGTGCCAGTATTTTGGTGGCGCAATTACAGAAGTTTACCATCATAGTATACAAGAGATGTCAAGTACCTCCTTTCAAGTGGATTATCAACGAGATTGACAGACTGTGTACCCCTACAGTTACAGAGGGAATTTAAGTGGATATGCTGTCATTCTACACGTGTGCCTCAAGTAGATGATTGGCAGTAATACAGTTCCTGTTTACCTGTGCGGTGTACGAGCACACATCGTACCGTGGCAAGGACAAAGGACCTGAAGTGAGAAGTGTCAAGCTGCGGTGACCTTAAGCGGTGGGCTGTTTCCCCAGCAGACTTTGTGATACCCAGCGTTTTGGACGGGCTTATTTTCCTTTATTGAAGATAAGTGGTTTATGTTGTGGAAACTGTGCCATTTTTTCTTGTGTCAACAAGTCTTTCTATATATCTTGTGCACTATTTGTTATAATGAGTATTTCATGTGAATATTCTATGTTTCATGTCTACTTATGAAGATTATATCCCAGTTTACCGAGGGCTTCATAAGCATTCTTTAGGATTTGGTTTGTAAGTGTCAATTCTGTGACAATTCCGGTTTAAGGCTACAAACCTTACCGAAGTTTAGGTTACTAGTTGTCTCTTGGGACAAGTAAGTGTGTAGGTGTGACGTAACGTTTCAATGTTGTTCTCATAGTATTTTTCTCTGTTTTTTAGTTTATTGATGTATATGGTACAAAGATCCTATGCACATGAACTTATGCTATTGTGATATACAGTGATTAACTGATATTTGCAATTGCTTGAAGGGATATTTGGCTTTGTGAGCTGAAAAGGTAATTGTATGAATTGCTAGGGAGATAAACTTGTGGTAATTATAACTGGTGAATATATATATATAGTGGACTTAGTGATTGAACCACTATGGATCCTGATATGGATTCCGATACAGATCCTGAGTATATGTGGTCTGATTTACAATACTTATTTGAAGGGGGTGATAGTTTTGAGAATTTGCAAGGTCCAGCACTGGAAGAACACGTGATGGATAGATTTTTGATCCATGCGTCGACAGCCCTAAGAGTGTTTGCTAGGAATAGATTTCTGTCCATTCCTCATTTGAATATGGCTAAGGATTTTGCGAGATTGCTGGGTATGGACTTTCGTCTGTTTTTGTACAACCAGATGGATGTTAAACGTAATAACATATTGAAGAGTATGCGTATGTTGTTGCGCGACGGCATTCATGATGAACAGAAAGAGGAGTTAAGGGATGAAGAGCAGATAGAAGGCATTAAACAAAGTGCGCTACAGGAAAGGGCGAAGATTTTAGAAAGTGTTGCTAAAGAGAGTAAACTACAGGCAACAGTGACTAGACTTGAAAGTGATTTATATAAATCAAACTTGGATCTTGAAAGAGGGCAAGAAGCATAAAATTCGGAATTGTGCAGGATTAAATACTTGGAAGTTAATTTGCGAGATAAGCAAGGCGAAACTATTAATCTCACGCAGAAACTTCAAGAACAGAAAGAGAGGAATGACAAGTTGAAGGTTGAGAGCAATGTTTGTGAGAAGACTTACATAGAAATGCTTCATAATGTGTTAGATGATAATGATATTCTCAGTTGCCAACTGAAAGAAAAGAAGGAGATACATGAGAAATTGAGAGTTCAGGCAAAAAAATGTGAAAACTTATGTAAGGAAACACGTACTGATTTATGGGATGATAATGCGATTTTCAGTCGTCGACTTAGAGAAAAGTATTTGGCATCTCCCGAGAAGGTTAATGAGCTTGGGAATGGCCAGAAGAGTAAGACCGAGGCACTTCATATGAAGTTAACACAGTTAACAGCAAATAGGGAACAGTGTAGTGGCTACCCAACAGCCTCCTCTGCCCCACATTCATTGATCAACGGGTTCAAACGCCTGTTGGCTATTGCTGTTGAAACGGACTACACATTCAAGGAAGCAGAAAGGACCAAGGAGTTCTTAAAGGACCCATTAAAGTTTGCTGCTGTTGCCGATACAGTTGCACCAGCTTCAGCAGCCAATTTAGCACAAAAAGAAGAGAAGAAGAGATTGAAAGAGTTAATAATGGAGGAAAATAAATTGGCTAAAATTGAGAAATCACTGACGGAGGAGAGATGTAGAGTTATGACATTTGATGACGTAATTCAGAAACAAAGTGAAGAGATTTCACTTAAAAATATTGAAATCAAGGAATTAAGGAAAAGAGTGGACGGTTTAATAGATATGATTTTGAGCAATAAAATATTGTCTACGGTCAATATTGATAATGTTAAACAGAAAGTTGATTTTCAACACGTAATAAAAGCGTCGAGTCAGCAACAGACACTCGATGCCAATACTAACATCAAACATGGTGAGCTAAAATCCTTGCGTGGCCAATATAATTTTCCACGTACTAGTGACTATGCTGGTAATATTAATAATTCCTGGCGACAGGCCAACAGAGTTAATTCTACTGTGATACTTGATTCGGTACATCACGGTAAAGACAAGGATAAATTTCAACTCAAAGTTAAAAAAACTAACCTTGTATCTAAAGTTGGAAAGCCTCATAAAAACATAACAAGGGACAAGACTAGTAGTACTTGTGCCCAAAGTAATACTCAGTATGTTAGTAGCCATAAGGATTTTATTATGCCTATTACTGATTCAGAGGTTAAGCACGCTGCCACAGAAAAGAAGAAAAACAATCGTGACAGGAGAGATAATACAGATTTTAAACATTACCAAGGGAGTTCAGCAAATTGTAATCTGTCTTCTCCAAGAAACCAGAGACAGTTTAATAGATCTCAATATTTTGGTTCTGAAGATTTTCAAAATTATGGTAGAAATGATTACATGAAAGATTACCAATCTTACGATAATAGTTCTAGAAGACAACAAAAACAATCTGGCAGATATTTTTATCAAAAGAGAAATAATAATGGCAACTTTGCTAAATTTACTCAACAAAGGCCTAAAGTTATTGATAAACAAGGTAATAATAATAGAAATAGTGTCTCTAATTCAACTGCTTGTTCTGCTTGTGGTTTTGAGAGAGTATCTCGCTGTCATGAGGGTAGAAATTTTTTTCAGCATCCAATAGCAACGACCTTGAGCTACGATCATTTTCTGCCCCATAAGCCTTCTGTGGTGTTTACACGTGTCAAGGGAAGGCTTGTTGATCATGGTGAAAGGGCCACAGGTTTACACAAGCCACAGTTTAGGTAAAGGTAACGCTAATTTCGTTTTACATCGTTAAATCTTGCTGTGAATTAAAAAAGAATTTTTTTCATTTGTATATTTTCACAGCGACGGATTTGCAATAAAAGTCAATGCTCCGGTGTTACATTAGCAGAGAGTATAAGGTATGTCACCTTGTATCCATGTGGTTGACCAAGTAAAGCCGGACAGCAAGTTGTCTCTGAATTGTATGCGGTTATCTTTCCAAGTTTATGAGACTATTCAACATGGCTGGAATTATTGCCTGTTCAACTTGTTTAGGATATAGATATTATTGTATCGAATAAATATAGGATATTATATAGAATTGAGTTAAGATACCATAATCTTCTATTAGATAGTGTGTAAACTCATTTTTTATGCACTATTTTATGCACATATTTATTTTTTGTACGACGATGTTTTGATAATGCACCAAGTTATTTTCATACTATTCTTACACTATTGTGTTATAACGAATATTGTATGTATTGTGATTGCAATGAGGTGTAAGATATCAGTTGCGATGGACTTATCTCTGTAACTTTTTGATGAAAGCAGTGGACTATAGTATTTACGCACGCCAGTCAGAAGACTATGCTCATTTAGTCAATTCATGGTTGACCTTTATGCTCCGTTCTATGAGCTTCGAGCTACGAGAGCTGATACATCAAACATTGATGTGTTTTAGCAGCGGTGATTATTAGGACTGTTTTATATGCATGATGAGTTTGCCAGCCCTATGCACAACCTCATTAGCTAGGTATGGTACAGTAGTCGTCTTCAGAGAGTCTCTGTACTCACTAAATTTAAAATTCTTTCTTGTGTTTTGATGTTATGTTTAGTTTATGTATTAGCACATTCTAAGACATTATGTAGTAACCATTATATTGTGAAAAATAATTTTGGAGACGTAGTTTTATTATATCAGAGTTAATTTTGTATTGGAAGTTGTGAATATATTCTGAAACATTGGTTTCTGAGTTTTTCGAGAGAATAATACCTGTGAATTTAAAATAATTTGATTGTTCTTTTTCTTGCTATTTAGACATGCATCATTTTCCTAGCAGATTATTTTGATTTTGTGTCTGCTTAAGTATAAGAATTTTTGTATGTCATACATTTTTATTAAGCTAATTACATTGTTGGTATATTAATATAAGGTAAAGCTAAAAAAAAGTTAAAATACCATTTTTATTTAACTTAGCGTTATGAAATATTTTTGTTTTTACTTTTTGGAAAATGTTTTCTAAGAATGTAAAATTTTTTCGGTACCCTGCGCTTAACTGTGCGCTAGAGGGGGTAATCATGTGTGTTTTTTACTTAACGCTTGATGGTGCGTTAGTTGGAGTTTATTTATAACGGTATTATTTTTTGTGTATGATGTCTGATGGTTGATTGTTACTTATAAATAAGTTGTATAACAGGGTTAAGGTTAGATTATGCTTCGTTTATCTATAGCTTTCTTTTGTGGTTGTTATATATACACATACATTGTCTTTGTGTCTTATACTTTCTTGTCATGATTATATGTATTTATATAATACGTTTTTGATCAAATGGTTATTACGATGTATTAATCCATCATTCTCTGCAGACATATCTATGTTTTTTGTTTTTTTTTTCTATATTTCCTGATTATTCTTCATTTTATTCCATTTCTTCTACTGACTTTTCGGTAGCGGTTCATATGTTGGTTATACTTTCATGTTGTATTTATATGTCACTTGATACTATTTGTATTCTTATACATCCTACTATACGGATACTTACATCCTGTATATTGTTAGGTTAATTCTATGCTAAATAGACTTAACTTTGTAGAAAGCAGATTATCTTTGTAGACTTAGCAAATTATTTTGTATGCTTTTTTTTTTGCTTTACTCATAATGCTGATATTTTTTGGACGATATATAGTATTTGGACTTAACAGGTTGATTAATTTTTCGGATTAGAGCTTTATCACCCACTTAATTTTTTGGCAGAGTAATCTTTTCAAAAAAATGATGTTATCATTTTTTTCACCGGGGGGTGGTGTAAACTGTTAGGTCCAAATCTAAGCAAGGGCAGTAATCGTTATATGTATGGGATGTACAATAGATTATAATGGTTATCCCACTTGAACAGCATTTGTCTAGTGTTAATTTATTAAAAAAATATATGAGCGTATAGCATTCGAATCTTCGAGATTCAGAACGCTTCTCACGGCGGCTGAGTTCCACGTGAGATAAATTTTCTAAGCTATTTTTGAGCTATGAGCGAGAGTTCTCGGGAAGTTAGCCCCAGGCATTTGTGATTGGCTGGGGTGTTCTGGGAGAGAATGTTTTGGGTGTCAGTGTGTGCCGAGCGAGTGCACTGAGGAGATGTGAAGTGTTTTTTCTATGTGTACCAGTGTACAGGCATTTTTGCTGATGAATTAGGTGTGGTTATCTGCAGATAAGATGTACTTTATTTAAGGAGATGGTCCTAAGGTCTTGGAGTATACAGGCCAGTGCTTTGAGACGTCATATATTGGAGGCCTATAATTATTAGCACTGTGATTGTCAGCAGTCTTATGGATGAAGTAAATAGTGCTTTGAGACGTCATATATTGGAGGCCTATAATTATTAGCACTATGATTGTCAGCAGTCTTATGGATGAAGTAAATAGCGCTGAGACGTCATATATTGGAGGCCTATAACTATTAGTACTGCGATTGTCAGCAGTCTTATGGATGAAGTAAATAGCGCTGAGACGTCATATATTGGAGGCCTATAACTATTAGTACTGCGATTGTCAGCAGTCTTGTGGATGAAGTAAATAGCGCTGAGACGTCATATATTGGAGGCCTATAACTATTAGTACTGCGATTGCCAGCAGTCATTTTTGATGGATTATTATTATTATATGATGTGGATCCTTTTTGGTATGCTATTATAACCTGTGTAACATGCTGTATTTCGTCTATGTTATCGTGACCGTGTTGTGGTGTAATTAAACTGTTCATTAACTGTCACAAGGCGTTCGACCCTCCATGACTCGTACGTGAGCTATCGTGGTGTGAGTGACTGTTTATATACACCCTTCAAACAGGCCAGACACGGTAACCGCACAGCAGTACACATATGGATAATTAGCCTGTATAGCGTATGCAATCAAGAAACTTTTACCTCTGCAGTGGTGAATACACATGAACAAACATTATGCAACAGACAGACGGAATGAATATTAACTGTATCAATAATCATCTTCAAATATCACTTGCCAACATTCGTTGGACAATCTTTCTTTAAATCTTTGTTCAATACATTGTCAAGAACTTATATAGCAATCTTCACAGACAGAAGATACTGACAAACTGGTGTTACTTCACTGATGAAAATTATCAGCTCAGATAAGGTACTATCACTATTTCAAACATTAGTTGCAGCAGATCTCAAACTCTTTTTAGCACTAGCCTTGGCATTAAACTCCATTTCCTGTCCATTTCTGGACGTTTACTTCCTGCTTTTACACTGTCACCTCATTGTCTTTTTAACATGAGAACATCACGCCTCTTGTTTACAATAAATGAATTTTTTCAGAGTTTTCAAAATATAAATAAATATGGTAATTTCTAAAAATCCGTACTAAACCCTTAGGCCTAATAGAAAGAGCTTACGGAGAAATTTGTTTTCATCAGGAAATTCTGAGGCCATCTCACTAGTCACTGTATTACTGAAAGTGTGGGCTTTCTCGTCAATATCAGTAGTTTCTTTCCGCCATTTTCTATCTGGATACCCCTGTATGTAACATTAAATTTACATTTGAAGTTACAGTATCAAGTAATTATGTTTTTAATGAAATGAAATACAAATAAAAAAAGTTAGATGACAATCAGGACCACACAATTAATTTCTAAAGTTATTGGAGACAAGATTGAAATATTTCTAATTCTTACATTTTCATTTCTAATTACAGTCTGACTAAAATTTAAACCTTTATTAATAAAACATCAACCTGAGACAAATAATTAAAACTCTAAATATGTGAAATGCTTATATATGCCAAGAA
The DNA here is from genome assembly GCA_024509875.1 of Oreohelix idahoensis. Taxonomy (NCBI): domain Eukaryota; kingdom Metazoa; phylum Mollusca; class Gastropoda; order Stylommatophora; family Oreohelicidae; genus Oreohelix; species Oreohelix idahoensis. Next base: position 304,373 of record JAMPIV010015995.1, on the reverse strand, counting down.
TAATGAACATAGTCTAGAAACATAATGTGTCAGATGGACTAATAACAGACCATGAAAGAAGCACAGTGCTTATTTTTTTCTAAATTCCCTTTTGCATAATTCAAATTGTAAATACTCACAAACATTTACTATACACATGCCTGGGAAAAAAAAAACAGCCAGGGAGGAAGGAGAGAAGAACTCACATCATAGTCTTGTGTTTCCAGTTTTATATATTCAGTTAGAAATGGAAACTTCATTTCACCATCTTTTGCAATCTGAAAAGAAAAAGTTACACCATGTATAAGTATGTAAATAACACCAAGAAAACACATGAGTAGTTATGAACATTATAAATGAACAACCCATATCATTGTTGACTTCAGTTCACTATGAATGCACTGAAATGTTAATAGTTGTAAACCAATTTTATAAATACTCACTTACCTTACAGCCCTGTTCTTCCTTTGCTCTTACATTTAGATCTGGGATACATGTTTCAATATTTCTTGAAGCCTGGTCCAAAAAAAAAAACAAGTAATGCTACATGTCATAATGTGTACACATGAGCAAAATCCTGTTTCCTGTACCAACCACTGTTCTGTAAATTACAATGTGACATTTCAACACCAGCACCAAAATACAAAATGATTTGTCTTCTTTCTGTAATACATTGCTAATTGTTAAATAATCAATCACACAAAACACATGTAAACGATAATCAACCATTACATAACAAATCATGATAAGTTGAAGGTCAGTGATACCAGACAAATATGCTGGACCACCGACATAACTAAGAACATATTTAACTAATATGCTGAGATGTGTTTTGTGAACAGTGATGGACAGGAATACCATAATTCATTAATAACTGTTAACTCTTGAGTAAAACTAAGATTTGTATACAATCCTCACAATTTGAAAACAAAAGAAGATTTAAAAAAAACTCAATTATGTGCCTCCATTAATGTTATAATCAGCTTGAGGACATCAGTTTCAAAATGTTATCTAACATAGCAAAACTTAACTCTCTTTAAAACAAACAACTTGCAACAGTCTCCTTAATCATTGTTAAAAGTCTCATTTATCTTTTGTTTAACTCCTTGCTTTACAGATACATCTGGGACATTAGCTTTCATATTACTTTGATCCTTAAAAAAATGTCACTGTGGCAGATTAAATCATATTAAGATAATAAAGAATAGCTACATGCAACTGAACCAGCATCTGAATAAAATCTATTTGCAGCATTAGTCACTGCCAGCTCCACAAACACCCAGCTGCTGACCTTTATCTATACCTAGAACCATCCATAACATGACACAAAGGTCCTTCCAAGTGGTATTATTTGAGTTAAACAGTATATCATCATCAGCATTTTCCTTTGTGCTCCTATGGAGCATGGAGTCACAACTACAGCTGGTTCCCTTACAGGAAGCCTGCACTAAACATTCACATTTTCTTGCAGCAGTGGTTTTTGTGATAATTTGTTTTACACGATGAGGTTGCCAGTCCCATGCACAACTGCATATTAGTCACCTTGTACAACATGCCTGGGGGTGTGCAGTTGTTCTACTCATTCTTTGTTTCATCACGGCTCCCCACCACTCCCCCAGGAATGACATGAGGCATTTGCTTTTTTTGTTTTATTATTCTTTGCTCCTCTTTCTGGCCCCAACAACAGACATGTGAACTAGTACAACATCTCAATATAGTAGCCTCAGTTTATATTATCAATGGCTGTAAGTGATCTCTGATAAAAGAATGCAAGTTAGCAACAATAACAACAACAATCTTACCCATACATGCCACACTTAAAGGTTTACCCATAATCTGTACGGGGTGTTTGCGTTTTCAGATGTGTACGGGCCGTACACGGGTCTGTACGGGTTTTTTCGCCTAATTATTAAATATACATATAAATCTTGTGCCACTACACAATTTGCGTCATGAGATTCGGCGAGATTTTAAGCCAAGTGGATAAAAAAAAAAAAATAACCAATGAAAATCAAGCTGCCTATTTTTCAATTGCCGCGGGATGTGCGTGGCGTGTTCATTCACAATTTTTCGCTAAAGCTAGCGCGAGGTTACTGATTATTTGAACGATTACGCAGCACTGAAATCTTTTTTGAGTCGAGCCTATTGTTTAGGATTAATTTCCAGTTTAGTATTGGTAAGTAATTCATTTTTAAAAAAATATTACAATAACATTGTTTAGATGAAGTTAGATTTAACTGTCAGATAACTTAGGCCTATGCTTTCTTTTCCCCTAAGGTTTAGCATAATTTATTATTTACGGCTGGTAAAAAAAAAAAGGCTGATACCACTACATATTATTTGATTTCACTAAAACTTGTAGAAAGTGCGTAAGAAATGTAAATTTGAAAAATAATACAATAGCCTACAAATTATGGGTAGCCTAATATCGTAATGACGGTCGCCGAATGCTCCGCATGTATTTTCGTACCATTTAGAGTTATAATTAGGGTTACAGCTAGGGTTAACCCTAAATCTAAATGGTACGAAAATACACGCGGAGCATTCGGCGAACGTCATTCCGATATTACCAAATTATGAAACTGAAAAGAAAAAAAAAAACCACAATAGCGTGGAAAATTTACATCTTAACTCGATCAGAGAAAAGTTTATTTGGAGTTAGCCTACTTCTCTTCTTAGTTTTAATTTCGTTTCTTTAAAAAACAATGTTATTTTGCCTTTGGTGGTCATCATTACGGTCATTCAATGATTTATAATTATTAAATAATTAATTAGCCTACTATCAATTTTTGATTGACACTAAAATTTGTATGGGAAGGTCTATTTAAAACTACCAGTTGGGCTTTAACGGCTATTCCAATTTTTGAAGTTCGGTAGAAAATATACAGGCTAATATTACGCCAGCGCTAGTTTATATTTTCATTACCAGCTTTAGCAAAAAATTTATTAGATTTTAAATTTAAGATTCCTAACCCATAATGCTTATTACTGGTCTCTTTAGGCCTGTACTTTTATAAGGCACTATAGAAAACACAGCAACTGTTCTTCATTTCAACCATAAATTGTATTAATTTTTGAGCACGGACTGCAGAAATAGACTAAATGATGATACAGTCACAGCATTTCTACAATGCAAAATAAATTCTAACTCTTGTTGTTTAGGTTTTAAAGCAAGTGAAGACATGCTTAAAAAGGCAAAGGCCGCATGTCACTATGATGGTGCAGAACCATCTAATTGAATATACTTTTACATGAATAAACTCTTTTGTTACGTTTTTCAGTCTTTGTACAGGTTTTGCGGGTCTTTGTACAGGTTTTGCGGGTCTTTGTACAGGTTTTTTTAATTTTTTGTACAGGTTTTTCATCTCTGAGGTGTGGCATGTATGATCTTACCTCACTATCTAGTTCCTGTTTTATTCTTACTGCTAGACTTGGAACTTTCATTTCCATTGTTCTTGCAGTCTGCCAAAATAAGTGAGATACTTGTCAGTAAACAAAAACAATTAAATAATGTTGACTACTGCATATTAACAGCAGTTAACTTTGCTTGGACAAAACTGTGAAACTGAACAGGGCTTAAAATATAAAGCACTAGTTTATACGACACAAATTTGGTGAAATGCAGTTGGCAGTACATTTAAGTTTCATCAATAAAAATTTTTTGAACAAATAGGACATCCCAAACAAATTGAACAATTTAAAATATACAAAAAATAAGAAAAGAAACAAATAACAGAGTGCCCAATGAAAACAATATATACTGGGAAATGTTAACTTGTGCACTACTTCCATTACAAATGTGTGAGACAAATTCACATTTAAAAAAAAAAAAAATGCAAAAAGTGAGCTATAATCATCAAGATCATCATTGTCCTTTGTAATCCTTATTGAGCATTGAGCCACCCCTGCAGCTGGTCCCACAAGAAGCCTGCATCAAGCAGTCACATGCTCTTGCAGGAGTGGTTTCTGTGACATTTTGTTTTACATGATGTTGCCTGTACCATGCCCAATCTTATATTAATTGTCTTGTATGACATGCCTGATGGTGAGTTATAAGCATCATCACCCTTCAGCTCCCCAAGGACTATAGGTCTTGTCTTGTCTTGGATCCACTATCACAGAGCGTTAGCTCTTGGTGATTGTGATGCCATAATGTGAAACTGTGCGGTTCTGGTTAGTTGTTCAGATCTGCAGTATAGGATATTTTCAATGATTGGTTTCTTTGGCAGGAGTTGTTGTCTCATCTCTATTAGTGCTGGGCAGAGCAACAGGTGATGTTCCACTGTTTCATATGGGTGTTGGCAGTGTCTACAGTTTGGGCTATTTTCTGGGTCGATTCTATTTCTGTGAGAGTTAAGTAAGCAGTGTCCTGTCCGTAATCTGAAAATTTGTGTTTGGTGTTGGCGCCCAAGATGATTTAAAGCATCTTTCTTAGATGGTGCTGGTAGATGCTTGACGAGCCGTCTTTCTGTTTTTGACATTGCCCAGGTGTTTAGCCAGTTCTCTTTGCAGTTGTTTTAACTATTTGTTTTGCTGTAGTGATATTGACTGGCTGGTCAGGGGTTGTGGCATTGAGGATACTCTTTTCGCTAGTTTGTTTGCCACTTCATTTAAGGGAATGTCTGTATGTTCCGGTATCCACTGCATGAAGATGTCAATCCCATATATGTCTTTGATCTTGTGATACATTTCTATGATTTTTTGTACATTGTTTTATTAGCAGGGCTAGGGTTTTTCTGTGCTACTTTCCTTGCCCTGCGTCGCATCTTCAGAAGGTTTTCTAGTTCTGTGTTCCAGGAGATGCTGTACCTTTTTCTGGTTCCTTTAGGTATTGATTCCTTCGCTGCTTGTAGTATTACAGAGTTTACTCTCCCTCTCACAGTGTCGATATCATCATTCACGTCGATTTCACTGAGGAGTTGATCAGATATGTATCTATAATGTTCCCAGTCTGCTTTGGTGTAATTCCACTTTGGCTGTGCTTTAGCTGTTGCTTTAGTTCTATCCAGGGTGATGGTTATGAGGATAGGTAGGTGGTCACTTCCAATGTCCTCTAATACTCTCCATGTACACTGGTCATGGAGATCTGCTGATATTAGAGTTAGATCTGGCCAACTGCTTATTCCTGTGGCTTTGTGGAGGAGAGAAGGTGGGGAATTTTTATTCTGGAGAATAATAAGGTTAGAAGTGTTACTCAGTTCTTCAATGGACTGACCAGCTGGATTGGTGTCCTGGTAACCCCAGAGTGGGGAGTGGGCATTGAAATCACCTGCTATTATTGTTCTTTTGAAGCTGACATCCTCAAAGTGGACTCCATCTGTTGCTCTAGGTGACCTATAAATGTTGAAGATTTTGAAGCAATTGTTGCTTCTCCAGACTTTTACATGCTGCCTGTCTGTTTCGTCATTGGTGTCAATGTTTTCAACCTCTGCCTGTGTGTCGTTTCTAACTAGTGTTAGAATTCCTCGACAATTGGCATGGCAAAAGAATTTGTACATTGTGTAGCCTGGAAAACCAACAAATATCCTTGAGTAAGGTTTCTTGGATCAGTGCTATGTGTATTTCCTGATCTTCTAGTACCTTCTTCAGTTCTGTGGCCTTTGGTCTTAATCCATCAATATTCAGCTGGAGTATGTTTATGTTGCCCTCAGTAGCATACTTGACACCAAAGGCAGCCGAGGGACATCCTGCCTGGCGCTGACCTTTTACGAGGCGACGTCCGAGCTCGTATATTTTTGGTTGAAATAGGCTTGGCATCATGTGAGGTGGGGGTGTTGATGACTTGGTTTCATCCCGGTAGATTCAACTTCACTCTCATTCTGGGCATTGTGCGCTGGTCATGAGTTTTCCACATGGGTGTGCAAGATGTGGGTGAGTGGTTTCTACCATCATCAGTGGGGAATAGTTTCCCCTGCAGTCCTGGTTTGTTTCAAGTGCCGTATTTTCCAGTCCAAAAGCTTCCCTCTGGTGTGGTGATTTGCAGTCCTCAAGCTTCAATCACTGCAGTCTCTGTGGGGCTCACCAATGTGCAATCCCCGCCACCTAATGACATGCTGTTCGTCTGGTTAGTATCACTAATGTCCAGCCTCTAGGAGAGCTCTACTGCTTTCTGTTTAGTCAGAAGGATTGCCACGTCATGCATCTAGGTGCCTTCACGAAGGGATTTGCAGTATCGGGCCAAAGGCTAGGTTTACTCACAAGTAGGACTTTGTACTTAGGATTTATGGCAAGTGAGTGAGGGGACCACGGCACTACAGGGGCGTTCAGCATAAATTTGTCTCAAGCAATAGAAGATGCCTTCCAGGAGAAGAAAAAGGTCCTAACGATCTGGGTCGACTTCAAGCAGGCCTTTGAAAGGTGTGGAAAGATGGCCTTATTGCAAAACTTAGGAGAAGTGGAATCCAAGGCAACATGATGAAATGGATCCAGTCATACTTGCATAACAGGAGAACTAGAGTCACTCTTGACGGTCTGCAGAGCAGAAAAGTGTTGCTCCAACAGGGGGTACCTCAAAGAGGAGTAATTTCCCCAACACTCTTCCTTGTTTACATCAATGACCTGGTGAAAGATCTCACTGCTGGAGTGAAAGCTGCCTTATATGCAGATGACCTAGTACTTCAGTGCGCTGATGAAAACGTCACCACAGCAAATTATAGAATGCAGCGGGCAGCAGACATGCTAGTGTCATGGGCAGAGAAATGGCTTATCACAATAAACACAGACAAAACCTCCACAACACTGTTCTCCCTCGCCCCCAAGGACAAAGCAGCTAACATACACCTAGGGACAACCGTGATCAAGGAAGAAAGCTACCCCACCTATCTTGGGGTGACATTTGACCAAAGGCTTACATGAAATAAGCATATTGAAAATGCAGAAGGAAAGGCCCGAAGACGACTAGGCATACTCAGAAAATTAGTAGGTACCAACTGGGGAGCAAATGAACGAAATCTAAAGAAGATTTATAATGGAGTAATAAGACCATACTTAGAGTTTAGCTCAGCAGCATGGTCATCAGCTGCTAACTCACATCTGCAGTCTTTGGACAAGGTGCAAAATCAAGCTCTCAGGCTCATTACAGGAGCCATGAAAACTACACCAATATCAGAGATGCAGAAGGTTGCTGGATTACAGACATTGTCCCATAGAAGAGACACAAAAACCATGATCCAGATGGAAAAATACAACAGTATGCCAACGCCCCCAATGAAGGCAAGACTAGATGATCTGGCATTGGGACGTCTAAAGCGTAGCAGCTTTGTGCATCGGGGAAAAAGACTTAAAAGACAGCATCAAGAAGACCTATCCATGAAGACAACACCACTGAAGCCCACCCTATACCCTGTACCATGGGAGCAGGCCAGCAATGCCCTCCAAATTAATACATCAGTCAGTGGTCTCACAAGTGGATGTGAGTATAATGATCTGCAAAAATGAACTGCTACATTGAGTATGATCCAAGAAAGCTATCCCGATCAATCATGGATACATGCCTATACAGATGGATCAGCAACTAATGCTGTTAGGAATGGAGGTGCCGGTATCTTTATCTCATATCCTGACAACCACTATGTGACTAGGCACATTCCCACTGGTAAATTCTGTTCCAACTATACAGCTGAGGTTCAAGCTCTAGAGCAAGCTGCAAATATGATTTATAACACCAACTCTGACTGCCACCAGGTAGTCATCCTCACAGATGCACTGTCTGTCCTGCAAGCTCTCAAGGGTGGTAAACTCCCGCATCTGAGAAATGAACTAAACAAGGTAGCTGCCAAAAAGAGAACCATACTTCAGTGGGTACCATCTCATTGTGGTGTACCCGGAAATGAAAAGGCAGATAAACTTGCAAAAAAGGGAGGAGAATGTGAACAAGAAGATAATGAAGTCACATACTTTGAGAAAAAGAGAGCTATCCAGAATATCAGAAGAGAACAGAACCAACCCAAAGACGACTATCACACTCTCGACCGGCAGGGACAGATAACTATTTTTCGCCTCAGAACAGGGCATAACAAACTGAATAAACACATGCACAAGCTACGATTGTCTGCTTCACCACTGTGCACATGTGGATTAAACGAACAAACTGCTGAGCATGTTCTACAGGATTGTCCTCTGTATGACCAGTTAAGAAAGATATACTGGCCCAATGACTCAACACTAAACTCAAAGCTATATGGAGCTAAAGAGGAACTTCAAACAACAGTCGAATTCATCATGAGAACTCGTCTGACGGTGTAAACATCAAAGATGCGATCGCAAGAAGAAGAAGAAGAAGCATAAATTTGCCAGACAGTCGAGACTGTTACTGTGGGATGGCCGCCACTATCTGTAGCTTCTGGGAGCCATATACTAAACTTGACTGCACCAGGTGGACCAGTGGATTTGAGCCAATGCTATAGTACAACAGTGCGACCGCTCTCCTCCGAAAGGTACTACCACTCTAATGCAGCCCGAATCCCCCAAGGAGCATAGGTATTCAATAATTATATGCCAAGTCTTCCTGTGCTGTGCCCTCAGCTCAAGGTCTTTCCATCTCTTCTTCATTTCTGTCTCCAGTTCTCTTCTCCAAATGTTTCTATGTCTCCCTCTACCTCTCTAATCCTGAGGATTCTAGAATAAGAACTGCCTGGTATTGACAACATCAAGAGATGGACAGGAAAGAGTCTATCAGAGTGCACTACCAAGACAAGAGACAGAAGACGTTGGAGATCCATTACAGCCAACCTTCGTTGTGGAGATGGCAACTGATGATGATGATGGTATTGCCCTCAACTTGTTTCCTCAATGTGTGCCATATTCATCTCCAGTGTCTTCTCATCTCTTGTTCCACTGGCACCTGTCTGGTTCTTGTCTTCGGTTCCACATTAACGATCTGTCTTGCTACTTAAATCCTTCCATTCTATGCAAGCACCAATTTATGAAAGTCTGTAGCTTTTTGATGGTTGTTGTTCACAATGAACTCTGCTTAAGCCTATCCCAAGCCAGGCTGAAAAAGGAGGAGGGTGGCCTGCATGGAGGCTGTAAGGAGGCAGCCCCTCCATCATGCAAAGGCACAACAGGCCAAACACCTATTTGTCTTAACAAAACAGATTGCAAGAAACATAAGAGAGAAAACTGGACTGATTCTAAAGGCGATGAACTGGAATGGACTACAAACTACGACTTACGAAACATGGAACACAAGAAGTATGAATGGGGGGGAAGAGGAGCTGGTGGAAGAGATGAGGAAAGCCAAATTAGAAATCCTGGCTTTAACAGAAACAACGAAAAAAGGACAAGGAGTTATGGATATCGAATGCGACACGCTGCTCTACATACATCTGAAAGAGCTAAAGGGGGCGTGGGTTGCATTGTGGCCAAAAACCAAAGGGATAACATCAAGGGATGGAACTTTGTCATAGAATGCATTAAAGTCCTAAAACTGAAAGAACGAGAAACCATAGTCAACCTTGTCATTGTGTATGTGCCAAATGAAGATGAGCAAGCAGAGGTCAAGGAGGAATTCTTCGAGCTGCTTCAAAGGACAGTGGACGAATGCCTAGATGAAATTATCTTACTTACTTAGTCATTCCCCTTCTACCGTGAGGTGTAGAGATTTGGAAGAGAGTGCCAGACTATCCTTTCGGCTGTCTTCCTCCTGGCCTGGTTCCATTCTAGTCCTCGGTCCTTCAAAGATTGTCTAATGTTGTCCTCCCAGCGGACTTTGGGTCGTCCTGGGGGTCTGGATCCCTGGCTCTTTGTTTCCCATGCTTGTCGTGGTAGCCGATCTTCTCCCATTCTGCAGACATGGCCAAACAATCTTAGTTGGGACTGTTCTACTTGGGGCTGCAGGGGGTGGGATTTTAGGCCTTGACATATTGTCTGGTTGCAGACCATGTCTCTTCTTGTTACTTCAACCACCTTCCTCAGGTACCTCATTTCTGAGGTTTGGATCTGGCTTTTGTGGTTGTAGTCATTGCCCATGACTCGCATCCATATGTCAAGACTGGAACATAGGTGGAGTGGTATACAGCCATCTTCGTTTTCTTACCAACCTCTCTCTTGCTGAGGAATCCTCGATTTATGGCTTGATAAAGTCTTCCAGCTGCTGTTTATCGAGTGGCCAACTCTTCTTTGATGCCTCCCTTTTGGTCTATAATAGCTCTGCGGTATTTAAAGTGGTCGACCTGCTCCAGGACCTGTTCTCCCAGCTTAATCTGATGTCTCTTCTCGTGATATCTCCATGAATTTTGTTTTAGAGCTGCTTATGACCATCCCTCTCTTCTCCAGCTCTTCCTTCCAGACTTGCAGGTTGGATTGAAGATGTGCCTCTGATTTAGCAATCAGGGCAACATCATCAGCAAATGCCAGCTCTGAAATACAGACCTGTCTCATCTTCAAGTACCCCACTGAATACTTTCTTGTTCTCTCCTTACATGCCTTGATGACATCGTCCATGAGGAGTATGAAAAGACAAGGTGACAGGATATCACCTTGTCTTACACCAGTGGTGGTCCTGAACTCTTCTGACTTATGGTTTGCTGTCCTCACATAATTTCTGCAAGACTTGTAGAAGCTCAGTATAGCATGAATCAGAGGTGCTGGAATGTTCTTCCTTGCCAAACAGTCCCAAAGTTTGCTCCAGGGGACCCTGTCATATGCCTTTTCCAGATCTATGAAACAAAGATGGATCTCACTCTTATACTCAAGGGCCTTTTCACTCAGCTGTCTGAGTGTGAAGATTAGGTCTTGAGTACTTTGGTTTGCTTGGAATCCGCACTGGACCTAATCCAATTGTGGTTCAGCTAGGCGTCGGAGTCTCTGCTCTAGGATTCTAAAGTAGATTTTACCAGGGACATTGAGAAGGGATATGCCTCTATGGTTTCCACATTGTCGATTGTCACCTTTTTTGAAAATTGGTGTTATGATGGCAATCTCCCAATCCTTTGGTATAGTCTTGTTGCACCACGCTGCCTGTAGGACCCTTAAGAGTAATAGGTCGCCTGATACTCCCATGTACTTAACCATTTCCGGTGTTATACCATCATGCCCTGCTGCTTTGCCTATCTTGATTTTCTCCAGTGCTGCCTTCAGTTCTTCCATCTTTATGTCATCTTCACCACCATTGGTTTTCTCTTCTGTGCTAGTGGTTATCATTTCTGATGCTTGACCTTGCTCACCATCAAGGAGTTCTGAGAAATATTCTTTCCATTACTTCCTTCGGGGCAGTAAGCAATTTGCCTTGCTTGTCCTTTATAAATTTGAGAGGGCATTGTTTTTCCTTCCTCATGTTCTTTAGGGTCTTATAGAACAATTTCTGGTTTTCTTGCGCATCTTTTTTCTAGCTTTTCTCCAAATTCTTCCCAGGACTTCTGTTTTGCTGCTAGCACCTTGTTCTTTGCTTCTGTTCTGAGTATCATATATTCTCTATATTTCTCTATTTGTTCTGCTGTGTTTTTAGCTCCTGATTATTGATTCCATGCCATTTTCTTCTCTCTTATTTTCTCTTTGACTTCCTCTGTCCACCAAGGTGTCCTATTTCTCTTGTTCCCATCGGACTTCACCACATGCTTCTGCAGCAGCTGTCTTTATGATGTCCTTGAATTTAAGCCAGAGGGTTTCCAAGTCATAGGTTGTTCTTCTGTGTTTCTCGCCGCTGTAGCAACAAGCCCCTGATATCTGGTCTTAATTTCTGGCTCTCTCAGCTTGTAGGTCTTAATATGGATTTCTCCCGTTCGATTACTTGGTTTCTTCCATGATGTTGGGTAATTCCTAGGCTGAGCAACTCTTCCAGCTGTTCTTTTGATTGCAAGCAAGTAGTGATCACTTCTAATCTCTGGCCCCCTCCAGACTCTAGTATCACGGACGTATTTGAATGAGCTCCTTCTAACAATGGCATATTTGATCACTGACTTCTCATTCTTTGTTGGTTCACATCTAGTGAATGCATGTATGCGCTTATGGGGGAACTTTGTGTTTATAATGATCAGATTCTGCTCACTGCAGAATCTAAGGAGTCGCTTTCCATTGTCATCTTCTCCATATCTTCCGATAACTCCACCCCATCTAGCATGGTCATTTCCAAGTCTGGCATTGAAATCTCTGAGCATGATAATTTCATCTAGGCAGTCATCCACTGTCCTTTGAAGCAGCTCGAAAAACTCCTCCTTGACCTATGCTCTCTCATCCTCATTTGGCCCATACACTATGACCAGGTTGACTATGGTTTCTCCTTCTTTTAGTTTTACAACTATAATGCGCTCCGAGACAAAGTTCCATCCCTTGATACTATCTTTTTGGTTTTTGGCCACAATGCAACCCACGCCCACTTTAGCTCTTTCAGATGTGAGTACACCACTGTAGAGCAGCGTGTTGCCATTGAGATCCATGACTCCTTGTCCTTTTTTCTTTGTTTCCGTTATAGCCAGGATTTCTAGTTTTAATGTTCTCATCTCTTCCACCAGCTCCTCTTCTTTCCCATCTATACTTCTTGTTTTCCAAGTACCATAAGTAGTAGTCCGTTCCAGTTCGTCGCCTTTAGAATCAGTCTGGTTTTCTCACTTGTATGGTGGAGGGGCTGCCTCCTTATGGCCTCCATGCAGGCTGCCCTCCTCCTTTTTCAGCCTGGCTTGGGACATGCCAAGGCGGAGTTGAAATTATCATGCTCGGATATTTCAATGCCAGAGTTGGTAATAACCATGCTAGATGGGGTGGAGTTATCGGAGGATATGGAGAAGATACTCTAAATGACAACAGAAAGCAATTTCTTAGATTCTGCACTGAGGAGAATCTGATCATTACAAACACAAAGTTCCCCCATAAGTGCATACATGTATACACTAGGTGTGAACCAACAAAGAATGAGAAGTCAGTGATCGACTATGCCATTGTTAGGAAGAGCTCATTCAAATATGTCCGGGATGCTAGAGTGGGGAGGAGGCCAGAGATTGGAAGTGACCACTACCTGTTAACAATTAAAAGAACAACTGAAAGAGTTACTCAGCATAGGAACTGCCTAACATCATGCAAGAAGCTAAGAAAATGAACAGGAGAAACGAGCATTAATACCTACAAGCTGAGAGACCCAAAAGTGAAGACCAGATATATGGGCTTATTGCTACAGCCAGTGAGAAACAAAGAACAACAACCTGATGACCTGGAAACACTCTGGCTGACATTCAAGGACATCATAAAGACAGCTGCAACAGAAGCATGTGGTGAAGTTCAACTTGGGAACAAGAGAAAGAGGACACCTTGGTGGACAGATGAGATTAAAAAGAAAATAAGAGAGAAGGAAAAGGCATGGAAACAATACTTAGGAGTTACAAACACAGTATAAAATACAGAGAAATATAGAGAATATATGATACTCAGAACAGAAGAAAAGAACAAGGTGCAAGCAGCAAAACAAAAGTCCTGGGAAGAATTTGGAGAAAAGCTAGAAAAAAGATGCGCAAGAAAACCAGAAATTGTTCTATAAGACCCTAAAAAATATGAGGAAGGAAAAACGGTGCCCTCTTAAATTTATAATGGACAAGCAAGGCAAATTGCTTACTGCCCCAAAAGAAGTAATGGAAAGATGGAAAGAATATTTTTCAGAACTCCTTGATGGTGAGCAAGGTCAAGCATTAGAAATGATAACCACTGGCACAGAAGAGAAAACCAATAGTGATGAAGATGACATAAAGATGGAAGAACTGAAGAAAATCAAGATGGGCAAAGCAGCAGGACATGATGGTATAACACCAGAAATGGTTAAGTACTTGGGAGCAGCAGGCGACCTATTACTCCTAAGGGTCCTACAGGCAGCTTGGTGCAGCAAGACTATACCAAAGGATTGGGAGATTGCCATAATAACACCAATTTTCAAAAGAGTGACAATGTGGAAACCATTGAGGCATATACCTTCTCAGTGTCCCTGGTAAAGTCTACTCTAGAATCCTGGAGCAGAGACTCAGAAACCTACCTGAGCCACAAATGAATGATGTCCAGTGTGGTTTCTGAGCAAATTGAAGACTCAAGACCTAATCTTCACACTCAGACAGTTGAGTGAAAAGGCTGGAGTATAACAGTGAGACTCATCTTTGATTCTTAGATCTGGAAAAGGCATTTGACAAGGTCCCCTGGAACAAACTGTTTGGCAAGGAAGAACATTCCATCACCTCTGCTTTACAGAGCTTCTACAAGTCTTGCAGAAATTATGTGAGGACGGCAAACCATAAGTCAGAAGATTTCAGGACAGCCACTGGTGTAATACAAGGCGATATTCTGTCACCTTATCTTTTCATACTCCTCGTGGACGATGTCATCATGGCATGTAAGAAAAAGACAGGAAAGTATTCAGTGGGGTACTGGAAGATGAGACAGGTCTGTATTTCGGAGCTGGCATTTGCTGATGATGTTGCCCTGATTGCTAAATCAGAGGCACATGTTCAATCCAACCTGCAAGTCTGGAAAGAAGAGCAGGAGAAGAGAGGGATGATCATAAGCAGCTCGAAAACAAAAAACCATGGTGATATCATGAGAGGAAAGAGGACATCAGATTAAGCTGGGAGAACAGGTCCTGGAGCAGGTTAAACACTTTAAATACCTTGGAGCCGTCATAGACCGGAAGGGAGGCATCATAGAAGAGTTGGCTATGCAAAGAGCAGAACTAGGAGACTTTCTCATGCCATAAATTGAGGATTCCTCAGCAAAAGAGAAGTTGGTAAGAAGACAAAGACGGCTGCATAACGCTCCACCTATGCCCCAGTCTTGACGTATGGATGCGAGTCATGGGCAATGACTTCAACCCACAAAAAGCCAGATCCAAACCTCAGAAATGAGGTATCTGAGGAAGGTGGTTGAAGTACCAAGAAGAGACATGGTCCACAACCAGACAATATGTCAAGGCCTAAAAACCCAACCCCTGCAGACCCAAGTAGAACAGTTCCAACTGAGATGGTCTGGCCATGTTTGCAGAATGGGAGAAGATCAGCTACCAAGGCAAGCATGAGAAACTAAGAGCCAGGGATCCAGACCTCCAGGACGACCCAAAGTCCGCTGGGAGATCAACATTAGACAATCTTTAAAGGACCGAGGACTAGAATGGAACCAAGCCAGGAGGAAGACAGCCAATAGAATAGTATGGTGCTCTCTCTTACAAACCTCTACACCTCACGGTAGAAGAGGAACGACTAAGTAAGTAAGTTGTTCACAATGTTTCAGAGCCATATAGTAGGACTGACTTTACATTTGATTTAAAGATTCTGGTTATAGTGTTTGACTTTACTTCCTTTGATCTCCATATATTTCCCGATGCAATGGAAGCTCCTCCAGCCTTTTGCATTTATATTTTGAGATCACTGTCTGTTAGTTATAACAACAACAATAAAAATGCCTGAATAAACAGAATCAGTGAAACAAAAAGGTGAAACCCTAGCCAGAATCTTCTACAATTTAAGTGCAAGAAAATGCCAGCAACAGAAAGAAACAGATCAGAGAAGTATTTAATAAAGCATAAAAAAGGAACACTTAATAAATGTACTGGAGATGTCTCATCTAAACTCCCAAATTTCAGTGAAAAGGTGAAATCAAACTCACAAGTCAGAACATGGCACCCTTGGCTACAAAACTTTGTAAAGGATACTTAAAAATACCATAGAAATGTCTTACTTCTCTACATATATATAACATAGGAAAAAGTACTGGTTCTTCGCATAGATATGCTTTTCTTTTTTTTTCCTCAATAAATAATGTGTCACTTTTCAAATTCTCTGTAACCCACTGTTCTTATCTTCCTTCGTCCCCGCACCTGTTCAATGCATTTGGAACCAGTAGTGACTATATCCTAGTCAAAATATTCCCTTTCAATTTAAAAACAAAACAAACAAAAAAGGGGGAATGACAGCTCACTCTTGAGATACACGGCTAGATTTAAGTATACATTTACCACTGCAATTTTTAAAAAAAATGTTTAATTACAGTTTTATTCACAAAGAATGGGGAGAGGAATGCATGCATGATCTTAAAATAAATAATAACATTTTCCAATGCATCTTATACTTTATGACTGTTGTGAGTTGTTGCCAGATTATTGACCAGGTGCCTTCAATATAAACATAATTTAAACATTGAATAGGAAAAGTACACAAGCCAACCCACCCCTAACATTCAAAGCTGGACAAGAATCAATCTGAAGATGGTTGAAGAATCAGTATATTACTCAGACAGATGAAACGATAAAGTTGCCCATCAAGAAATTAACAAAAGTGGCTATATAGTTATCTGCGACAAATTCCTAAAACCGGTAAAGATTCCACACTGCTCATCAGCTACCAAATTATCACCTTACAGAATGTTTATGGTAAATTACTTGAAAAAATATTGGCAAAACCATAATGGCCCATCTAGAAAGGCTGCACTTTCTCCCTGACAACTTGGGTAGTTCATCATAATCATCAGTTGCCATCTCCACAACGAAGGTTGGCTGTAATGGATCTCCAACGTCTTCTGTCTCTTGTCTTGGTGGTGCACTCTGATAGACTCTTTCCTGTCCATCTCTTGATGTTATCTTCCCACTTATAGCGCTGTCTTCCCCTTGCACGTTTGGGTAGTTACAGACCAATGAAGGTCAATGAAGGGGTGCTTGGCTGGCAGGGAGGATAGTGTGATTCGCTTCCATAGCTAGGCGGGGGTGCCGCACGGAGGGTCCTGGGTTCGATTCCCCGGTAAGCCACTCACGTCTGTTGTTTTTTCTGTTGTCTAGTTTTCTACTTCTTTATTATTCACGAGCGCCTGAAAAACATACCTTTATTTGTGTGTAATATTTATTCAATGATGGGTCTGTTCTCCGTGGTGAGAGATCAGGATGGGGCTTCGTCTAGAGTAAGTGGCAGGGTCATCGCTAAACAGAGTGGAACTTTCCTGACAACAGCCTCCAACAAGGGAGTGGAGATAGAGGAAGCTACTTCAGCTGTTCAAAACCTGCTGTTCTGAAATGGCTGACAGAAACAGTGTTGCCATCCTAAATTTTAAAGAAAAAAATCTAAAACACCCAGATTTTGGGCTAATTTAGGCGGTTTTGGACCTATTTTTGGGCGAAACGCCGAAAGGTGATCACAGCGGCGTTCTTCAACTAATGAAGGAAAATTACATAGACGGGACCAAAACATAAAAAACTGATCTTAGTGAATCAACCTATAAGTGGCAACGCCGGACTGAAATTCCCTAACCAGCGCAGTAATTGTATCGGACTCTCAAACCAACCGCCGCGCCAGTATAACAAAATGGCACTGCTCATAGCCTACTCATTGTTATACCCAACTGTAGTATTAATAACCGTCATCACGATACGCCCGAATCGTATTACCGTATACCTTTTGGACTACCATACTACGAGTTGGTCAACCGCATAATAATAATAATAATAATATTAGCCCCTTCAGTCATAACTGACTATGGGAATGCGCCCCTGAGGTGACAGCCCTCAGCTGCTTATTTTCCTGGTGCTCCTTTCGACGTTTTCTCCCCTCCTCTGCTTGTTGTGTGAGCCTCTCTTCGCCCAATCTGAGGTGGCGCCGTAAATACCATGACCATCGCCGCATAGTGCGATCGGCAGCTTCATCCTCCCATGTTGCTGGATCCATGTCCAGTGCCCTCATATCTCTCTTGCACACATCTTTGAACCTCAGCTGTGGTCGCCAAACTGTTCTCTTACCATCTGCTAATTGTCCGTAGACGATATCTTTTGAGATGCGACCATCTTCCATGCGGCGAACAAGGCCAAGCCAGCGAAGTCTGCGCTGTCTAAGCAGCGTATACATACTTTGAAGGCCAGCACGTGACAACACCTCGACATTTGTCACTTTATCTTTCCACGAGATGCCGAGAATGCG
The DNA here is from genome assembly GCA_024509875.1 of Oreohelix idahoensis. Taxonomy (NCBI): domain Eukaryota; kingdom Metazoa; phylum Mollusca; class Gastropoda; order Stylommatophora; family Oreohelicidae; genus Oreohelix; species Oreohelix idahoensis. The sequence goes on along the minus strand of JAMPIV010015995.1, from coordinate 286,533 downwards.
GCGTAGACACCGTAAATGGAAGGTATTGAGCCTTCTTTCTTGCTTAGCATAGGTCGTCCAGGTCTCGCTGCCATATAGGAGTGTGCTGGTGACGCAGGCATTATATACCGCAGCTTTGGTCTTCATTGTGAGTTTGGAGTTTCCCCAAACACACGATGTGAGGCGGGCAAAGGTAGCTGCAGCTTTGCCAACGCGGCTGTCGATTTCTGTATCCAGTGAGAGTTTGTCATTGATGGTAGACCCTAGGTATGGGAAGTGGTGCACCACTGCCAATTCATAGTTATCGATAGTGATAACTGGTGCAGCACCCGCATCCTGACTCAGCACATTCGTTTTCTTTAGACTTATTGTGAGGCCAAAGTCCTTGCATGCTTTAGTGAAGCGATTCATCAAGTTCTGAAGCTCCTGTTGGCTTTGAGTGACGACTGCAGCATCATCAGCGAACAACAAGTCTCTTATAGTGACCCTTCTGATTTTTGTTTTTGCCTTCAGCCTTGAAAGATTAAACAGACGGCCATCTGACCTAGTGTGAAGGCATATTCCTTCAGTTGCATCTCTGAATGCATGTTTCAAGAGTAAGGCAAAGAAGATCCCGAAGAGGGTCGGAGCCAGAACACAGCCTTGTTTAACGCCACTTCGTATGTCAAAGGGCTGTGACGTGCTTCCAGCATATTGGACTGTTCCCTTCATGTCGTCATGGAATGACTTTATCATTTCCAGCATTTTAAAAGGGCAGCCTATTTTCAGGAGGATTTTGAAGAGTCCATCCCTACTAACCAGGTCAAATGCTTTTGTGAGGTCTATAAAGGCGATATATAAAGGCCTTTTCTGCTCTCTTGATTTTTCCTGAAGCTGGCGGACAGAGAAGATCATGTCTGTTGTTGATCTACCAGCTCGGAATCCACACTGTGACTCTGGATATATGCGCTCAGCTAACTTGTGTAGTCGCATTAAGATAACTCTGGCAAAAACCTTACCAACAATACTAAGAAGAGAGATGCCTCTGTAGTTATTGCAATCACTTCTGTCTCCTTTATTTTTGTACAGTGTTACAATCTTGGCATCTCGCATGTCTTGAGGAATAATTGTCTCTTCCCAGCACTGGCACAGCATCCTATGCAGGGGATGTAATAGCGTGCTCTTACAGCATTTGATTAAATCATGAGGAATGCCATCACTGCCTGGTGCTTTGCCAGAGGCCAAGCTATCTATGGCCTTGCTGAGTTCCTCTAATGTTGGTTCGGCATCCAGCTCCTCCATAGTTGGCAGACATTTGACAGCATCAAGAGCTGCAGGCGTAACGGTATTTTCTCTAGCATAAAGCTCAGAGTAGTGCTCGACCCACCTCTCCATCTGCTTACCCTTATCGGTTATCTTCTCTCCGCTGATGTTTTTTAGCGGTGCCGTCTTACTTTTTTTGGGGCCAAGTGCTTTCTTTATACCGTCATACATTTGTTTAATGTTGCCTGTTGCGCTGCGATCTGGATGCTCTCACTGAGTTGGAGCCAATAGTCATTTGCACAGCGTCGAGCAGTTTGTTGAACTTTGCTTCTCGTAGCCTTCAGGATCTGTAGGGTTCTAGCACTAGGTGAACGTTTGTATTCATTCATAGCACTGCGCTTAGCTTCAATGACAGGTGCCATCACATCTGATGAAGCATCAAACCAGTCATTTGACTTTGCTGTTTTCTTACCAAAGGTGGCAAATGCAGTACTTTGAATGGTGTTCCGTAGATGCTCCCAGTTCTCTGTAATAGTATCACCATGCTGAGGGCTGCTGAGCACTTTCTTGAAGGTCGCAGTAAATTGAGCGATCATGACAGGGTCTGACATCTTGCTGGTATCAATGCGTGGTTTCCCTTCATGTCTGACACGATAGAGTTTTCTTGGTTGTGCTCTGATTTTGCAGCAAACCAAGGAGTGATCTGTATCACAGTCTGCACTATGGTACGAGCGCGCGGAGAGCACAGACCTGAGAAGTGACCTTCTGACGAGAATCAGGTCCAGTTGGTGCCAGTGCTTGGATCGTGGGTGTCTCCGTGACAACTTATGCTGGGGTTTTGTCTGAAAGTAGGTGTTAGTCCCGCAGAGGTCATGGTGGACACACAGCTCTAAGAGCCGTTGTCCATTTTCATTCATCTTGCCAATACCAAACCTGCCCAGACATGAAGGCCATGAAACATTATCGGCACCCACTCTAGCGTTAAAGTCACCAAGGAGAACAAGCTGTTCTTGCCTAGGTATGCTTTTGATGACTGCTACTAGATTCTCGTAGAACTCATCTTTAGCTTCTGAGGCAGAGTACAGAGTAGGAGCATACACACTGACAAGGGTGGTGGGACCTGTGCTAGTTTCCAGGCGGAGCGTTAACAGGCGTTCTGATCCATTCTCGCCTGGTTCAACCATTTTAGTTAGCGATTTTTTGACCGCAAAACCTACTCCGTGTTCTCTAGTTTTATTAAGATCTTTCCCTTGCCAATAAAATGTGTAGTCCTTCTCGCTCACCGTTCCAGAGTCCGCCAGGCGCGTTTCCCAAAGTGCAACTATATCCACCTGAAGTCGTTTAAGCTCATCATTAATTATGGTTGTCTTCCTTACATCGTTTACGTCCTGTAGGTTTTCGGATAGTCCAGTCAACATAGTCCGGACGTTCCAGCATCCCAATCTGAGAGTTTGCTTATTTCTATTATTCTGATAATTGCTTGGTGCAAAATTTTCTGTCCACAGTTCGGGTTTGACCCTAATCCCCATGCACCCAATGGGGAAAGCAGACAGTGGCGGGACAACACCTTATTGACTGGGGGCTGCCCTGCTTGAAGCGGGCGGTAGCTGTCCAGTGAGATCCTAGAACCTCTCCCACTGTCGGAAGTAGCCCCTGGCGCCATGCCCTACGCCAATTGGGCAAAATGCTTATAACCGGTAACTGCTACTTCCAGTGTTTTGCTGACACCTATAGGGTGAAGCTGGAGTGTCCTTTCCAGGGCGCGAGATTGGGCACAGTTATATGGAGATCAAGCTGTTGCCCATGCAACATGTTCCCCCTCTCCACACAGCTGGTAGATCCAAAGGAACGGCAGTAGCCGATACAGTTTGGTACCAGCAACGTCGCAGGAGTTGCCAGAATAATGTCGAATCGACATTAGACTGCCTTAGGGACTCCGACTCCGGATTTATCCTCAAGGTTTACTCCCGAAGCCAGTTCCATAAATGGATATTCCCGCAAGGCAGCGGTGGTTTGAATTCAGAGTTCCTTCTCTTAAATAACAGTCAGGAATAACACGGAGTCGGAAGACTCTTCATCATCGTGTGACGTATTCTTTCCAGAACGTTGTCTCCATTACAGCTGCTCTTAACGCATTAAGATTCTGGGCAATTAGACCTGCATCAACCAAAGACAAGTTCAGACTCTCTGTAATGTGCTGGATCCACCGTCGTCTTGGTCGACTCCTTCCCTTTTTTCCAGGCACCATGCCCTCCATTACTAATTTTTCCAGACTATTATGTCTTTTTATATGAAAGAAAAATTTCAGCTTCCTTATTGCGATGGTTTTTAGGAACCAATTTTCCTCTACGTTTAGTGAATGCAGTACTTCTCCGTTGGTATTTTTTTCTGTCCATGTATTCTCAACATCCTTCTGTAGCGTTTCATTTCGAATGATGTAATCTTTTTGCCACTGTTTTATTGAGTGTCCATGTCTCGCAGCCGTATGTTGCTACTGGGATGGGAATATACATGCTTTGATAAGTTGTAACTCTTCACGTAAAGAAATTAGCATTGCTTTTATCCCAATATCTATAAGGACATTCTCAGACGTCAACTGGAACGTACTTTTCTATGGCCAACGTGGCAACTCTCAGATTTACAGAGCGTGTCATGGACTGGTACAGGTGATGGCCACGTTCACTATATCTGCCCTTCATATGTCGGACACACCTGTAGCAGATTTTACGCTGTTACTTGTTAAGTCCAAGGTGACAGAGGTGGGGGTAATCTCGCGGTTATCACTAGGGGCGCCAGCTAGCCACAAGGTGAAAAGGGTGCAGTTTCATAAGTCTGCCCATGCTGGTTTCAATGGAATTTCATGCAGGATTCTGCCATACATCCTCGTTGTGCGCCACGGATAACGGCTCCTCTCGGGGTTTGAACTAAACTGGCAGAGGATCTTGGAGCCTGTGGAGCCCTAAACATGTGGTGTGCAGAACTCACCGATTAGTGGTATATTTTCTGACACCCATCTATAGTGGTGTTTGATGGTATTGTATGATGGTGATATTACTAATTGTAATTGTATGAGGCCAGCTGTGAAGGCTCCTGAGATAAAATGTAGTTGTGAATTGTCAGAAGGCCTTTCTTGCTACCACTACGACCTCACACTTAATTTTTTTTTTTATGAATGTGGCTACGTAAAGTGTCTAGGGTTATGCTATGTAGTGTGGTGTAATAGGTTATAGATATACCCACAGATATTTAACAAGACTAATAATATTAATAAATGTTAAAATACACTGAACTAACTCACGTGTGTAAAATTTCTTGATAGAATTATATTACATTTATTTTGTTCTGGATCAATTTTTTAGAGTGACCAGAACTTAAAAGGATTTAGAGATCATGAAAGAAATGCATGGAATATTATATCATAAATGCAATAGTGTACATATATATGTACTATACTAGTTAGTTTTATTAAAATGTTCTAGTAGTCATCTACTTGGGAGGATATTTAATGTTTGTGCTGTTGGGGTGGCCTCATCACACCTGTCTATATTGACTACACAGTGTCCAGAAAATGGTGGGAATTTTTATGGGGTATTAGTAACTAAACGGCGTTGGTGAATGTCCAGCAGACCAGAGGCTCACTCATCTTGTAGTTGTAGCTCTGGTGCTGAAATCAGGTGGTCCCACCTCTCCGTGCTGGCGGGCAATAATGGTGGTCTCTGTCACAAGTACTGCACAGATACACTCGAGTAAAGTCACCAACTGAATAGACACTGCTTGGTTGACAACAGAAACTCACAGCTCTGCAATCAAAGTATGGGCCATGTGTCAAAATCTATTCTCTACCCACGTCTGGACACAACACTGACACAACAACCACATCATACAGACAGGTCAGATCTCTCTGACCAAACAGCACATTTACCATGGTGGTTTTACATCAGATAGATCCTCCCAGACTATAGGTTCTGAAAAATATTTATTAGTTGTCTGCCCTAAAAGAGGATAGGTAATATGTTTCATTATTCTCAACACTTGATCTGTCTTGCCTAACCCTTGCTGGAGTTTATGTACATTGTTGGTCCCTAGACCCTGACTAGGGCGGGGGGTCTAGAGCAAATCCCTACTTGTTTGTAAGGCTAGATTTCGATATGGCAGTATCAAATCACTCGAACATGAAACAATATTCAAAATATACAAAGAAATAATTTCAATCTTACCAGATTATGAATAAATAACACAGAATTGCTAGCAAAACTCAGCTGAGCTGCTGGCTGTAGCGAAAGGTTTTCCTAGTATGATAGTAGTGGTAGAGCAGAAGTAGATTCTCTCTCCAGAAAGTATGAAGTTCCAGTGCCCGAGAAGTACACTGGTATCACAAGTGAGTTACAGCTGTGAATACTCTGAGCTGGACAATAGATTTAGGCTTCAGAAGTATAAGATGCTACTTCGCTATCGTAACCCTATGTGATATTATAATTAAATTAGAAAAAGTAACTCAAAATTTAACAGTTAAAAATTTAACAAGTCAAATGAGTACAATTATCCAATTTATTATGTACATCTATATATTTCTTGTAATGATAAATGGGTGTTGGAAGATGGTAAAATGTATGATTATTTACAGTTACAAATTAAAATAACTAATAGAAAAAGTCTTGGATTTATCTTCCACTGAATTTATAAAACAAGTTTGTCACATTATCTCTTGCCATCTAGTTTTCATCATTAGAAAGTCGTTTTAGAACTGCTCACAGGATTTGTTGGATGGAAATATATAAACTCAACTTTATCCACGTCTGCTCGAGGTTCCTCCGACACACTGGAGTACGGAAGACTTTCCTTCAGCCCGCCCTATAACTACGGGGGACTAAGGTGTTGAAGTTTGGTTGACCTCTAGGCTTCAGTGAGCTGGATCAACTTCTTCAAGTCTTTAGTTTCTCGATCAGGAATGATCATAAACATTGATCATAAAAACCTGGAACAAGAAGTAATAGGTGGCCATTGTTCTAACAATCTCACCACCCTCTGCTGTTCATGATGCGACCATGTCTTCAGTGTTTGTATGTAAATGAATGAATCATGGTAGTATATTACAGAGATAGCATGATAAGATAATGTATAAGGTGCAGAATTAACAATATACATGAATAAATCACATGTTATGATACATGGGTACGATATAACCTTTGCCTTCCACTTATGGATGTCAAGTCACTTATGTACTTGCTGGTATGTCGTAAGCTTCCAGGCAAGAATTAGCCATAATATATTTGGCTAACCAATTAATGGTTATGCTTCCTGACAATGCCGGTGAAGGTTATCTCTGGTTAGCGTCATTCCCTTTTTTATTATATCTGCTACAATCAATCAGAAATAAAATCTGAAATAAAATGATATTAGTAATACATATATTTTTAATAAACTTACATACCCTCTTAGGATTAATAAGCTCACGGTGAGACTGTATTGGCTTAACTTAATCTGCCCTGCATGCAGCGTGAAAATAGAACTTTTCTTGCAGAGGCTGTCCTCCAGTTTCTCACTCTGGCTTCTGGATTTGGTGTGTGATTTACAATGCGCCGCTCTGTCCTTATATTTCAGTCTCTCGCGCGTACGAGAAAGCAGCTCCCAAATTCCCCAAAAGATTTTAGTTTCATCTCCTGTTTTGAAGCTATTTGAAACAATCTGTGCTTTTCCTGTACTCGTTTTTCTCTTCTGTCACTCACACACTTATCTCCTTCCTTCCTTCCTATATATCATTTCCTTTTCCCCATATGGGGCTTTCATTACATATAAGTTTTATACAATTCCGTTGAGGCTTGTTAGTGTAATAAATTTTTAAAGATTATTAGCTAACTTTTAGCCGATGTGATGAAGGTGAAAAAAATATTAATTATCTTTAAAACTATTTATATTTGAATAATATCCTTTTGGATATAATTCCTAGCCTATCTCCTTTGTTGAGTTATATTTATTTAATATTATTCCAACCATGCGTTCTCCTGTAGTGAATAATTTAATGTCCAGTAAATGCAAACTTTTAAAGTCGGCCATACATTCCTATATAGCTATTTCCTCATTCTTCAGTAATACTGTATGGCTTTTAACCGTAAGTCACATTTCCGCTGTCTACCAACTTCAAAGAAAGACCGCAGCGCTGACCTTGCGCTGGTGTGTGTGGGTGTCGCGTGGGCGTGTCGCGCTACAACCAAGCAAGTGTTTACCAAATCTCGCTACAGAGCCCTCTTCTTTAAAACAGTGCCTGCACGGTTAACTTTTTGGTAACACATGCTGCAGTTCCTCCTTAATTTTCTGTTTCTCTATATCTCCTTTGATAGGATGCCTACTTAAAAAATCGGGTCCAAGATTGTCCCGTCCTGGTATGTATCTCACATTGAACGAATATGGAGATAACAGTAAACTCCACCTTAAAAGTCGTGAATTTAATTTTTTAGACACTGCTAAAAACATCAAAGGCTGGTGATCACTTTCCACAATGAAGTGTTTCCCGTAAAGAAAAGGGGCGAATTTGTTGATCGACCAGACCAAAGCGAGGCATTCACGTTCAACGGTAGAATAATTTCTCTCAGCTGTATTTAACTTTCTACTGGCAAAAGCTACTGGTAATAGCATATGTGGCGGTGTGTCTGCCCGCTGTAGTAATGTTGCTCCGATGCCTACATTGCTAGCATCCGTTCTTAGTACGAATTCTTGTGTGAGATCGGGAAGGGCAAGGATAGGTTTATTTGTCAGCTTATTTTTCAACTCTGTATAAGCCTGTTCACACTCCACAGTCCATTGTATTTTATCCGGCTGACCTTTTTTGGTTAAGTCGGTTAATGGCGCGCACAATGAGTTAAAATGGGGTATATATTTCTGATAAAACCCGCACAGTGACACAAAGGATCTTACATCCTTCTTAGTTTGTGGTCTTGGTGCTTTTCTCATTTTCTCTACATTCTTTGGGTCCGGAGACATTTGCCCTGTAGAGATAGTGTGACCTAAAAATTCCAATGTCTCACATCCAATATGACACTTAGTTGGGCGTGCTGTCAATCCCGTTTCTCTTAATCTACCTAACAACATGGAGATTGCTACTACGTGTTCCTCGAATGTAGTGGTAGCAATCAGAATATCATCCATGAAGTTGGTGATATGAGGATTTTGTAATGGTTCCAACAATTTCCTCATCATTCTGGTGAAGATACTTGGAGCATTCTTTAAACCAAATGGGAGTACATTGAACTCGTAATGTCCATCCGGTGTACTAAAGGCTAACAGTTTCCTAACTTCTGGTTTCACTGGTATTTGGTAGTATCCCTTGCTTAGATCTACTTTTGAAAAATACCGAGCCTTACTCAATGTAGCAAACAACTGATTGGTGTCAGGTAATGGGTCTACCTGAGATTCAGTGATAGCATTTAGTTTCCTATAATCAATGCATAACCTGTGTTCACCACTAGGCTTCCTTAATAGCACCACACTTGAGCTGTAGGGAGATTCAGACTTTGAAATAATTTTCTCTTTTAAGAGATAATCAATCTCATCCTTGAGTGCCTGTCCTTTAGCATAAGGTATAGGGTATGTCCGCATACAAACTGGTGTAGGGTCAGTAATCGTCATGTCATACTCTAACAGATTAGTACACCCCGGCTTATCTGTGAGTACATCAGCATGGATTTCTAACACCTCCTGAACCTTTTTCCTCTGCTCAAGAGTTAAATGTTCACTCACATTAACCTGAGCATAGCTTTCCGTAGTTGATAGGGGGTATTCCATGGAGGAAATTGGTTCATCCTGCATTTCTGTTGCAATGGCCAGGGTCATGATATGGGCAACTTCTGATGCTTCCCTGTCATAATACTTTTTAAGAAGGTTGACATGATACACCTTCTCCTTTCCTTTCTTGTCAATCTTATAGTTGGTCCGGGAAAGTTTTTCCAATATGACGTAGGGTCCCTGCCATCCAATTTGCAATTTATTATTGCTGCTGGGCAACAGTAACAGAACCTTTTCTCCCACCTCAAGTTCCCTATCTTTTGCTGTTTTATTGTAGTAAGCAGCCTGCTTCCTCCTGGCCTGTCTCAAGTTATCATTTGCCAGTTTCCAACTTGTTTTCAATCGAGATGTCAACTCGTTGACGTATTGGTATGAAGAAGTCACGGTTTCTTCTGCTTTTTCATCAGTCCATGTCCGCAACAATGCTTCCAGTGGACCTTTGATTGGTCGTCCAAACAACAATGTAGCTGGAGCCAATCCTGTGGAGTTATGTGGGACTTCCCTATAGGCAAATAGTGCTGAGGGTAAGTATGTGTCCCAAGTTTCAGGTTTCTCACTAGCCAACTTTCTAAGGATTGAAATGAGCGTGCCATTGAACCGCTCTACTTGACCATTCCCTTGGGCGTGGTACGGGCTACAGTGATAATGTCTAGCTTGAAATAACCTGAATACTTCTTGTGTTAGCTTTCCCCTAAACTGAGAACCATTGTCAGTCAATATTTGATGTGGGAAACCTAATCGGGTGAATATTGTTAACAGTGCCTCTGCCACATGTTTCGAATCTATCGATGACATTGCTACTGCCTCTCCCCACATAGAGCAAGTATCGACCAAGGTTAAGATATATGCATTTCTCTTCTTGGTCCTACTGAGGGGTCCAACAATATCCACGGCAACACGTTCGAAGGGCGTTCCCATGATGGGCATTTCTCCCAGTGTTGCTGGTGCAGTCCTATGTTTAGGAGCTACTCTTTGGCATTCTGGACAGGATCTCACATACCTCTTTATGTCCTCTGTGATCCCTGGCCAAAAGTAGTGACAGGCTATCCGTTGTCCAGTGGCCCCTATTCCCATATGTCCACTGAAGGGTATAGCATGTCCTAGCTTCATAACCTGCTCCCTGTATGATTTTGGCACTACAAGCTGTCCATGTCCTTTTGGTCCTGTTCCAGCTTTTCTATATAGTAGGCCTTTTTTTCATATATAAGTCTCCTTTCTCTGGAGGGTTATGGCTTTTAGGTAATTTGCCAAAGCAAGGCTTCAATGTACTGTCAGCAGTTTGAGCCTTTCTCATCTCTTCTGGATGAGTATTGATGATAGTGTCCTCCTCTTTCTTAGAGCTTGCCCTGGTCTGGACTGTTGCCATCACTATGGGTCTTATAGGTTCTCCTAGAAAGACATATCTACATCCCAGTATTAATGGGTAGATAGGGTTGTCCATCACTGCTGCTTTGATCTCTCCTTCCACATAGCGAGATCTTATGTTGATTCGGGCTATGGGCAGTGTCATGGTTCCTGCTCCCTTGACTGGTCCTCTGATTTCCACTGTTTCTGTGGTTATCTGTTCCGGACTCACCAGAGAAGAGCACACTACTGAGTCAAAGTCCAAGCCTGTATCATATAAGCACAGTACTTGGGTGCCATTCAAGGTCACTTCCTCACAGACAGGGGGATGATGGAGGTCATTCTGACTATCTGCCAGGTCCTTCCTTCCCTTGTTCTCTGTTGTAAGGCATGCAGCGTGATGAGGAGGGTTTTTTTCCGTCTGCATTCCGCAGTATTGTGGTTACTCATTTGGCAAGATTTACACCACTTTCCTTCCTTTCTTGGAGGTTTCTTTTCTGATCCTAGAGGGTTTTTGTCTTTATAATCAGTTCTGTGTTTGTTCTTGTTGGAATTGTCCCTGTGTTCATAGTTGGTAAAGTTTTGTGAAGGTTTGAAGTTCTCACCCTGCTTCTTCTTATTTCCTGATACTTCTGACTGAGCTGCTTGATATCTTTCAGCCATGGTTAAAATATCTTCCAATCTCTCAGCTCCTTGTTCCATAAGAAATTTTCTCATTTCTTGAGGCATGGATTCTCTCAGTTGCTCCATCATGACCATTTCTTTTATATCTTGACACTTTCCTAAGCTAATCCATTTTGTCAGATAAGTTTCCAATCTGGCAGAAAACTGGTGATAGTTTTCTCCTGGAAGTAGCTTAGCAGTTCGGAATCTCTTTCTATAAGATTCAGAATTCTTTTCGTACCTGACCAGTAAAGCTTGTTTTAAGATTTCATAATCTTCCTGGTCTTCTTTTGAGAGTTTTAAATAAACATCGTATGAAACTCCCCTCAACCCCTGAGATAGCTTAAGGCTCCATTTTTCCTTTTCCAATCCATAGGTAGAGGCCAGTCTCTCATATCTATCCAGGTACGACTCAATGGCGTCCTCTTTTTCAATAAATGGATCCAGGTGGAAACTCATGGCTCCATTTGCCGCGCTATGGTTGGAGCTACTCTCAGAGTGAGGTGAGCTAGCACCATGATTGCTAGCTGCTCCCTGGAGTTCAAGTTCCTTTAAACTTAACTCATGCGCTCTTTGTAACCTTCTTTCTTCAGCTTCCAAAATTAGTCTCTTTTCTTCTCTTTCCAGTCTTTTGGCTTCTCTCTCTGCTTCTAATTTCTTAGCTTCAGTCTCAACTTCCATTCTTTTAGTCTCTCTTTCTGCCTCTAATTTCTTAGCTTCAGCCTCAACTTCCATTCTTTTGGTCTCTCTTTTTGCCTCTAATTTCTTAGCTTCAGCCTCAACTTCCATTCTTTTGGTCTCTCTATCTAAATATTTATCCACTTCAGTTGTGATATATCGAATTAGAGCATCTCCTGTCATACCCAAGTCTTTTCCTTCCTGCATAATCGCAGCTCTAAACTTCACCAATTCAGCCATGATGCTTACTTACCAGAGGGTATATAATTTTATCTTCACTAACAAACTAACTTAATTAAAATCAATTAATTACTTTGAACAAGACAAATCCTTAAAACCTTGTGAGCGTTTCCTATTTACTTCGTACTCAATGGTACTACTATTACAAACAAATTTCTAAGTTTTTAGAATTTTTTCCAAAAAAAATTTTTTATTTTTACAAACTATTTGTGGCTCAAGATAGAAGAATACATAGATAGTGGCCCAGGATACAAAATAATATCCCGCGAAAGAGCCCCCAATGTAGCGAAAGGTTTTCCTAGTATGATAGTAGTGGTAGAGCAGAAGTAGATTCTCTCTCCAGAAAGTATGAAGTTCCAGTGCCCGAGAAGTACACTGGTATCACAAGTGAGTTACAGCTGTGAATACTCTGAGCTGGACAATAGATTTAGGCTTCAGAAGTATAAGATGCTACTTCGCTATCGTAACCCTATGTGATATTATAATTAAATTAGAAAAAGTAACTCAAAATTTAACAGTTAAAAATTTAACAAGTCAAATGAGTACAATTATCCAATTTATTATGTACATCTATATATTCTTGTAATGATAAATGGGTGTTGGAAGATGGTAAAATGTATGATTATTTACAGTTACAAATTAAAATAACTAATAGAAAAAGTCTTGGATTTATCTTCCACTGAATTTATAAAACAAGTTTGTCACATTATCTCTTGCCATCTAGTTTTCATCATTAGAAAGTCGTTTTAGAACTGCTCACAGGATTTGTTGGATGGAAATATATAAACTCAACTTTATCCACGTCTGCTCGAGGTTCCTCCGACACACTGGAGTACGGAAGACTTTCCTTCAGCCCGCCCTATAACTACGGGGGACTAAGGTGTTTGAAGTTTGGTTGACCTCTAGGCTTCAGTGAGCTGGATCAACTTCTTCAAGTCTTTAGTTTCTCGATCAGGAATGATCATAAACATTGATCATAAAAACCTGGAACAAGAAGTAATAGGTGGCCATTGTTCTAACAATCTCACCACCCTCTGCTGTTCATGATGCGACCATGTCTTCAGTGTTTGTATGTAAATGAATGAATCATGGTAGTATATTACAGAGATAGCATGATAAGATAATGTATAAGGTGCAGAATTAACAATATACATGAATAAATCACATGTTATGATACATGGGTACGATATAACCTTTGCCTTCCACTTATGGATGTCAAGTCACTTATGTACTTGCTGGTATGTCGTAAGCTTCCAGGCAAGAATTAGCCATAATATATTTGGCTAACCAATTAATGGTTATGCTTCCTGACAATGCCGGTGAAGGTTATCTCTGGTTAGCGTCATTCCCTTTTTTATTATATCTGCTACAATCAATCAGAAATAAAATCTGAAATAAAATGATATTAGTAATACATATATTTTTAATAAACTTACATACCCTCTTAGGATTAATAAGCTCACGGTGAGACTGTATTGGCTTAACTTAATCTGCCCTGCATGCAGCGTGAAAATAGAACTTTTCTTGCAGAGGCTGTCCTCCAGTTTCTCACTCTGGCTTCTGGATTTGGTGTGTGATTTACAATGCGCCGCTCTGTCCTTATATTTCAGTCTCTCGCGCGTACGAGAAAGCAGCTCCCAAATTCCCCAAAAGATTTTAGTTTCATCTCCTGTTTTGAAGCTATTTGAAACAATCTGTGCTTTTCCTGTACTCGTTTTTCTCTTCTGTCACTCACACACTTATCTCCTTCCTTCCTTCCTATATATCATTTCCTTTTCCCCATATGGGGCTTTCATTACATATAAGTTTTATACAATTCCGTTGAGGCTTGTTAGTGTAATAAATTTTTAAAGATTATTAGCTAACTTTTAGCCGATGTGATGAAGGTGAAAAATATTAATTATCTTTAAAAACTATTTATATTTGAATAATATCCTTTTGGATATAATTCCTAGCCTATCTCCTTTGTTGAGTTATATTTATTTAATATTATTCCAACCATGCGTTCTCCTGTAGTGAATAATTTAATGTCCAGTAAATGCAAACTTTTAAAGTCGGCCATACATTCCTATATAGCTATTTCCTCATTCTTCAGTAATACTGTATGGCTTTTAACCGTAAGTCACATTTCCGCTGTCTACCAACTTCAAAGAAAGACCGCAGCGCTGACCTTGCGCTGGTGTGTGTGGGTGTCGCGTGGGCGTGTCGCGCTACAACCAAGCAAGTGTTTACCAAATCTCGCTACACTGGCTATAGTATGGCGTCCCTAAACTTCTTACACTTTCTTTCATATGGAAATCACCACACTTTAAAATCTGTGTCTATCACTGAACAACTATTGAGAAATGACCCCAAATCCGCGTCTAAGCGCCGACAATATGCTTGTCTGTGGCCAATCACTGCCTAGGTTTATTTGAATTTCAAATTTCCTACACTAAAGTCATTTCAGTCATGCTTCAGTCAAGTATGGATGTTTATCTGTTAGTCTGTCCGTCTCTACTTGTGTTTCTACAAAAATGTACTTGATTTTTGAACCAACCTTTCTCTCCCCTCCAAAATTTTGTCGTTAAAAGTTATTTTTAGACACAGCCACCACAAATATCCCTTCTCTTCCATACTACGTAGATTTGAACACCTGCGTCTCAAGGTCGTGTTTTTTTGTGCAAAATAGCGACACTTTTAGATTCAATACAGTCTGTCGATGATGTGAACAACACTGTCTTTTGTCATTATCTTCAATATTATCTATCCGTCTGTAAAATTAAGAACATATTAGTTCACTGCTCAGAATAGGCCATCCGGCCAGCTAATTTTTATATTCCTAACATTAATATTAAGAAAAAAGTACTTTTTAAATTTTGTAATATTTCGAACATCTGCGTTTTAGCCGCTGAATTCAAATCAAGGGCTTGGTATTGCAAAAGCGTCCAATAAATGACTGTGGCGTAACATATCTATGGTCCCTTCTGTCGAGTTGCTTACTTTTATGTCAACTTGGGAAACGTGACTTTTCTCCGTTTTCCCCCCCAATTGCGTCTCCTTAGCCTTTCTAGTCTCACGCAATCTTTCCAGTCATATTTTTTTCCTTTTTGATCCGCCGTTCCCCTCCTGTCTAGCAAGTCAATTTTTATGGAGGATGATGACCCGCGGTCTAGGCGATCATGTACTATTCGCAGCCTACGCATTATGTTTTTATCCTTAAATGTTATCTTTGGAGATATTTTACCGTTGTATCTCTGTCAATTTCACTACACCATCAATCCACTCCCAATCATGAGTCAAATGATTGAGTCATCAGTGAATGACCCCAAGTCTAAGGTGAACCATTGTGTTGCTTTTTTAAGCAGTCGCAAACGTTGGCTGTCTGGAAAACGAGCGGGGCGGCACCAGGCAGATGAACACCATAAGGACATCCCTTGCCTCTTCCATGGTATGGTGGCTCTACCAGGGTGACAGAATATTTCCACCATTTATTGCAAATGCACATTGTGTAATTTAACCTTCCAGAATCATCGCGTGAGCTACGCAGATCATGCTGTGTCATCGACACCTGCAGCAAATGAAGTGAGGAGGTACAAATGCAGAAGAAGAGGTAGGGGAGAGAAGAGGAGAGAGAAAAAGAATAACAGGAAACAGAAAGAAAGCAGATCGCATCTCGATGAAATA
Source organism: Oreohelix idahoensis (assembly GCA_024509875.1). Lineage (NCBI taxonomy): Eukaryota > Metazoa > Mollusca > Gastropoda > Stylommatophora > Oreohelicidae > Oreohelix > Oreohelix idahoensis. Next base: position 270,942 of record JAMPIV010015995.1, on the reverse strand, counting down.
TGTATGTAAAGGATATTGGAATTGTCGAAGTGTCAATCAATAGGCAGCCATTTTATAAACAATCATCTACAGTTTCGATATCCTCATGATCCAGGAGACAAATTTAAAAGCCAAAAGTGTTATAAATTGCCCAGGCTACAGATGTTACTCAAATCCATATGGACCTGGTAGATGAGGGCAAGCTGTACATGTAAAACATGAACTCCCTCATACGTGGCTGGATACAAGTTCCCAAACTAGTGAGGATGCGGAATTGCAGGGGATTGCTGTGAATATTGGTGGTCAGGATTGGCGAGTCTACAATTTGCATGCTCATGTCGACCGTCTTACAAAATAGAGTAGTTTGAATTTTCTAGTGGAATTGTTTGAAAATTCTAACATAAGGTGTTTAACTGCTGACGATTTCAATGCTAGGTCCTAGGAGTGGGGGACCATCGCGGAAAATAGGCAGGGTATAGCGTTGAGCCAGGCATTACTTAACATGGACCTTACCATCTTGAATGATGGACGCCCAACTAGACTGTCAACTAAACCTGGGAATACAAATGGTGTCATAGATCTGGCATTCATCACTAATGCTGCCAAAACCATGGCACATTGGGATGTATTAGGTGCGCAGGAAAGTGATCACCTACCTTGCGTCATACTCCCTCAGGCCCACTTGACTGTAACAACCCTTTACACACATTGCGTCACAATGCCAAACAAAAGACAGCAAGAACACCTTTCACCTAACCTCCCTGGTGGAATAAGACAGTGGAGAAAGTATGGATAGAAAAGGAAAGAGCAACAAAGGAATAGCGTAAATCACAAAACAGAAGAATGATGAATGAGGGAGAGGTTGAAGAGATGAAGGAGAAAAAGCAAAGAACTGTTAATAGGCTCAAGAGCTATATATATATATATTTCCAACATCTGCTGTAGAAGAAACTGCTGCGTGGTACTGCAACGTTGTACGAGGTACTTTACTGCACAGTAACTTTTAGGACACCCTGTATAGATATAAACACACACACACACACACACAAACACACACACACACACATATATATATATATGTGTGTGTGTGTTTGTGTGTGTGTGTGTGTGTTTATATCTATACAGGGTGTCCTAAAAGTTACTGTGCAGTAAAGTACCTCGTACAACGTTGCAGTACTACGCAGCAGTTTCTTCTACAGCAGATGTTAGAAATGTCCATCATGGGCTTCAAGACATGTATGAACATTGCTCTCGTCTGTTGTCAAGGTCACGCCTAGGGTAGAACGGATAACTCTCACATTAAAACCGCTTCTCTAGTCTGCCGTATATTCAAGTGCACATTAACTTTTCGGACACCCTGTATATATATATATACAAGCTCACTCTTCTGTCTTTCTAAAAAGTTCTCCTTGAGGCGTATTCCTTAGCGCAGTTAAAATTAGCCGAGAGCTTAATAAAAGTTAGAATTCCCGGGTCACACCAAAATTCACTTTACATTAAGAAATAAATATTAAACAGAATAAACGTAACACTGGGTCTACAATCTCTATAATTATGCTACGAATCAAATTAACCCCAAGAAATGAACTAGGAAAATGTGCTTACCAACAAGGAATTCCATTTCCGCACTACATTAGTATATAAGCAGCTATATATATATTATATAATCATGTAGATGTGGTTTTCCAATTTGTATGTGTGTATGTATAATTTTGTGAACGATTTTTGTTATATATAAAGGGTTTCAGAATACAGCTATTTTGTAATTCCACCAGTGGTAATTCTAATATTTGGCAAATATCAAATTGGGCTCCTCGCCCCATTCCCACTAGGTATGACTTCAAGTCTTTATTTAATTTGCTGTGTACTTAATGTTCGGGGTTTGTAACAAGAGCGAAGGGAGGGGGAGAGTATGGCGGTTGTTGTGATTTTGTAAGAGAAGGCGGGGTCCGTGTTTTAAGCGAGTTAAAGAACGGGTTTGTATTGTAACCATTGGAGATGGAGGTAAACTGGTTGTAAATATTTTTTGACTTGTGTATTTCAGAGCTGGTAACCCTGTCACTGTGCTCTATTGTCGGGCACTAAGCATCAATAAAGAAACATACTCTGGGCATTTATACTAAGGTGCCCTTGAGAATCACTACTGCCCTAGCTATATTTACCTCCAGTTAATATAGACCGCACGGCATACCAATCGTTCTGTCCGCGTTCAGCCTACAAGGTGGTTACTGTGGATTACTTACTCACCGCCTATTGCCAAGCGCCAGTGTCTACGAGCGGTTGTCGTTGCCCTCCATACTTCAGGACAACATTATCAGATCCATTTAGGTCCCGTCACAGTGAAAAATACTAACGTACCCGCCAAGAAGAAGTCAACGATTTCTAGCGCCCAGCGCCTGTGTGTTCCAGTCTTCAGTATCTTTTATCAGATATGCATATGCCTCGGGTCGTTTTTCTTTAGGATAACCAGTTTGTCAGCTGTAATTCAGTGATTCGCACGTGGCGTTCCTATCTCAATCAGTGATCGAAAATCGTCTCAGCCTTATTGCATTAAATATTGCATTCGCATATTTGTGGTAGCCACCCGCAACCAAAAAGTGTTATTCCCTAGGATTTATTTAACTGTTCTAGATGGAGCTTATCTCCATAGCCTCAGTCAACTAAACTCAGGTGGATCTGTGTGTTTTATTTCCTAGTGGAGAGAGGATTATCTGCCAAGCATTAACCCCAATTAGAGGTAAGGCCGTTCTCGTTATCGAGAGCTGGGGGCCTAACCCCTTTAATTAGACTATAACGTTGCGTCAGCAAGAGTACGGGGAGAGGTGTGGAGGGAGGCGATTTTGCGCTTGTGTGATTGAGAGAAGACTATAGTCATTTGTTCGTGTAGTTGTTAATGTGATAACTTCACTAGTCTTACAAAGCAAGCGGAGGCATTTCTATATTGAGCTAAATGTTGTGGATTATTTTTCCTCAATAAACATAAAATTTACGATCCGTGGTCAGGATCCCTTTATTCTGTCACTTGATGCGCTGTATGTTCTTACTGCCTTAGATTATTCTATAAAGCATAGGAGGACGGGTGAGAGATTAACCCTCTTAAACGTTGTCTGAGTATGGTGAAGTAGCCTAACGACTCTAGAATAGTCATATCTCTCCCCATAAATTCATTAGTGACTCAATTTTCTCTACTTCACATTTTCTCATTCACAGTCTGTCTATACTCAAACAATCTCTATCCATCCATACTCACAACAGAGGCATACAAGAGACACTACAGGCGGTTTCTAAATGGTGTGAGGAAAGCGGATCAAAGGTCAATCCCAAGAAGGCCTGTGTGAGTAGTGCTATTTGAACTATTAAATAGTGAAAGTAGACCTTCAAGACATCACTTTCAATGGGCAGAACATTGAAAGGCAAGACAGGCTGAAGTGTATATGAGTAACGTTTGATCGTGGACTATTATTTAAGTATCATGTCGAACTGATCATACAGAAGTGCAAGCGAAGACTGGCAGAATTAAAAATAATGGCTGATGTGCGCTTGGAACAGAGACTTTTGTTTCTCCTCTATCATCAGCTCGTGATTTCGGAAATCGAGTACGGGCTAGGATTACTCACGTTGTCAGTGTCACAATGTGAACGACTGGAACGCATTCAGATCGAAGGGATGCGATTATTGTTGGGCTGTACGCGTGATACCCCAATTGTGACAGTGAGATACATGCTTGGATTGCTGTCTATTAGAACCAGATATGCGATTGCCCAGGCAGAAGCATAAATGCGGGTAACAACCGACAAAAGACGTGAGAATGAATCTGACATCAAAGGAGCAAGAATCAAGAGGGGGGTGTCATGGCGATTGGTCAGGTGACTTACTTACTTAGTCGTTCCCCTTCTACCGTGAGGTGTAGAGGTTTGGAAGAGAGAGCGCCAGATTATCCTATCGACTGTCTTCCTCCTGGCCTGGTTCTATTCTAGTCCTCAGTCCTTCAAAGATTGTCTAATGTTGTCCGCCCAGCAGACTCTGGGTCGTCCTGGGGGTCTGGATCCCTGGCTCTTTGTTTCCCATGCTAGTCGTGGTAACCGATCTTCTCCCATTCTGCAGACATGGCCAAACCATCTTAGTTGGGACTGTTCTACTTGGGTCTGCAGGTGGTGGGATTTTAGGCATTGACGTAGTGTCTGGTGGCGGACCATGTCTCTTCTTGTTACTTCAACCACTTTTCTCAGATACCTCATTTATGAGGTTTGGATCTGGCTTTTGGGGGGTTGTAGTCATTGCCCATGACTCGTGTCCATCCATATGTCAAGAATACTCACGCTGTCAGTGTCACAATGTGAACGACTGGATCGCATTCAAAATGAAGGAATGCGACTAATTTTGTGCTGTACGAGTGGTACCCCCTTTGTGACAATGAGATACATGCTGCTGTCGATTAGATCCAGATATGAGATGGCCCAGGCAAAAGTCTATATGCGGGTATCCACCGACAAACGACAACCCCTGCATGAGAACAAAGCGGTTATCAAAGGAGCAAGAATAAAGAGGGGGATGTCACGGATGACACAGGCAGAGGCTACAATTGGGCAGGTGACAAGTGTTGAAAATGTATCCAAAGGGGAAGAGTGGAGTAAGTCAGGGAAGAACTTTATAATCTACCAGCAGGTCATCATTAACCTTGGCAGAGAGTGCAGATCTTGGGCCAATGGAAACGCAGAGCTGAAGATTAATCAGCTGATAAGTGATCATGCTGGGGATGATGACGCCATTGTGTACACTGACGGGTCTGTAATGCGTGGTGAGAAATCAGGATGGGGCTTCTCTGCGAGAAAAAAGGACAGGGTCGTCGCTGAACAGAGTGGAGCCTACGTAACAACAACCTCCAGAATGAGCATGAAGGAAGAGGCAGTTACTGCAGCACTGAGGTGGCTGTCTGAAACTCCATCAACCAGGGCAGTTGTATTGTCAGACTCTCAAGCCATGCTTCGGAAAGTTCAGATCGGATGGCTGCGGCAGGAATGGAAAACATCAATAGAATTCTCAAGTCTTCAAGAGCTGGTGTGGATCTACTGTCCTGTCATGCAGGGATACGTGGTAATGAGAGAGCTGACAGACTGGCCTCGAGAGCAGCCATAGTGGGGACACTGGACATGGATAAGGGAGAGATACTAAGGGCTTTTAATGATCGCCTGCTGGATAATGACACTGCAGTGGATGAATAAATAAGGCTGAAGCTATCAGAGTTTGGCATCAAACGTGGGAGGAGCAGAAATGGATGCCACTGTGAGAGAGGATACATTCGTCGCATGTACAATCAGCGGGCTACAGGCACAATTAGCAATCATACTCTTCTGGTCGATTCTGATTAACAGTTACGCGCATATAGGCTTTTGCCTGGGCCATCGCATATCTGGATGTAATCGACGGCAGTCCGATCATGTATCTCATTGTCACAATGGGGGTATCACGTGTACAGCCCAAAACTAGTCGCATCCCTTCATTTTGAGTGGGTTCCAGTCGTTCACACTGTGACATTGACAGCGTCAGTATTCCTAGCCCATACTCGATTATTGCAATCAAGAGCTGATGGCACAAGAGAAATAGCAGTCTCTGTTCCAAGTGGGCAGCAACCATTGTATTTAAGGCTGCCAGTCCTTCCTTGCATTTCTAAATGATCAGTTCGACATGATACTTGTACGATAACCCACGATCAAACGTTACTCCCAGATACTTCAGCTTGTCTTGCCTTTCAATGTTCTGCCAATTGAAAGTGATGTCTGGAAGGTCTGCTTTCCCTATGGAGTTGCTCAAAGAGCACCACATCACACAGGCCTTGTTAGTATTGACCTTTGATCCGCTTTCCTCACACCATTTAGAAACCGCCTGTAGTGACTCTTATATGCCTTGGACCATTTCTTGTCTGTTTGAGCCAGTTCTGTTCACGAGTATGCCATCTGCGAAAGTTAATGTTCGTCCCAGTCCTGTTGAAAGGTTGCTACTTTTGCCGTGTAGATGTTAAACAGCACTGGTTGTGACATTATTGGGTCGCTCTGCGTCACTACGGCAGTAATCAGTTACATTTGTAGTACTGACTATGTTACGTACGTATCCATGATCGGCACTTTTTTCTGCCTCTTTTGTGCTAACATAACGACCCTAAAACACGTGGAAATGTCTATGTAAACATCTTCACTATAAAAATTGATGAAAGTTTCAAAGATTTTCAACCAGTTTAGATGTAAATGACAACGTATTCAATCTATATTGTGAACACTTTTCCATCAGTGTAGATGTTAATGTAAACAAATTCGATCTATACTATTAACCTTTGAATTTGAATGTAAAATAAATATAAAGCTATTCAATTTAAATGTAAAGAAAGTTTTCTCTCGCGGGATTAAGCTTAATTCTCATCGAGGGTAAATTCTGAGGTGGAATAGGAGAAATAGACCCATAACTATGTGTCTGAAAATGCAATTCTCACGACAGCGTTTTGTTTCTGTTCTTTTACCATAGTTGTTGGTGGTACCAGTTGAGGGTACTAATACTATCTCTGGAACAAGAAGGGAAAAGTGGCCTGAGCTTTAGGACGAGGGACCAACTTCGTAGACACTCAATGACTTCTGGGAACGTGCTGCGTCCTACAACCTTGACAAGCGTGATCAGTCTACCAAGAACTAAACCACCAGAAGGAGCATAACCGTCACTGACAGCTTAGTAACACATAAAAGCTGCCAAATGACCTCCTTGACACATTTCTATCCCATCACAACAGTGATGATAAACATTTTTTATTAATAATTATTCATTTCTTTAAAACTTTGTTAAAACCTAAATGACTATTGAATCTGTTATTTGTAGATATACAAATTTAAAGTCGATTTAATCATTTTGAATGTACTGTATGTTTGTCTCAGTCAATTTACGAAATACACTCTAAACAGAGCTTTACCATAATAATAAGAATTCCACTGAGTAAATCAGGGTGGGGGCTTGAACGAGCTGACATTAATAATTGCTTAATTCTTCATAAAAAGCAGCGGACCGATATAAGGTAACAATTGCCCTGCCAATGCAGCATTGTTCTTGACTTCGGAAATATCTTATAAACTTTTCATTGAGATAGAAGCAGCATTATCCTTCTATCTACAACTCTGCCAAGAGTAATCTTGTGCGAGGGTAGATACCTTTGAAGGCCCATGTTAGATACTCTTGAGTTTTGGTAATTGTTGGACCACTACTACAAAGCAGGGGAGGCAATTCCGTGACACTGGTGATAGTGGAAGACCCTGGGGTAATGCGCATTGGTTCTGATGTCCATGTTCCGAAGCGAAATGCAACTGATCTACCCATTAAGGAAGCTGCTATCCACCTTTTTATCCAAGGGTTTACACCACAGGCCATTATACAGTCTATTAGGGTTGCAAAGTCTACACTATTATAAGCATCCTCTAGGTCAATTGCAACAGCCACCGTTTCTCTTTTACCCTAGAATCCCTCGTACACATCGTACGCAAATGTTCCAGCGTTACCCCATGTTGTTTTCATGGGCCTATAACTACCCAGGGTATCAGGAAGGATGTGTGCATTTTCGAGATGGCTCTTTACTTGTTTTGCAACTATCTTTAAAAGTAATTTACCTCAGACATTCTGTAGTGATATAATTCGATTACTGCTGAGCAGTGTGGTGTCTTTGCCAGGTTTGGGAAGTGGCCGAAGGTAACAGTATAGCCAGTCTTCCGGCACCTCAGCATTCTGTATGCTGGTATTGAACTCGTTCACCATATTTATAATGGCTGTGTCGTTGAGCTGTTTTATGTGGTGGTACTGTGCACCATCAGTACCCGGGGAAATGCTGGTTTTCAATGTGTACACCACGTCCTCTTCAGAAATGAGATCGAAGTATTTCTGGCCTCTTATGCCATTTTCAATAACACTGTCCCTTATTTTCAAGCGGGCACATTTGTCACCTTTATCTGTCTGCTCCACATGTCGATGGAATAGTGCTCTTCCCTTCTCTTTGTCCATCTTCAGGCTTAGTCCTGAAGAGCTTTTGATATTAGGGATGGGTTGGCTTGCATTTTTCCTATTCATTTTATGATGTAACGACCAGAATTTCTGTAGGGTTTTTTCCATGCCCACCTGTGTCCAAAGTCCTCCCACACTTTATCCTTGGCCTCCCTTGCCAATCTATTGAGCCTATTAACAGCTCTTTGCTTTTTCTCCTTCATCTCTTCAACCTCTCCCTCATTCATCATTCTTCTGTTTCGCGCTTTACGCCATTCCTTTGTTGCTCTTTCCTTTTCTATCCATGCTTCCTTCACTGTCTTACTCCACCAGGGCTATTGAGTGAAAGATAGTCTCACTGTCTTTTGTTTGGCATTTTGACGCAATGTGCGTAAAGGGTTGTTACAGTCGTGTGGGCCTGTAGGATACATGAAGCTCTGTTTAGTTTTCCTGTGTCTAGTGGTCCTACCTTTTGCAATGAATATGACGCAAGGTAGGTGATCACTTTCCTGCGCACCTAATACAATCATAATGTGCCATGGTTTTGGCAGCACTAGTGATGAATGCCAGATCTATGACACTATTTGTATTCCCAGGTTTAGTTGACAGTCTAGTTGTGCGTCCATCATTCAAGATGGTAAGGTCCATGTTAAGTAATGCCTGGCTCAACGCTAAACCCTGCCTATTTTCCGCGATGGTCTCCCAATCCTAAGATCTAGCATTGAAATCATCAGCAGTTAAACACCTTATGTTAGAATCTTCAAACAATTCCACTAGAAAATTCAAAATACGGTACTCTATTCTGTAAGACGGTCGACATGAGCATGCAAATTGTAGACTCGCCAATCCTGACCACCAATATTTACAGCAATCCCTTGCAATTCCGCATCCTCACTAGTTTGGGAACTTGTATTCAGCCACGTATGAGGGAGTTCATGTTTTACATGTACAACTTGCCCTCGTCTACCAGGTCCACATGGATTTGAGTAACATCTGTAGCCTGGGCAATTTATAACACTTTTGGCTTTTAAATTTGTCTCCTGGATCATGAGGATATCGAAACTGTAGATGATTGTTTATAACATGGCTGCCTATTGATTGGTACTTCGACAATTCCAGTATCCTATACATACATATTTCATCGAGATGCGATCTGCTTTCTTTCTGTTTCCTGTTCTTCTTTTTTTTCTCTCTCCTCTTCTCTCCCCTACCTCTTCTTCTACATTTGTATCTCCTCACTTCATTTGCTGCAGGTGTCGATGACACAGCATGATCTGCGTAGCTCACGCGATGATTCTGGAAGGTTAAATTACACATTGTGCATTTGCAATAAATGGTGGAAATATTCGGTCACTCTGGTAGAGCCACCATACCATGGAAGCGGCAAGGGATGTCCTTATGGAGTCCATCTGCCTGGTGCCACCCCGCTCGTCTTCCAGACAGCCAATGTTCGCGACTGCTTAAAAAAGCAGCACAATGGTTCACCTTAGACTTGGGGTCATTCACTGATGACTCAATCATTTGACTCATGATTGGGAGTGGATTGATGGGTGTCAGAGAATATACCACTAATCGATGAGTTCTGCACACCACATCTTTAGGGCTCCACAGGCTCCAAGATCCTCTGCCATTTTAGTTTAGACAACGAGGGTGTATGCCAGAAGTCTTGCATGAAATTCCGTAGAAACCAGCAAGGGAAAACTTATTAAACTGCACCCTTTTCGCATTGTGGCTAGCTGGAGCGCCTGGTGAAGACTGTGAGGATAGCCCCACCGCTGTCACTGTGGACTTAACTTCCTCTCAAGCCTGTGAGTTGAACCCACTGCGCCACAAATGTTGCTAAATTTTGTAAACTATCGCTCATTTAGCCTTAATTTAATTTCAGACAATTAAAAAAAAAAAAAATGTAATGCAAACAATTTAAATAACTTCAGTTCTTACTTAAATTAAAGTTTCATAAAATAATGTTATACTTGAGAAAAAATCTATAAGAATCCAAAGTTTAAAAAATGAAGTCGTTACCAATGAAAGATTTCACTTCGTTGTTATTATGCCATGGCAAAGTAAGATGCTGTTCCATTGAACAAACTAGAAATTCATTGCTTCCAGATCAACATCGTTTAACAATTGTCCAATATTTCAGCTGAGGTTATAATATTAATATAAACCGTCCACAACGGAGTTGTTAACTGTTGTGGATAAAAGTAGACTTTGAGGATTTAAGCTTCAAAATCTATTTGCTACGACATAATTTATGAAAGAAATGAGCCACACTCGGATTTTGTGCGATGTCACATGTTTGCAAACCCCCCTCCTATCATCACACTTCATCTCAAAATTGTTGACCCCCTCACTGCGTGACATCATGTGGACGACCCCATCTGCTTAAATAATAAAGGGAGCTGATGTGAGACGGGAGGATTTACGCTAAAAGAAAAAAAAATAAACAGAAACTAGGTATAGTCAGTTTTACAGTGGAAACGACACTAAAAAACGTCACTTTTCGTGGTTTACCCTTCTTCGTCATACATGGAGGCTTATCTAGAGTCATCATTATATGGCCACCAGATAAGCACAATGCAATAGTTTAACATATGTGGAAGTGAAACTTTGTATGTGAGGCTAATTACACACTCATTGACTCTTGAACTCATCCACACACTTCCAGGGATTTCCCCTATGGTGAAACTTGTTGAGAACCCAGCATTGCACATTGAGCTTGGAGGAGTCACTTGAGCCCCAAATGTACCTCTGGCTTCTATCTGGTTGGCTGCATGCAGGAGAATCTCAATGAGTACCCACGATTGGCAAGGGGGGGGGGGGGGGGGCTGAGAAGTTGCTCTGCATAGGACGTTATTCCATGGAAGAGCCCAGAACCAGAGCAAAGTATTTTAACTCTGCATATTTGGAGAGCCTCTTTGGATGGTGGGAAATGCACAGTATTTCATACACTTCCTCCTAGCTTGAGACCAGATGTGATAATCTTTTATTTGCAAGCCAAGCTAGAGATACTGGAGCTCATGACTTCAGACTCAACATGTTCTGGAATGGCAGAAAAGCCACAGAAAAAGCCTACATCTACCACGTTATTAAAACCCAGGAGAACTTACAGAATCATGAGTGCGACACAAGAATGCCTCTTGTCACCATTTCTCTTCTATTTGGCTATAGATTAGGTTATGGAAACATCGATTTCAGCAAACAGAAATGGAATCTTATGAGCTCTGACTAAACATGCTTGCCAATCTAGATTTGCAGATGTCATGGCTCTTCTGTCCCATAATCAGATGCAAGACAAAAATACATTATAAGAGGTCACATAAAGTGGATCTGAAAATACATAGTGAGAAAGCAAAGATAATGAGAATAAATTCAGGTAAGAAGAACAAGATTGCTCTTGAAGAAACACCATTACAAGATGTAGAATCATGCATATATCTTGGCATCAATATAGACAAAATTTGAGGGTCTGCTAATGCTGTCAGAATAAGAATATGAAAGGCTAGCAACGTTTTCATTGCATTGGGGAATATTCAGAGATCATAAGAGGTCAAGTCCAACGCAATAACCAAAATCTTCAACTCTAATATAAAGTCAGTCCTATTGTATGGTTCTGAAACATGGAGTCGTGAAAAGAAACAATAAAAAAAAAACTACAGATTTTTATAAATAGATGCCTGCGTAGAACAGAAGAATAGAAATGGTATGACAGGATCACTATTGTGCAACTGATGACAAGTGCCAGTGAAACTAGAGATATAAAGAAAATGCTGGCGATCGATAGGACACTGTTGAAGGCTAAAACTTGGCCTCTATAAAATGTAAACGGTCCGTACTGGACATCATAAATGTAAAGGGCTGTTTTACATGTCATAGTCAGAAATGGTCAGTGTTCGTTGAAGCGTAGTAGGTGTCCGTGGCATGAATGTGACAGGCTCAGTTTGGCCACCGTAAATGTAGTATTTAAATGTAATAGGCCCTGGTTGGCCGCAACGATGCTGGCATTCGTTTAGTTGATTTGAAAGTGTTGAGGTGTTGCAGTCACAAAGTGTGTGTAGACATCAATGAGTGCGAATGTGTGTATGATGGTTCGTGGAAGACAGGCGTTTAACTGACATCACACTTTGGTAGAATACATGTAGTAACTCATAGAGAGTGGAAACACCTCTGAAGTTTGATAGACTTTAATACACCACAACGACAGGTACGCCGACATCAATATAAATAGTCACTTGACAACTCAGGACATAGCATACACAATAGATCATCGATAAGCTGTGCATATATATAAATAAAGCTGACCTCGTGCAATTCCCCTTTTGTCAGCTACAGCAAAATACCCCGTATTGGGAACGGGTCTTGATTACTTGATGTGGTGAAATTACAGTGATGCAACGTTAAAATTCCTCCATTTAAAAAGATAATAGGTAAAATAACATGTAGGGATAAAAATATAGGTAAGATATGCTGTGGCTTCTTCACCTACGCCAGCGTTTTCTAGCGCCATTGAAACTAACTAGTTGGAACATGCAGACTAAACGATTTATCCCTTTAGACGGGGTAGAAACGGAGATAAAAGAACAAAAATGTGACGGTCTGAACACGTGTTTGAATCTAAAGTCTAAAAGACGCAATTTGTAGTTTTTAAAGAAAAAATTACGCCATTAGTTGACACAATGTAAGGAAATGGACAAAAAACGACCTTAGCTCTTGTTAGAAACAGACGTATCTTGGACGTTTTACGGTAATTAGTCGTTTTTAGTTTGAATATAGCGGCAAACGCCGTACACGAAGGTTCAAAAACAAATTTCAAAACTAACCTTGAAAAAAGTAGGTTTTTTCTTAATAATAAGTTTAGGAGAATAAAAACTAGCTAGTTTGATAGCCCATCTTAATCTGAGAAATAATATACTTTTAATTACGGTACACAGACGGACAGATAACACAGAAGATATTGACGAAAGACTGTATTGTTTTAATACACACTAGCAGGCAGTTTTTTGTGCATATTTTCACTAAAGTTACATTTTGACGTCCTTGAGACTAAAAATGCAGAAAAACATTACAGGTGGACTAGGGGCAGGGTAGGAGGATAGTAGCTAAAAATAACTTAGCATAGAATCTTAGAAGTAGGGGGAGACAAAATTTGTGTAGTTTTTTCTTGTAGTTGGTCCAAAAACAAGTGTAATTTTGGGAAAAACCAAGTTGGGACGGACAGACCGACAGAAAAATACTACACACTAGACTGAGACTGGACCGAAATTGGACTTTATAGTTTGAATATTTGAAAGGTAGATGGGAAGTCCGCTGATTGGACAGAAGCTTTCATATTATAGAAAGAAAGACGCCCGCTAGTGCCATTTTGTAAGAGACTGTCCATATACACAGTTCGTTAATGCTAGAAGAGTGATTTCCAGGAAATATTAAATATTATCAGTGGGACGCCATAATCTAGCCAGCAGCTCAGCTGAGTTTTGCTAGTACTACATAACTGTGTTTTCAATTTTGAATTGTGGTAAGGAGAAAAATTCATTAACCATTTTATTTAATATTTTGAGTGATTGATACTGCCATGTCATGAAAAATGATTACGACAAGTGAGTGCTTATTCTAGGTCCCCAGCGACAGCCCAGGGCCTAGAGGCAAATAAATAGTATAGGAAAACATATGCAAGACTAGAGAAGACATATCTATATTTGAGATCAGTGGGAACATATTACCCACCTTATTGGATGGAAGAGGAGACTATTGAACATATTTCGGATGCAATGCAGTCATGGGAAACTGGTGCTATTTGATACCGCCTGGGTGAGATGTGCTGACTTGGTCAGAGAGATCTGACCCGATCTTTGTAATTGTCTTTTTGCTTTGTTGTGTGTAAAATTGGTGCAGTAGGCAGTGTGTTGACACATGGCACAAATTTTGGTTTCAGAGTTTCTGGTCTGGCACTGTGCTAGTGCCAGATGCTTGAAGAGGTCCAAGATTGGATGCCTAAGAAGCCTATCATTTTACTCCAGCTACTGTGAGGAGTGGGCCACTTGAATTCTTTACTGCATCGTCACAGGCCAGATAAGTGAAAACCTGGCCTGTTGTGGATTCATCAGACTTTTTTCCACAAATAAATAACTAACCAAAAACCTGGTGTAGAAAAACTATACTCAAGTTCAATATTACAAAGACAATGACTCGTGTAAACAGAGATCGGGTATGATGACACCACCCCGACTAAACATCCAGTGCTAGTTTTCCAAAGACACTGTAGTTAGTGTTAATATTAACCAATGTAACCATATTTCTATGTACAAAAATTTCATTTTGATTATGCAATATATATATGCACTTTTATTGATAAATACATATTGTTTCATATGTCCTGACCAGAAAAAAAATTTGGTTCAGGACTAAATAAATTCAAAAAATTATCAAATTTAACTTCTAAAAGCCAGTGTTAGTTGATTTGATCATAGAGCTTATTATTATTATTAGACTTAGTATTTACATGTGTGTGTCTGTGTATTTAATTACCTACACATCACAGTTCATTACCCTAGACATTAAACGTAGCTAACATACATAATAGCAGAATAAGTCTGTTTGAGGTCGTAAGTGGTAGCAGAAAGGCATTCTGTAACTCACATAAACTTTTATCTTCAGGAGCCTTCACAGCTGACCTCATCCAGTACACTAGGTAACATAGCAGCCACACAATAACATCAAAAACCACTACACTTGAGTTTAACCAAACTCCCTTCTGACACCAGCAAGTCAGGTATATTCTCGGGTCTTCAGCAGGCCGCACAATATGGCGGGCCCCCTAGATACAATGGCCTCTGTGGTATTTCGATAACAAACAGGGTGAGTCAAACCTTGTTTAAACGGTATCACCGCAGATAGCGGGATACACCAGCCCAGTGCATATAATATTAGAATACTTCGTGAGCTCCATTACTGGTATTCTTAGATGGACTCTTTCCCGCCCAGGGAAAAGTCACTAGCTGGCTACAAAAAGTCATATATAATTCTGGCAAAGAGGGAAACTGTTTTAAGGGTAAATTACCTTAATGTCCCTTCAGAATAAACATCACAAAACTCACTCGCCTCCTAGGCGCATCAGAATATAACATTGGGGAACAATCTTTAACCATCTTGGTCGAACACACACAGAGGACTTCCCCAAAACTGTCTTGACCCTTTCAAAACTACAGCTCGACTCCTCTAACACAGTTTGTCTTCAATCCCTCCAGAATCTTCGCGCATGCGTCGAGAGACCCTAGACCCTTGAGCTTAGCTCAGATGGGCGAACATATCAGGAAAAATTGACATCGGTTCTATAATTAGACGCTGGATTAACAGACAAGTGGGACAACCACCACTGTTAACTACAATCCCAGTAAAACATGAGTACCTCCCCTTTGATCAAGAATCTATTAAATTAAAGACTCTGCAAATTAAACAGGTACATTTTAACATACTATAGACTCAGCAAACTGACTGCAACAGACACATATTGAGGAAACCTGTGGATAGCATTACAAGGCAGTCCTTGTATGGAATCTTCAGGGTAAAAGTAGCAGATGTAGACCAAAAAACACGTGCAGAAGAGCACTGGAGATGGAAATGAAAATGACGAAAAGACGGAAGACCTGGAATTGACGGCTCAGTTTGTTGAAAGCATATGCTCCTTGGGGAGTTGATGAAACCAATGCACTTAATTAAACTTCTAAAAAATACAACATGAAGATTAGCAGATCCAAGACAGAAGCTATGAAGATCAGTAGATCACCAGACCCAATTAACATGTGAACAACATTCAGCTAAAACTGGTTCCAAAGTCTAAATATCCAGAAGACTTGACAAGATGTCAAAAAATCAGTGAGGTGACTCACAAACTCTTGAAACTGTTACCACTTCTTATGCATTCAAATATCAATATGGAAACTAAACAACTATTCTTAGCAACTCTTTGCTATCATTGTCAAATGTGGTCCCTGCCCAGAGAGCATGAGAGGAAAATCACACTGTGTGAGATGAAATGCTTAAGAATAGCCATTAATATTGCCAGGCAAGATGAAGGAGAAATGAAGACATCAGAAAAATTGTAGGAACTATATCCTCCCTTGAATGCATAAAGAAACAGAAAAACTGTAGGAACTAAATCCTCCCTTGAATACATAAAGAAACAGAAAATAAAGTGGTTTGGACACCTTATTAGTAATATTATTAGAATGGAGCCCTGTCAAGTACCACTACAAGTCTACAATAGTGAGACTCAGCATAATTGTATCAGAAGGGTGCGCTGTCACAAGACATAGATAGATTAGCAGCTAATGCAAGTGACAATGGATAAGGAGAAACTGTTATTATGCTAATGTGTACTGTTGCTTAGTGGTATCTAATGTATTTACATTAAAGGTGCCCCCTAGAGGAACATTGTTTTTTAAAAGCCTCTCTTATGCTTATATAAGCCTTTTTGAGTTGCTTTCATTTGATACATTATCATTTTACATGCAAGAAAGTCATTCCATGCCTCCAGAAAGACAAGAAAGAAAAATAATGTGAACTGTTTAAAAGTTGATCCAGCTGGTACATCTATATAAATAAAAGGCAAAGCATGTTTCTATGTTCTTAATACAAATCCGCATGCCTTATTATTTCTTGGTGATATTTGGCAGACTCTCTTTAGGCACCGCCGGGGTGCGCCATGCAGTTATTTAATATTTTAGTATTGTAATTATGACATTATGAGTAATTACAGTTTTTCGTAAGAAATGTATAGAATCAATTTATTTCTCAGGGGCCATAATCAAATAAATACATATCCAATAAATATCAAGGGACATAACACAAATGTTAAAACTATTATTCTATGTTTGTTGTTAATGACCATACGTTTGCATATTTTACAAGATAATTAAAAATGTTTAACTAAACATTTTTACTTTAATAGGAAACAGAAGGGGAAAACAAACTTTTCTGTAGCACTTCCTTTTTTTTAAAACTATGTAATGTATTTAATGGCACTCATTTGGCCAACTGGTTTCAAACTGGATCGGAGTTGTATCAATACATATATTATAGCTGTCACGGCGCTATTTCGCAGTGATGAAAAGTCAGCCGGGCAACACTGAGTTTTGGCAACACTGGGATAACTAAACCAGGCGAGGCATGTGACGGCCGGAAGCCGATAATTCAGGCGCGAAGGCGGTCAATGTGTTTCTAGCCATTGTCCAAGGAGGGCGGACATATTTTTCCTGTGCCAGCAATCTTGCTGTGAAGTTCATGTCATGGACTATTTGTGATCAGTGCTTGCCATATTTCGCTGCTGAGGGATTATTAAGTTGAGAGTCTGGTACCGTGTAGTATCTAGATTGAATTCGGTACAGGCCGTAGATTTATAAGTTGACAGTGATTTGATTATGTCTTTGTCACAGTTTTTGCCGCTCAAGGTGAGCGATTTTCATTGCAATGTTTATCAGTGTAAGTCGTACTGTCATGTACGAGACTGATAGTTTAAGTGGTAAGGCAAGTTATACTGGCATTTCATTATATTGTATTCCATGCGTTGTTGGCCGTGTGAGGCTCTTTTGTGTGTGCATAGTTATTAAAGAGAAATTCCTGTAGAAGGTGTTGATTACCTATGTCAGCCATTGTGGTGTGGTTGTACCCGTGGATGAATGAGCCTTTATCTATTAGTGTTAATTAAATTCCACATTGCAGTGGTGCAACACAGTGGAGTGTTATCCACGATAAGTGTTCTTTGACAACTGAGGTGCTCTTGTCCGATTCTTTAGTGGCCATGGGGCCTATATTATAGGTTATAGAAGGCAAGAAAGTTCTATGCACATAGATTGTTAGAAGGTGATAGCAGTAGTGTGTTCACGCCTTCAGGTTTTACAGCGTTCACGACAGTGTGTTTTGGTCAGTCAGTAGTCAGTGAACTGTTTATGTTTGGTGACCCGATAGCGGTTTTTGACCTAGATTGGAAATAGGGCACATTTAAAGGTTGGTGTTGTCAGTACAGATAATATTCGACAGTTATTGTGTTCGAGGCTGTGATGGAAACATAATGTTGTGCTAGGGTGGTCAATTATTGTTAGAAGAAGTGTCACAAGTGTAGAGAAAAGTTGCAGCTGGCATCTGGCATTACAGTTTGAGATATTACAAGGTGCACTTTGTAGCTTAATGCTAGGATGGTAGTGATCCAGTTGGAGCAGCGGAGGTTAGAGTGACAGGTGTCGGTAGGTGGTTCATGTAAGATGTAGAGGTGAATAGTTTGGCAATATTTGTGGGTAATAGTTTGGCCCGAGTGACTGACTCTGTGTGTCGTCAGGAGGGATTATTTCTGCAATATTGGTTGGTAATAGTTTGGCCCGAGTGACTGACTGTGTGTCGTCAGGAGAGATTAGTTCGTCAGTAGTGGTTGGCAATAGGCTGGCCCGAGTGACTGACTGTGTGTGTCGTCAGGAGGGATTAGAGATCGTCAAGATTGGTGGATTGTAGGAGGATAAATAGTAGTGGTGGTATATCAGGATGTGTGTAACTCCTCTTGTCTGGATCCTGGTCTAGATCTACTCAACCATTGTTGGGCACGTAGCCAACCTGCAGTAGTACCATTGCTCATACTGCTCTACCTACCTGGGAACAATATCTTCCGGGGTCCCTACCAAGTTCTGCCGTGATTATACCTCACTGAGGTGCCTGTCCAGTGGGAGCCTACCAATGCCTCTGTCGTGACCCTGGAAATTTACCATGCTGAAGAGTGAAGCCTGCTGATCTGAGTGGTCCTGGGGTACTCTGTGCTGAAGACTGTTGGATTCCTGAAGTGTCGTAATGAAGTGAACTTTGTTTGGATACTCATATATCATCGTGCCAAAGGACATATTTGTTATTTTCTGGCACATAGACGTAGTGGAGAAGTCGTGTTATCTGGACATAGATATTTTACGCATCATAGTGCCAAAGGACATAATCGTTATTTTCCGGCACATAGACGTGTGAAGAAGTCTGGTTATCTGAACATTAGTGTGGATTTACAGTTGGTATTCTTACTGTGGACAGTTCAGAGATAACACTGCGAAAAACATTGTTATACGTTTTCAAGTGTGGAGATCTGTTCATGCTGTTTTCATCTACTATCATCTGTGTTTGGAGAGCTGCGTGGAGGAGCATCGCTGGATCCTCAGTTAAGTTATTGTTTGAATATCTGTGTATGTTTTGTTGTATTTATGTTTTTTTGGGGGGTCTTTCCTTTAAATTCTGTTTTTCTTCCTTCAAAACTTTCTTTTCTGTCTACCCACCTGGTACAGCTTATCGTACAGTCTGGTCTTCTAGAGTAGTGGGACATTTATGTCGGGGTCATGTTAGGTTAGCATAAAGCAATAAGCTTTGTTCTGTTTCTACGTCTGTTTCTTGAGATTTTTCTTATTGGTTTGTTGTTGTTTTTCTTTCCTTGTGTTTGGTTCTTTTTTCTCACTTTCTTTTTAGAAACTTAGTCTGTGTCTTTAGATCATGTTAGTTAGGGAAGATCTTTCACTCTAATTTCCTAGCACTTGGGGTCGTTAGTAGTATATCCATAATATATCTTTGATATGTTATGTTGTTATTATTGCTTATATATTATTTAGTTTATTTTGATTGGTATGATTTGGTAGTGGCTAGGGAAGGAGATAGCTCTCAACACTTCATTGTTAAGTGTAGTTGTTGTTTAGTCTGCTGTGTTTATTATTATATTTGTTTGTTCAAGGGTGGACGGGTGGCGAGTTTAATTCTTCCTTTTCTTACTTGTAGGAAAAGATTGGATTAGACTGATTTCTTCTAGGGTGTAGTTGGGTTTGTTTAGTGGTGGAGTAAGGCAGAAGTGTTTCCTGCGACTGCCCTACTTACTATTTATATATCAGAACTGCATACTTTGTAAGCAGAGAGGTATCTGTTGATAGAAGTGAGGTGGTGTATAGTTCATGTTATTGAGTAGTTGCATAGTGTGAATCTATAGCAAAAGAAGCAGAGTCATAGATTGTATTGAGTATTGTCAGTGTACATCATGGACTTAGAGGGGTTCATTTGGATAGGCAAAGAATGTGGGTACACTGGGAAAGAACTAACGGAGTATGCTAAGGCAGCATACCACTCAAAAAAGAATCAGGATGCCTTAAGAGATTTACGTGCTGAGGAATGAGAACTCAAGAAGGCAGAGTTAGAATTACAGGAAAAGAAGATAAAAGAAGATAGAGAATTTCAGGAAAAGAAGATGGAGCGAGAATTGCAGGAAAAGAAGATGGAGCGAGAATTACAGGAAAAGAAGATAAAAGAAGATAGAGAATTTCAGGAAAAGAAGATGGAGCGAGAATTACAGGAACAGAAGATAAAAGAAGATAGAGAATTTCAGGAAAAGAAGATGGAACGAGAATTTCAGGAAAAAAAGACAAAAGAGGATAGAGAGTTAGAATTAGAGGAGAGAATGAGGATTGATAAGGAAATACAATTAAAGAGATTAGAAGTGGGTGCGAGTGGTCAGAACTCGACTTGGGGGAGGGGGAGGGGGGTCTCATCGTCCCTTTAGGCTGCGTCTGCCAAATTTTAACGATAAAATCGACAGTTTAGATTTTTTCCTTGAAAGGTTCGAGGCCAAATGCATGGGCTGGAAGGCTGACAGAGATCAGTGGCCATCTGTTATTCACATTGCTAGTGGGGCCCGCAATGGAGACTTTTTATAGCCTCCCGCTAGAAGAGCGGGCTGATTACGACAAGGTGAAGGAACGGTTGCTCCGGAAGTTCCGTCTGATGGCTGACGGGTACCGGACGCAGTTTAGAAACATGATGCCAAGTGCAGACCAAGACTTCAAGGACTTTATCTCGAAGATCAAACTTCTGCTCAATAGATGGATCGAGATGGAGGGGATAAACAAGGACTATAATGGCTTGCTAGACTTTATGCTACAGGACAAAGTGTTGTCCTCATGTTCCATTGAGTTAGTAGCGTTTTTCCAAGAGCGCCAGCCAAAAGACATTGATTCAATGGCCCAATTGGGGCATCATTATGTCCTGGCCCATCCGGGCAAACCTATCCAGCGGTCTGGTCTGTCTGACGCCTTAATTGCTGGTGTCTGCATGGTACAGCGCCAACCATGGCAAAATCAGTCAGGCGATGCAGACAGGTGCAAAGAGCAGAAGTACGATAGGCCTTCCAGTCGCAGAGGAAATTATGGTAACTTCCGATCTCATCAGAATGGTCGGTCAAATTGGCACAACTGACAATGGAAAAGTGATAGCGACGGAGGAGAGCGCCAAACACATAAGCAGGTACGCTTCGAGGAGTCTCAGGACGAAGATCGGTTTTGGTATAAAACAAAACATTCCAAGCAGAGGAGTGGTTCCTCAGAGATTTGATCTTCCGACTCCGATGCTCGGTCATCACCAGCTAAAAGCCCCAGCAAGAGTTCACGCAATGAGTCAAAAAGGGAGCGCATGTGTTCCAATTGTGGTGGCAATAATCATTGAGCTGACATGTGTCCTACCCCAATTACGCAAATTCTGCATTTGCGTTGGACACAGTCAACAGCGCGGACTGTGTAGGGTGTCGTCCTCTGATCCATGCAAATGAGAATATAGTGCTACACTGCGGGCATGCGGCACCATGTCTGTTGACAGTCCATGAGACTGGCAAGGTGGCTCTCCACAAAGGTGTGGTGGAGAAGAAACCAGTCTCCGTGTTGAGGGACACTGGGTGTACCACAGTTGGGGTGCGTCGGTTGTATCGACGAGTCCTGCCTTACAGGCAAAACTGTAAAGTTTACAACGTGGTTGCAATTACTTGCCAGCCACTATCACATGTAAAACATTCTCCGTTCTCCTCAGTACATTATAAAGTTGCACCACACAACTTATATTTATCAGAATAGTACTGGAGGCGTGGGTCAGACTCTAAAGTTCAGTTCGTGTTAACCGAAACACCTTAACTGAATGTGAACCAGATACCTATCCCTTGCTATTGCTGGATTGTCAGCAGATGGTTATGGAGCAACGACATGTGCTTCCACCTGACTGCATCACGCGTACCCCACCTATTTGCGAAAGTCACTTGTGCAACTTTGGTATTGTCCTGCAATGATAATACCTCCACGAATGTAACTGGCGCGACCTCATTAAACACTCATCTGAGTGTGCACCAACTAGCACTCAGGGGAACATTGCGAACCCATACGGCGCGATCGCCAACTACCTCGACCACCTGATCGCCCGCTTTGGGAATTTGGTGTTGCTGAGCCTCTGCTCCAGCTGCTCCCGTGGCGTTATGCACTCCCCGTACATTGCCGACGATCAAATCGGTGACTGGGTTCTCGAGGACAAACGCGTTCACTCTACCTGACAGGAACGGAGTGTCCACATTAATACACACCTGGGGGTAAGACTCAACTTTGACCCCAAACATGGTACTTCTTCTTCTTTGATCCTTAACCACCATCCATCAAAGCAGTCAGTGGCCATCACGCCTAGTGGTGTCTTGTAGGGCAACAACAAATTGATTCCACTTTGCTCGGTCGGTGGCCATCTTTCGTACAGTGCTTCAACTCTGGTTCATTCTTTGCATCTCAGCCTTCACAGTCCTCCGCCAAGTTGTTTCTGGTCAGCCTCTCTTTCGTTTTCTTTCAGGGGTCCATAGCATAGCTGTTCTTGTGATGGCATCAGGGTCTCTTCTGAGGACATGGCCAACCCAACTCCAGTGTCTGCCAGCTATGATGGTGTGCATGTCCTCTTGCTTGCTCCGAGTAAGCAGATCTTGGTTGGTGATGGTATTCGGCCAAAAGATTTGGTGAATTTTTCTTAGGCATGTTGTGTGAAAAGAGGACAATTTCGACATTTCCTTCTCTGTAACTCTCCAGCATTCCGCACCATAGAGAAGCACAGAAAGCACACAGCTCTGATATAATCTTAATTTTGTGCTTGTGCTGTACTGAGAGGACTTCCAGATGTTGTTTAGGCTAAAAAAGGCTGTTCTTGCTTTGTTCATTCTGTTGTTGATGTCTTTGCTTGCTCCGCCGTCTGGTGTTACTATGCATCCTAGGTATGTGAAGGTGTCTGTCTGTACCAGTTGCTGATTCCTTACTGATATGGGCTCAGGGTTGCTCACATTGAGCGTCATGACCTCTGACTTCTTTAGATTGATATTCAAGCCCACCTGCTGGCTATAATATCCGTTTTTTCCTGGATGTGTTGATGTGAATGTGCTAGTAGTGCAATGTCATCTGCATATTCCAGATCTTCCAATGTAAAACATGTAGTCCATCTTATTCCTCTTGGACTCCCTCTTCTGGCGCATCACCCAGTCTATGACTGTTAAGAATAGAGTGGTTGATAAGGGGCATCCCTGTCATACTCCTGTCTTCACCTCAAAGGTTAGGTTGCTCTGCCCAACGCTACATGTAAAGTTGGCATAGAGGCTTTTTATGATTGACACTATGCAGCTTGAAATTCCATAAGCCCTCAGTATTTTCCATAAACTGTCCCTATGTATACTGTCAAAAGCCTTTTCAAAATCAACGAAATTAATGTACAGCTGTCTTTGCCATTCTGAGCACTGCTCTATAATGTTCCTGAGGGTAAATATATGATCTACACATCTTCTGTTCTTTCTTAATCCTGCTTGTTCTTTCCTCAGTTTGTGGTCTACTGCTTTTGAAATTCTCTGTATAATTATCCTGCCTAGTATTTTGCTGGGAACTGAGAGAAGAGTGATTCCTCTCCAATTATTGCAGTCTGCAAGATCTCCCTTCTTGGGCAATTTGACAATTATTCCCTTGTTCCACTCTGTTGGTGTTGTCCCTGTTTTCCAGACTTGTGCAAATAGTGGTTTTAATAGTTCTGCTGCTAGCTCAGGGTCTGTCTTAAATAGCTCTGCATTTTTATCATGGCCAGGAGCTTTTCCATTCTTTAACCTTTTGATTGCTGTGATGATTTCTTCTTTTCGTGGAATGTCTGTATTAACATCTAGATCGTTTTCAGCCTCAGGAACATTCAATTGTGTCTCTGGTGGTTCCTTGTTCAAAGTTTCTCTGAAATGCTCTGCCCATCTTGTTTCCTGTCCCTCTGCTGTCGTGATGAGATTTCCTTGCTTATCTCTTACTAATGTAATATTGTTTGCACCTCTTTTTCCGCTGATGAATTTAGTTATTTTGTATACTGTGCTTTGTTCATTTCTCAGTGCTGCCTCTTCTGCCTGTCTTGCAAGATCGTCTAGGAAATACCTTTTGTTGGCTCGGGTTTGGCATTTAACTTCCTTGTCCAGCTGACTGTACTGTTCGCTATATAATTGCTAAAAAAAAAAAAATTAATTATTTGATGTAGTATTTAAAAGTTATTATTACTTTTTAAATCAAATTTAATTACATTTTACAAAGCAGTTTCTGTTTATTTACCAAATATTACATAGTATTTCGAAGACTAAGCACTTCATAACTAAAACAGACTGCAATATCTTTTGTAACAGAAGAGGGTCTTTATCACATTGCTGGACCGAAGGGTCTTCTATAATTGTACATGTGCCAGTCTCAAATGGGGTGCGCCTCGCCAAAGTAAGGCAATATTGAAGTTTTATTTTTGGTCCTTAGTAAAATAAACTAGCTCAAAGCTAAACTATACATCAAAACGAAAGATCTTTATTTAGACATGTGTCCTAATATAACAGGAATCATCTATGTGTCTCGGTTGAATGGGTGGTGTCTCACCGAAATAAGAAACTTCTGTTTACATAATACAACTCAACACAATCAATGTGTCTTTTATATTTGAAGAATGTATGACAGAAAATAATAATCAGGTTTTTTTTTTACATGCAATAATGTATATATGTTTGAAAAGAACGTGTTACGAAAAACAGTAGAAAGAACGTTAAAAAAAAATGAGTTGGACTATTCTTTCTTGATGCGCCAGGTCGGAAAGGGAAAATGTGTCTTATTAATTTGCTTCTTGCTAAAACTCGGAAGCAGAATAAAATTGCTTTTGCGATTCCATCATAAGAAATAAGAGTATTTTGGGGAGCCGCACTAGCGTAGTGGTTACCACACCGCTCTGGCGACCAGGTGATCCAGGATCAAACCCGGGTGACGGCATTTGAGGATTTTTCGTCGACCAGGAATTGGACTGGATTAACTCGAGACCTGGTGAGAACATTTGAAGGAGTGTCGTCGACCAGGGACTGGCGGCTCCTGAGCCGACCCAGCTGTAATGGGTACCTCCGAAATCGGCGAGTATTTGCCTGAATGGCGAGGGACACCTGTCTCTGTACAAGAAAAAAGGGATACTCACGTAAAATCAATGTCAGGTTAGACAATAATAATAACCTGAGATTTCGCCTCGAGTATTAGCGGGCGTAAGAAAAAAAAAGAAAAAAAAAAGAGTATTTTGGAAAAATTCAGAAGCAAATTGAAAAGCAAAAGTGAAATCACTCTTCTGGTGGAACCATAAGGAATAACAGTATTTTGTGCAGCTTGCATTTGCAATTACTGTAAACAAGGTAATTACTTAAAGCGGTAGTAATTAACTTAAATTAAAATTCATTTTCACTCAAATATCAAAATATTATAATTTGATTTTGACATTTCATAAGTTTCCTAAACAGTTACTAGGAAAAAACCCGGGCAACGCCGGGTCCTTACAGCTAGTATTTTATAAATGTCCATTTGGTATGAACCTGCCTAATAGCTCTTTGATATCTCCAAAATTTACATTTAGAAAGCACAAGCAATTTTCTTACAAATATTAACTGTAAATATTTTTAAAATAACAACATACAAAGATGAATGAATGAATGGAAAAAATTTTATTTTCAAATGGTCAAGTTTTAGCACATAGGCCAATCTAACAATCTGCCCTTCCTGTCTCTCATCTTTTATACTGTATCCAATCATTGTGTTTAAAATAATCAAAGAATATTTATAAGGGTATCCTATACATCTAAACACGAAAATCCTTATGATCAGACACAATTTACTTTCAATCAAATGTGATGAAACTAGAAAAGGCCACAACAAAATTGGAAAATGCCTTTAAAAATCTTAAAAGCAATTAGGCAATTTTCCATGAAAGCAAATGCAGAGATGAGTGTCAATGTTCTCAGTAATATTATAATTTATTTAAATTTAATAAGACCACACCAAAAAAAACAAAAAAACAATAATGATGGTTTTTGTGTCTATTTTTAAGTGCTTCTTCCTCAGCCCTGAAGTTGTTTTCAAAATTTTCCAGTGGCCACTTTAGGCTTTTGAAGATGCCTCCACCAATATGCTTTGTAGTTCTTGTTGCTTATCAAGCTAGTCATCAAGGTCCAACTTTGGGCTTACCATCAACACGGGGAAAACAGAAATCATGTACCAACCAGCTCCTGGCACAATTTATACTGAGCTAGTCATCAAGGTAAATGGTGAGAAACTGAATGTTGTGAACAGGTTCACATACCTTGGTAGTACACTATCCCAGAACATCGTCATTGATGATGAGGTGAACACCAGGATCTCCAAAGCCAGCAGCACATTTGGCAGACTATACACCAACGTTTGGCATCGAAGTGGCATTAGTCTACAGACAAAGCTGAAGGTATACAGAGCTGCGGTGCTTCCAGTGCTGCTTTATGCATGTGAAACATGGACTGTATACAGGCGCCACGTAAAAAAGCTCAACCACTTCCTTACAGTCTGTCTCAGGAAGATAATGAACATCAAATGGCAAGACAAGATCCCGGATACCGCCGTTCTTGACAGAGCTGGTATCCCTAGCATCGATACTATTCTGATGCAGTCACAGATTCGCTGGGCAGGTCATGTAGTCCGCATGCCAGACCATCGACTGCCAAAGATACTCTTTTATGGTGAGATGCAGAAGGGTAGACGCTCCCATGGTGGCCAGAAAAAGCGCTTCAAAGACACGCTTAAGGCTTCATTAAAAACCTTTGACATAAACCCAGACACATGGGAAGCTGCTGCGCAAGACCAAACTGCCTGGCGCACATCTCTTCGTAAAGGTGCAGTGGCATGCGAATCTTCCAGAAGAGCAGCAGCAGAACAGCGGAGACAAGCTAGAAAAGATCGTGAAATAAAACCTTCACATGAAGCAAACATTCCTTGCCCACACTGTCCAAGATCCTTCCAGGCCCGCATCGGGCTCATCAGTCACCTTCGTACTCATAGACTATCCTAACATCCTAATAATTGGATGAACAGAGTGGTCTTCATCACCTGTGATGGACGAACAACAACAACATTTATGTGGGTACATTTTTTTGGTTGGAAACATGTCCTTAATGTATTCCAGTTATATGATTACTTTCTGCCCTCTTTAAGCCAATATTATAAAACACAAAAAGGTATAGAACAATAAGTATAAAGAGCCATAGTACCAAACTAAATTTCTCATGAGAGTAATCATGCTTATAGGACAAAATAAAAGTATATATAAATATATAGCTCCTAAAAGAGAGCTGAAGACCAACTGAATAGACGGATGCTTTATTTGACAACTGTATCAATTTTGCTGTTATATTACAGGTGCTAGTTCTGGACATTATGTAAAGGAAAACAAAATGAGTCAATGAACCTGAATCCTTTTGGCCATCCACCTTGTTTGTTCCATCTGGTATGGCTGATTCAAATGACAAGTTCACTTGCAGCTAGAGAGCTGAGGTAGCATAGTGATTAGTGCACTGGCTTCCTAGCTCAGTGGTCTATGGTTCGATCCCCAGATGAAGTGGGATTTTTTTAGGCCGCAAACGGCTCCTGGGTCGACCCAGCCCCAATTGGGTACCAGAGCAACTCTGGGAAGGTTAAGGCGGCTGGTGTGATGTTGACCACGTCACCCATAGTGTGCCGATGGTCAAGAAAATATGGGCCTAACACCATATTCCCAATATGCCTCAATGGGCGTGTAACGGGATCCTTTAACTTTTTACCTCATTTGCAGCTAGCTAACTTTCTACAGGATGAGGCAGCCATCCAGATGTCCAGTTCTACTTCACAACATACCTGATAGGCCACAGGGTTTACATTCCTTGCTGTCTTTCAATCCCTGACACCAACATTTCTTAATTTAATATTTAACATTATATGGTCAATTTTGTTACTTAATTCTGTTATATCTGAATGTATAATTGCACATCTTTTATGCATACAAATTATTTCTTCATAAATATCAGTTTCATGCTTTCTGTTCACTATGTTTTCTTCTGTGTATCTTTAGACGACCATTGTTAGAACATCCTATGCCACAAATACTACATATATAGGGCTTTTCGCCTGTATATTTTCTTTTATGGTTTTCAAGCCGGTAACTATCAGAAAATTCTGCACCACAAACATCACATCTGTAAGGCTCTCCTGTATGTTCTATTTTGGATATCTTTAGGTGACCACCTTGTGAACATCCTATACCACCCATGTATTGCTCATTCCCAGTATGATTTGCTTTGTGTGTCTCAAGCTGAGCATGCTGAGAAAACACTATACCACAAACACTGCATTTGTACTGTTTCTCTCGTACATGTTTACCTTCATGAATCTTTAATGACCTACTACATAAAAACCTGGCACTGCAAATGTTACACTTATATGGTGTGTCTTCTTTATGTTTCATTTTGTGTATCCTTAGCTTACGACTGTCAGAAAACTTTATACAACAAATAGCACACTTGTAAGACACCTCTGCTACATGTTTGATTATGTGTATCATTAATCTACCTTTATAACCAAATGTTGCATTACATATATCACACTTATATGGTTTCACCCTTATATGAGCTTGTTCACTTCTTTGCAAATAACCACCCTGAAAAAACTCTGCACCAGAAACAAAAGGTCTCCCTCTTATATGTGTCAGTGAGTGTCTATTTAGGCAGCGAGTACTTGGAAAACATACACCACAATCGTTACATTTGTAAGGCATGTCTTTTGGATGTTCCGATCTATGTACCTTTAGCTCACTATGCTGAGAAAACTTCATACCACAAACATTACACTTGTATGGCTTCCCTGCTACATGCTCAACTAAATGTTTTGTTAAATTACTTTTATTATCAAACACAGCATTACATATGTCACACTTGTATGGCTTCTCTATTGCATGTGTTTGCTTATGTTTTTTCATATGGCATTTCCGAGAAAATGATGTCCCACAAACATCACATATGTGAGGCTTCTCTCCTGTATGCATCAAAATGTGTTTCTTTAAGAGACTAGTAGTAGCAAACCTTAAACCACAGTCATGACACTTGAATCGTTTCTCTCCTGTATGTGTCAGCATGTGTCTCTGTAGATGACCAGAGTGTTTGAACCCCATACCACAATTATAACATTTGAAAGGCCTCTCTCCTGTATGATTTCTTTTGTGTATCTTTAATGCACAATTATCAGAAAGCTGTCGACCACAAACATCACACTTAGAAATTTTAGGTTTCCAATTCAGTTTCTCACCTGCATGCTTCATTTTATGCCTCCACAGCTGACCACGATGAGAAAAACCAACACCACAAAATTCACATTTGCAAGGTTTCTCTCCTGTATGTCTTCTTTCATGTGCATACAGAGTACCTTTCTCAGCAAATGCTCTGCCACAAAAAACACACTTAAAAGGCTTCTCTCCTGTATGCATCCGCATGTGTCTACGTAAATGATATAATGTAGAAAACCCACCACCACAATCATCACACCTGTAAAGTTTTTGCCCTGTATGAATAAATGTATGCCTTCTTAGTTTTTCACTGGTAGGTAACTCTGTATCACAAACATCACATTTGTAAAGTTTCTGTCCTTTATGAGTCATTTTATTTTTATCATAAACATCAGCCATCATTATCTCAAAATCTATGGCACTCTGGGACTCTTCTGCTTCAGCAAACCTGCAACTGATGCTTTCATTTTCTTTTAAAGCTGCTAAACTTATATTCTTATTTGCACTGACCACACCCACGCTGTTGCTTCCGCTTTCTGATGACCTGTCTGATAAAACGCCATTTTCCAGAGCTTCAGAGTGTTTAAAACTGTTCATACTTCTCATCTGTGGAATATCCACCTGGGAGAAGGCACTGGAATACTGGTTACAAGAATTGGTACCTAAAATGTAAAAATCACAGTTTCAGATTTGAATAAATGCATGCAATAAACCAATTTAAAATGTGCCAATTTATTTTAAATTGGACTAATCTGAGGCTAATTTCTGCTGTATTTTATAAACAGGATAAACAAAACAGGGAAAAACCTTTGGCAGAGGACATAGGACCAAAAAAAAAACAAAACAAACTCAGCAGGTTTTTTTTTCATTTACAAACTTAGGAAGCATAGTAACATAAGATGATGGAACAATCAAAGACAGCAGTAAAAGAATGAATAAAGCAAGAATACAGAGAAAGAGACAGGCCCAGAAGCAGCCTGGATGGAGAGTTGTTGCTTTTTTTTTTTTTTTGGCTTCAAACATCTTCTGGTCAAGAAATTCACATTCCCAGATTTTTCTATTATCACCTTCTTCTCTTTCCAAGTCAGTCGCTCTTTGGTGGGATTTGTTAGTGGTTCCTGAAGAACTTGGATGATCATTTCTAACTCCTTCAAATTTAGCTAGCCAACATTTCTTGGACAATTTTTTTTAAAAATCTGTGTTCACGACTGTCATTATCTTATGTCAATCATAAAAAGCCGTTATGCCAACTTTACGTGCAGCATTGGGCAGAGCAACCTAACCTTTGAAGTGAAGACAGGAGTACGACAGGGATGCCCCTTATCAACCACTCTATTTTTAACAGTCATAGACTGGGTGATGCGCCAGACAACAGAGGGCAATCCAAGAGGAATAAGATGGACTACATTTTCTACTTTGGAAGATCTGGAATATGCAGATGACATTGCACTGCTAGCTTATCACCAACCAAGATCTGCACTCGAGCAAACAAGCAGCTGGGTTGGCCATGTCCTCAGAAGAGACCCCGATGCCATCACAAGAACAGCTATGCTATGGACCCCTGAAGGAAAACGAAAGAGAAGCCGACCAAAAACAACTTGGCGGAGGACTGCGGAGGCTGAGATGCAAAGAATGAACCAGAGTTGAGGCACTGTACGAAGGATGGCCGCCGACCGAGCAAAATAGAATCAATTTGTTGTTGCCCTACAAGACGCCACCAGGCGTAATAACCACTGACTGCTTTGATGGTCGGCGGCTAAGGATCAAAGAAGAGAAGATTATCTTATACAGCAATCTTCACAGACAGAACACATTGACAATCTGGTGTTACTTCATGGATGTCAGTTTTGTAGTACAAAATTATCAGCTTAGATAAAGTTTCATCTTCTCCATACTGAAGATTAGCTGTAATATCTCTAACTTTTTTACCACTAGCCTAGACTTCCGTCAAAACAGAACTCTATGTCCTGTCCATTTCTGGATGCTTAATTTCCATTTAACCATTTCATCTCAGTGCCATTTTGCCCGGAGATCATCATGCCATTATGTTTCAAATAAATAAATTATTCAGATTTATAAAAATGTAAAAAAAAAAAAAAAAAAATTGGTAATTTTTAAAATTGGAACCAAGTGCTTAATAAAAAGTGCTTACACAGAAAACTGTTATCATCAGGTAAGTCAGAAGCCATCTCACTAGTTGTGGCATTACTCAATGGGAGGGCTTTCTCACCAACATCAGTGGTTTTCTTCCACCATTTTCTATCTGTGTGCAACTGTACATAACATAACATATACATCTGAAGTTAAAATATCAAATAATTCTTTTTTAAACAAAATTAAATCCAAATCAATAGGTTAGATGGCTTAATCTGTCAGGAAAACTGATATTTAATGTTCTAAATTTACTGGAGACATCACTGACAAATTTCTAATTCCTAAATTGATTAAAACTTAAAGCTTTAGCAACAAAACATTAGACAGAGACAAATATGCAAAGAGGCATATCTTAAGACATCCTTATATGACCACCAGCTAAGCACAATGCTACATTATACAGATGTGGAAGTGAACCTCTGTCTGTGAGGCTAATTACACCCTCACTGACTCTTGAAATCATCCAGGGATTCCTCCTGTGAGTGAAATGTTGAGAACTCAGCACTGTTCACTAAACTTGGATGAGTCACTTGAGTCCCAGATGTAACTCTGGCTTTTACCTGGCTGTATGCAGGAGGATCTCACTGTGTATCCATGATAGGCAGGAGGAGCTGAGAAGTGGCTTTGTGCAGGACGTGACAATTTCTAGGGACAGCCCATAACCAGAGCACAGTAATTTAGCTCTGCATATTTGGAGAGCCCCCTGGATGGCAGGGAATGCACAGTATGCCATGCACTTCTTCCTCCTAGCTTGGGACCAGATGTGATGATCCTTTAAATGCAAGCCAAGCTGGAGAAACTCAAGGTGATGACATCAACTCAACACATTTCGGAATGGCAGAAAGCCACAGGAAAAGCCTAGACCTACTGTGAGTCTTCAGCTTGGTATTGGTTGCAAAAGAGTGAGAAGCTCAGCAGCCATAGTTACACAACAACAATGGAGACAAATAATTAATTTGTTTAATGGTTATATATGCCACAAATAATGAGCAGTCTAGAAACATAATATATTAAATGGAATAATAATTGACAATGACAGCAGCACCGTAGATTTTATTTTTATTCACTTTTGCTTAAATCAAAATGTTAATGTCCAAAAAAATTTGCTACTAGCTTTAAGTACCCAGTGTTGCTGGGGTTATCTAATAACAGTTTGTAGAAACTTAGAAAATCTTAATTCCAAAAATGTTAAAATCAAACTACGTTATGTAGATTAATTTATGTTGTTTATTCTTTTAATTCACAAAGATTCATGGTATTGAGGCACTCCAGTCTATCCAACTATAAATGGGTACCTGACTTTGTTCTTGAGTTAGGGCAGGAAAAGACAGCAAGGAAGGGAACTGGCCACCCCACCTTTCAATGCTGGACATAGTATAGTGAAGTCTCTAACACTTCACTCCCCTATGGCTGTATCTGCTATGGGACTACCTTTACCTTTAAAGTTACAGACAAAGATGGCATGGTGTATGCACAGTGAACTGTGATTCAACCTATTTACCTTATAAGAGTATGACAGCATTTGTTTTAACACCCCTTTCAGGGCTAGAGAAAAAGGTTTATTAGTTTTCATGTGTAAAACTGTTTGATCCTAGTCGTAGGCACTCTGATCTTAGCCAAAATGGAAAAAAAAAGACCAAATAAAAAGTATGAGAGCAAGGTTAAGTCTCTTTAAATGGTAAAATGCATTTGTTGCTCGCATCAATTTTTCTGTACTGGCTATTTAACTTCAGGATAAGAATTCTTAAATTTTCATCTCTTATTATAAGCCAATTAAAACTTTAGCAACATAACATTAACACCTGTGTGTTATCAGAGCCTAAAAGAGGAGCAAAGAATAGTAATACTGTTTCATTTCAAGCATGTCACAGAAAGCGACTAAAGAGGGTCAGGCATGGGGCAGGTTACTCCATCATGTAAAAAATGTTAAACCACAAAAATTTCAACAGGTCAACTAATGAAAATAAAACTCAGCCATTCAAGACAGGAGGCACAGAGAAAGCTGAAAGGAGTCTGTGTTGCTAACTAACATTCTTTTTTCTAGGAGGTAGCAGCAGAAATGAGTAGGGGTAGCTCTAATGTTATTTTTTTTTTTTTTTTTTATTGTACGCCAGCTATTACTCGAGGCGAGAATCTCCTGAGACTGATTTTTACGTGAGTATCCCTTTTATCCCTGTACAATGACAGGTGTCCACTCACCATTAAGGCAGATACTCACCGTCTTCGGAGGGTACCCATTAGAGCTGGGTCAGCTCAGGAGCCGTTCAGGTTATTCCAGTCCCTGGTCGATGACACTCTTTCAAATGTCTTCACCAGGGCTCGAATTAATCCGGTCCAAGTCTCGGTCAACGACACTCTTTCAAATGTCCTTGCCCGGGCGTGAACCTGGATCACCCGATCGCCACGCAGTGTGGTAACCATTACACCAGCACGGCTCCCTAATGTTATCTAAAGAAGCCCAGAAAGCACTCACTGAATGGAACACACACATAGAACATGTCAAAATTGCAGGTCTCTGTGGTATCTGGTGCACAAACTACGAAGCCGAAGTAGTCGCCATCCAGAAAACCCTAACTAGAATTTTTGAACTCTTTGAATCAGACGAAATGGAACCATATGATGTTGTAGTATTCTCAAACTCGCAGGCTGCCCTCTTGGCAATAGGAAACTGGAAAACCAACTCGATCAGTACTATCCAGAAAGTTCAAGTAACCTGCCACAAAATTATGAACTTGTACGGAACAGAAATATACATGCAATGGATACCTGGCCACATAAACATCACATTAAATGAAGTCGCTGATAGACTGGCAAAGAAGGGAGCAAAAATGCCACAGATTGATCACCCACTGAGTATGTTAACAGTTAAACAAATAGTAAAAAACAACTGTAAAGAAGTTTGGCTGAACACGTGGGCACAGGCTAAAACAGGAAGAAGACTCTTCA
The DNA here is from genome assembly GCA_024509875.1 of Oreohelix idahoensis. Classification (NCBI taxonomy): domain Eukaryota; kingdom Metazoa; phylum Mollusca; class Gastropoda; order Stylommatophora; family Oreohelicidae; genus Oreohelix; species Oreohelix idahoensis. The sequence continues at coordinate 236,427 of JAMPIV010015995.1, read as the reverse complement.
TTCACCAAATAGCCCCAAATAAGAAAGATGCTATGAACGATATCGAACAAAGGTACCAAACCAAAATCTTCAGATTGAGAACAGGCCACTCTACACTAAATGGCCACAGAAACAGACTAAGTTCACAAAATATAGCAAAATGTAGACACTGCCCTAACCCGTTGGAGACAGTAGAACACCACCTACTACAGTGCCCTGCACTTCAGGGACTGAGACAACAACTGCTATCACACAACCCATCCATAGACAATACACTGTATGGCAGCTCAGAACAGCTTATACGAACTGCGCAGTACCATATAATGGCATCAAGGTCACCAAGAGCTGACGCTCAGTGACAGTTGATCAAAGAAGAAGAAGAAGAAGAAGTGGAACAAAGTCTAGAAAGAAACTCACCTCTTTATATTGGATTTGTGAACCATGAAAAGGCTTTTGACAGAGTAGGCAGAGAATCACTTTGGATTTATTGATCAGGTATTATTGAGTTCCCCCGAAGATCATTTATTTAATAAAGAAAACTTGTGAAGACATCACATCCGACTTCGGCATGGCATTTTTTAGGACAGGGTTTGCCTTCCCACTTCGATCCCTACTCAATCAGCCAGACTGCAATGATGCAGCCTGTTTCCAGGACCACCACTTGGAGGTGGAGTAGGGTCTTGGTCAGCTCTGGTTCGCTGACCCTGACGCAAGCAGTCAGCTATGGGTCGCTGACTGCATTCCTCACTTTTGACGTGTCTTAGGTCCCCAGTGGAATCTGACTAAACAGCTAGATGATCTAGATTTTGCAGATGACTTTGCTCTTCTGTCTCATAACCAAAATCAGATGCAAGACAAAGTGAAAATACTCAATGAGAGGTCACAGCAATTGGGTCTGAAAATGTGCAGTGAAAAGACAAAGATAATGAGAATAAATGCAGGAAATGACAACAGGGTTGAACTTTAAGAAAAACCATTACAAGATGTAGAAATGTACTCATATCTTGGTACAATGGGTGGGTGTGAAAAAAAATCAAAAAAAGGTGATTCGTCTTACGAGGACAAAAGACAAAGAAAATAGTCTACGTTACGGCCACAAGGCCTTCATCAGGGAAAGGAAAGAAAGTGAAGGCTAGATAGGACACATAAGAACTTAAATAAATATAGAAATAGAACCTAGGTACTTCCCTGAAGGCAAGGCATCGAAATCCTACCACTATTTGCTGTCCGCGGACGGACGCGCGTGGCCGAAAAGGAAGTGACTTCCGCCACCGGATGTACACAATACATACTACGAAACTAAAAAAATAAAAAACGAAACTGAACAATAAACTACCCAAACGTAATAAAAGTGGGGACTGGAAATAGAAGAGGACCGAATGAGTTGGAGATAAATAAATAAAACATAAAAAATCAAGACATATTAAAAACAGTGTATTATATATTCATACATATTAAGGAGGATGGCATAAAGATAGAAGAATAGGATAAGAGTGGAAAGAGTCAAAATGGAGCAAGTGGAAAGGGTGACTTCAGACAAAGGTGTGTAAAGTGTTAAGACCAGCTGGTTTTAGACACCCCATGTGGTGGATAAGATGGTTCTCAAGCTGTTCTCGGCTAGCAGTGTCAGAGGAGCAGGATCGAATCGCTGTGACCTGGATGTCGATGGGACCATGGTGGTCAGGACCATTAAAGTGTGCGGCAACTGGTGTGGATTTTTGCTGGGAGATGTCATTTAAGTGCTGGCTGAATCTGTCCCCAAGTCGTTTGCCTGTTTGGCCAATATAGGTTTTGCAGCAACATTTGCATATGATCGTATAAATGACATTGCACGACTCACACGTGAAGCTACTGGTGATGGTGTACATAGCCTCAGGAAAAGACACCTTGTGGGTTGAGATGACATACTTGCACGTGTTGCATCGTGTCCGACCACAGGATAGTGTGCCAAAGTGAATGGCATTCTCCTTTGGGAGACAGCTGTGAACAAGAAGATCCTTCAAGTTCTTGTCGCGTCTGTATGCCACCAAAGGTGCTACACCGAATACTTCTTATGTCACAGACTCTGCTTGGAGGATAGGGAGGTGGCGGAAAAGGATCTGTTTGACTGCAGTACTGTGAGGGTGATGGGTCAAGATTAATTTGACTATCCGAAGTGGATTTATAGTGAGGTTTGAGGGCCTCCTGACGAGAGATGAGGAGCACACGTTGGAGAGCAGAGGTGAGAACATGTTCAGGATAAAGTCTGCTATGGAAGAAATCCAACATCTCATTGGCTCGGAAGTGGAAGTCATCGTCCTCTAGGCACAAACGGCGGAGGCGGAGAAGTTGTGAAAATGGAAGGGAGTCACGACAAGCCTGAGGATGAGAAGAGGTATACAGAAGGTAGCTGTGGGCATCTGTCGGCTTGTAGTATACTGAGGTATTAAAGCCGGAGGGCATGATAGTAATAGTAATGTCAAGAAATTTGACAGATACTGTGGAGATGAGGGAGGTGAACTTGATGGTGGGGTGAAAGTGGTTAACAAAGTCGATGAAGCGGTATAAATCAGTCTCAGACATATCTGTGAGACCTATGCCATCATCGATATATCTGCGGTAAAACCCGGGGAAAGGACCGGAGTATTGTTGCCATATCTGATGCTCCAAGTGGCCCATGAACAGGCAGGCATAGCTAGGACCCATCTTCATGATTAGTGTCTTTGACAAAGGTAGGAAGATTCTCAACGATAGGCTGGAAAATGCTATCGAGGAAGTCAGAAATGTGTTCAGTAGGACAGGAACAGGCTGAGACAATAGGTCTGCCAGGGTTGTTAATCTTATGAATTTTGGGGAGCATGTAGACAGGCTTGCCCAAAGAGCTGTCATGAATCCTAAGATGAGATGCTTGGGGAGGAAGAGCATTACTAGTGATGAGCTGTTTAATAGTGTTGTGTACAATACATATCTTGGTAGCAGCATAGACAAAGTTGGAGGGACAGACAACTATATCAAAATAAGAATGCAAAAAGCAAGAGGAGCTTTTACTGCATTGGGAAATATATGGAGATCAAGAGAAATTGGGTCCAGCACAAAAATAAGAATTTTCAACTCTAATGTCAAGTCAGTCCTAATGTATGGCTCTGAAACATGGAGAACAACAAAAACAACAACCAAAAAGCTACAAGCTTTCAGGTGTTAGCGTAGAATAGAAAGATTATGTGACAAGGTTACCAATGTAGAACTGATGACAAAAACCAGACAAGTGTCAGTGGAAGATGATAAGAAGACGATGGCGATGGATAGGACACACACTAAGGAAACCTGTTGATAGTATTACAAGGCAGTCCTTGTTCTGGATCCCCCAGGGCAAGAGAGGCAGTGGTGGACCAAGAAGCACATGGAGAAGAGAGCTGGAGACAGAGGTGAAAATGATGAGAACTTGAAATGATGGCACGTGACAGGAGGACTTGGCATGTGTTTGTTGAAGGCATATGCTACTTGGGGAGCTGAGGGTAATGCACAATAACATTAACCTGAGATAAAAACTAAATACTCTAAATATGTTAAATTCATCTATATACTATAACCATGAGCATTATCTAGAAACATAACATGTCAGATGCACCAATAAATGACAGATACATCAGCTGCACCACACGTTTTTATTTTTTTTATTCAAATTACATCAACTTGTAAATGCTCACAAATATTGACTACAAACATGTTTGGAAATAAAGCACACAAAAAGAGGAGGGGAGCAGGGGAGGAAAACAACTCACATCACAGTTTTGTTGAAGTTCCTGTTTTATATATTCAGTTTGAAATGGAAACTCAGCTTCTTCTGCTGGCTGACAAGTAAAAAAGTTAAACCATGTATAAGTATGTAAACAAACACATCATGAGAACTTATGAACATTTTATAGAAACACAAAGTATCACTAAAGACTTCAGTTCACAATGAACATATTTTAAATGTTAATATCATTATTCATTCAACACCCTTTAGTTCCCTAAGGAGCATAGGCCTTCAACAAACTTATGTCAAGTCTTCCTGTCCCATGCCATCAGCACAAAGTCTTTCCTTGGCTTCATCATCCCCTTCACATCTGTCTCCAGTTCTCTTCTCCATGCTTTCCTTGGTCTCCCTCTCTTATCCTGGGGCTCTAGAATAAGAACTGCCTGCTAATGCTATCACCAGGTTTCCACAATGTGTGTCCTATCCATCTTGAGCTTCGTCTTCTCATCACTTGTTCTATTAGCGGTTGTCAGGTTCTTGTCATTGGTACTACATTAGTGATTGTGTTAAGTTTTCTACCAATTTTATAATTACTCAAAGTTTAAACTCTAGCATCAAATGACATAAGGATTCTTCTCCTTTTGTTAATAATGACATGCACAATATTTGGTAACATAAAAATATCTGTAAATATTATATACATGTAACAGATTAGAAACCAAAAGTCAGTGATAATTTGCTCTTAAACTTGATCTTGGAAAATGGTTTTAAAATATCTTGTAACTGGCTAAAAGGAGTAATGGCAGATGTCATTGCATGATGAAATTTCAGTGATACTAAACAAATTTACTGAACCTTTGACATAAACCAGGATTTCTCAACTTATGGTCCACGGACCCTTGGGGTTCGTCTACATAACCTACAATTTGAAATAGAACATTTTAAATTATGCTTTTATGCAAATTTTTTTCAAGAAAGGGCCTATAGCCTTCATCAGACAATCAAAGGGGTCTATAGCTTTCATCAAACAATGTCCTTGGCACAAAAAAAGGTTACCACATTAACTACTGAACTGAATAACATGCTGTGGCTTAATTAAATTTTGTTCCTATTTTCCCAGTGGGTGTTTACAGAAATTAAGCTATAGTTTTCTTAAGTTTTTACAGATTTTTATGAATTATACGTCATTTTAAAGAAAACTGAATGTACTATTATAACAAGCTGAAAAAAAATGTATGCTTACATGGTATGGTAAATATTATTAATAATATAAAATGATTGATAGACAAATAAAACGTTTCAAACTTTTTTTAAATTATGAACTCACCAACATATTGTTTGTTTCTAAGGCAGTTAATGCCTTTCTCTTGGTGATTATCATATGGTATATCCAATGACAAGAAAAACAAGCCCATGAACACACATACCTTCTAATTACACTATTAGTAACTTACATAATCACACCTAAACCAAAAAGAATCTCAAGATTTGTATGCAGACTTGGTTCACAAGTTGAGAGGAAATGAAAACTATTTGTTGTTTCACCCTCAATAACTTGCTTCTGTCATTTTCTTTCTTTAGTTAAATTGTTTCCTGCACCATTTATAACTCTAACCAAGGTCTTCGCTCTTTTACGGTGGCCGAGGACTCACAATTTCTTCACTAATAAAAAGGGGAAACCCGAGGCCTGTAAACAGTAAATAAATAATACACAAAGGTATGTTTCAGGCACTCGTGAGAAATAAAAAAGTAGAAAACTAGACAACAGAAAAACAACCAAAGTGATACTCTTACTGGGGACTCAAACCCAGGACCTTCCAAACAACACCACGTCTAGCTACAGGACGAATCATTACTATCCTCTCTATGTGGTGCATGGTGCCTAGTGGGCAGAGAGGATAGTAACGATTCGCTCATTAAGAATTGCAATTAACTCTAGAACAAAAATAAAATGTTGATAAATTACTCATAATCTGGAAATAGCATTGTTGTTAGACACAATCAGCATGAAGACACAAGTTTCAATATTTTGTGCAACAGTGCTAAAATTAACTCTCTTTGAGAAGAACATATTGCGACAGCCTGATTAATCTTTTTTTAAAAGTCTAATTTACCTCTTGTTTTATTTCCTGCTTTATTCTTACAGGTACATCTGGAACATCAGCTTCCATATTTCTTTGAACCTGAGAAAAAAAAACTCCATTGTAGAAGATAAAATCACTTTAAGGCAATAAAGAATAATGGCAGACAACTAAACCAGCATCTGAACTAAATAAATCCCTAGCAACAGTCACTGTCAGCTCCACAAAAATCCATCTGTAGCTGTTCTTTACCGGTTGAAAAGAAATCTAGATGGACATACATGCCGTTTTGCCATAATGGCTATCAATATGTTGGCTGATTAAGTTGCCCAAGTCCATGTGCCCAAATTGTCCATGTCTCCGAAGGATTAGGTTGCTCAATGCCCCCAACACTACAACGCCATGAACAGTTGGCATAGAGGCTTAAATAAGGATCTGGAGTAATAAGCAGTAAGCTGGTATTTTTTTTAAACATATAGTGTTTCTGATTTATGGCCTAAATCTTTTTTCGTACATTAATACTTTAAAAAAAAAAAAAAATTAATACAGGGTTAGGTTTAAAGTAAGAATTACTTAGTAGTTTTCTCTCTCTGCTTTCTAAGTCTAAGCTGAACCTTAAAGCTTAAAGCTGAATAGGTAACCATAACTGTGTTTCCTGCATTCTCAAATTCTGTTTCCTTTTGGAAATAATGACTATAAATCTCAAATCAATAACAGCTAATGCTAATCTTACCTTAATAGGTTATTTCAAAAATAATTATTGACATGAAAAACAAAACGAACTTGAGATCCTAAAGCTAACAAGGTTAGTTATCATTATGCTGCAATGCAAGCTGCAACTGTATAAGAAAAAGATGTATAACATTTGCAAAAACTGCCTTCAGCTACTATCTCATACCGACAGTCATTGGGGTGACATTGGATGTACGCCCCTTCAACTATGTTTCAACCTCCTTTATGAATGCCTAGAACTATCTTCTTCTTCTTCTTCTGTCCTTAGCCAACGACCGGCAAAGCAGTCAGTGGCCATTACGCCTAGTGGCGTCTTAAGGGCAACAGCGAATAGATTTTCTTTGCCGTTGTTCCCATCACACCTAATGGCGTCTTTAGGGCAACGACAAATCAATCCGTTTGCTGTTGTTTCCGTAATCAAAGTGACTGGCAAACGGGTGATCAGCCCGTTGGGGCCTAGAACTATAACATGACACAATGGTCCTTCCTTCCATTAATATTCAAGTTAAACAGTAAAAAAATAGGTCAATAGAATAACCTCAACACCTACTGGCGATGGCTGTAAGTGATCTCTGATAAAAGAACGCAAGTTAGCGACAACAACAACCAAAATCTTAAAAAAGTAAAACAGGGTGTGGGGGGGGGAGGGGGGAGGGGGGGGGGGGGGGTCTCTCCCTGCTGGCAATACCTTGCGTAACTTAGCCTTGCCTGTATATGGTGCAAAATAACTGGCACCGCTCCAAATGCTTATCTAGTTTCTGTTTTATAAATCTTACTGTCTGGTGAAATTGGTCAATAGGTTATTTGTTAAAATGGTTTCCATTTAAAACAATAATGTTGATTATTAATAAGCTAAACAACAGGTTATCCTTATGCTTGGACCAGGTGTCAACTTTAAGAGTGGATGTATGACTATTTCAAAAACTGCCTCCAGCATCACTATATCGACTTTGCGGTGACATTGGATTACCCCCCTTCAACTATGTTTCAACCTCCTTTACAGATTGCAGAACTATCCATTGGTCCTTCCTTCCATTAATGGAAAGACTGGGTCAAATAGAAAAACCTCAGTAGTACTGCTGCCATGAGAGGATAAAAGTGCTTTGACCAACACAACCATCTGCCTACAGGGTGGGGTAAACTGGGGGGGGGGGGGGGGGGGGGGGGGGGGGGGGGGGGCGGGGGGGGGGGGGGGAGTAAACTGTACTGTACTTAAAATACAATGCACTGGTTTCTACAATATTATTAGTACATTTTAGTTTCACCATTAAAATACAGAATGGGGCCAAATAAAATTTTGAACAGAATAGGGATAAAACCAATTTTTTTTTTTTTTAAATTATGAAGGAAATATCTCATTCAACCTCTTGACGCGTTGTAATTAGGATATATATTATCTCGTATTCCAGATAATTTTCAATGCCGATACCTGATCAAGGTACAATTTCTCCTTTCTGATTATTGAAAACTGAATAAATTATTGAAAGTATCAAAATGTGTGGAAGTTAGCACGTTTTTTTCATTTGTAATAAAATGGTAGTTTCCCTGCATCTGTCATGGTGTTAACAAAGGAGAGGAGAGTGTGAAAGCCGTAGTGGTTTGGGAGGTTGAAATGAATAACAGTGGGCTGAAATGAAGTAGGCCATCTGTTTGATAGGACCTTAAAAAAGAATTTAGAGGCAGTAAAAAGAGGTCTTCTCTATGGTGCGGAATGCTGGAGAGTAACAGAGAAGAAAATGTCGAAATTGTCTTCTTTTCACACAACCTGCCTAAGAAAATTCTCCAAATCTTTTGGCTGAATACCATCACCAACCAAGATCTGCTTACTCGGAGCAAGCAAGAGGACATGCACACCATCATAGCTGGCAGACGCTGGAGTTGGGTTGGCCATGTCCTCAAAAGAGACCCCGATGCTATCACAAGAACAGCTATGCTATGGACCCCTGAAGGAAAACGAAAGAGAGGCAACCAAAAACAACTTGGCGGAGGACTGTGGAGGCTGAGATGCAAAGAATGAAATAGAGTTGGGGCACTGTAGGAAGGATGGCCACCGACCGAGCAAAGTGGAATCAATTTGTTGCTGCCCTACAAGACACCACCAGGCGTGATGGCCACTGACTGCTTTGACGGTCGGCAGCTAAGGATCAAAGAAGTAAAAAGAGGTAAGGGTTAGATTTAGGTAGGCTATCCTAAACCTAAAGACGGTGACTTACCGGGATGACATCAAAGATGACAGCCCACTGTGCTTCATTTCAACCATAACAATATTCGATATTGCCTCAAAAAAGAATTTAGAGGTGTAACAATAAAGGGTAAGGGTTAGGAATCCTTAACCTAAATTCTAACCCTAATGACATGAACAACTTGTTTGGATGGCACTGACAAATACGTCCCATTGTTCTTCATTGTTTTGATGGCCCATTAACTTTCAATTCAGCCCGATCTCTTCCCAACACCTGTTCTACAGTTATGGGTGAATTGTATGCGTGCAAATAATCTAATATTCGTATTCTACATTGTTACAGATGCATTGGCCAATGGAAAGGATGGTGAACTGGAGGCTGCCATATTGGTCTATTTTTGGCAAATGGCTATGATTACAAATAGTGTATGTAATTGCAGTGTTTACATGGTTACGTACGAGATGATATATGTAAATGCGAAAGTGTATAGCTGGGGCAATTTTTTAATGGCATTGTGAAGGAAAGGGTTGGACGGGTGGAGGGGCAGAGTGTAGTTTAGGGTGGGGGCATTGGTGCAGAGCGCGGTTTACGGTTAAGTCTATGTCTGCATTTTTGTTTTAGAACATCTGCTATAACTTTGACACGTAATTTTGCTGCACTTCGCATGCTAACCTTGACTAAAAATCCAACCTTTTTTCAAGCTTTTGGAGAGAAAAAAAGCCTCTAAACCAGTGGTTCCCAAAGTGAGCGATACCACCCCCCCCCCCTCCCCATGCCTTAAGGTGCAATAAGAGAAAAGAGGGCGGCAGTGGGGCATTCAGTTGTAAGGGGTGATTGACAAGCAAAATTCAATAATATTATTTAATATAATGCTTACACGTAAAGGCACTTTGATTATACAAGTCACTGACGTGAGCATATAAAAGAAGAACATAGCTCCGCAATGAAGGTCGGCTGCAATGGATCTCCAAGGTCTTGGAGAAGACAGAAGGTCTTCTGTCTCTTGTCTTGATGGTGCACTCTGATAGACTCTTTCGTGTCCATCTCTTGATGTTATCTTCCCACTTATAGCACTATATTCCTTTGCACGTTTGCTTTCAACTCTGCCTTCTGTTGTGGTCTTCAGTAAGGTGTTATGTCTTTTTATATCGTCAAAATGCATGGATGCATATCTGGTGTCATCCTTATATGACCATAAGCTATGCACAATGCTACAATATTCGTACTTGGAAGTGAACCTATGTTTGTGAGGCTAATTACACCCTCATTGACTTTTGAAATCATCCACACACTTCCAGGGATTCACCCTGTGGTGAAACTTGTTGAGAACCCAGCACTGCACACTAAGCTTGGAGAAGTCACTTAGGCAACAGGTGCATTCTTTGGCTTTGACTTGGTTGACTGCATGCAGGAGGATCTCACTGTGGACCCAGTGATAGGCAGGGGAAGCTGAGAAGTGGCTCCGTGCAGGATGTGACAATTCCTTGGAAGAGCCCAGAACCAGAGTACAGTAGTTTAGCTCTGCATAGTTGGAGAGCCGCCTTGGATGGCGGGAAATGCACAGAATGCCGTGCACTTCTTACGCCTAGCCTGGGATCAGATGTGACGGTCCTTTAAATGCAAGCCAAGCTGGAGAAAATGGAGCTCATGACTTCATCGCAAAATGTTTCGGAATGGCAGAAAATCCACAGGAAGAGTCTAGATCTACAGTATAGATAATACCAAGGAGTCTTCAACTTGGTATTGGCTGCTAAAGAGCGAGAAGCTTAGCAGCCATAGTTAAACAGCAACAACAACAATATTACCAAAATAATTTAGTTGCCTAATTTTGATCTCCATTAATTTTCTTTTCATACCTAGGTTTTCTAGGACCTCTTTATTTGGTTTCTTCTTTTCCATTAGATGCGCTCCATTCTTATATATATATCCACATCTTGAGAACCTCAATCCTTTCTTCCAATTGCGTATTCATTGTTGATGTTTCAACGCCATACAGTAATGAAGAAATTATATTTGATGATTTTCAGTTTTAATTTGTGAGTTAATGGTCAGTATCTGCCTCATGGTGTTGAATGTTATTGTTGTTGTTCAGAATCTACATCATTGCACTCTGGGCAAACTGATAGGTGCTCAGTCTCCCTCAGCAAATGTCGAAGGGTACTTTTCGCTGCCAGCTAAAGAAATGGGATATTTGCAGGTGTTTCAAAAAAAGGACAGTACCGACTTTGCTTTGTTGCAGATTTGCTTGTCTCACTATTTAGGTGGGCTAGTGATAACATGATATCCATGATACAAGACTTTTGGTTGCAGAAAGTCATCTCTGAAAGCTATCCTACATTGTGAAAAAATGTAAGATGTCCTGTACTGCCTTTCCAACATTTTATTTAGTAGGGAGCGGTTTCAATGCGGTCAACCACTTTTTTTCCAAGCAAAGAACCAGACTGCAAATTAATGAACGTGGGGTTTTGATACTCCTTCTGAGTAACTTTAAGCCTGATATTGAAAAGCTGATATCACTGCATCAGGCCCATCCAACTCATTGAAAAGTGTATGTATTAAAAATTAAATAAATGAGTATGCTTATATATAGCTTTATATTAGAATTAAATAAACAGAGCAATTAGTTGCACCTTCCAAAAAAAAAAAAAAAAAAAAAAGGTAAAGGAACCCGTTACACGCCCATTGAGGCATATTGGGAATATGGTGTTAGGCCCATATTATCTTGACCGTCGGCATACGAGGGGTGATGTGGTCGGCATCACGCCGGCCGCCTTAACCTTCCCAGAGTTGCTCTGGTAAAAAGATAGTGATTAAATCTTGTTATTAATTTCTCTTTTTTTTTGGGGGGTTGACTGACTGGACATTAGGGGCTTCGTTATCCTTCACAATGACAATTAGCAAAACAGACGATAAGCCAGCATTAAAGATAAGCAAAAATGGGAAAATAATGAACAAGTCAAGAGTTTCTCATATCTTAGTCATATAATAACAGAAGATGGCAGATGTGAAACATAATTCAAGAAGAGAATAGGAATGGCCAGAGCTACAATCAACACTGTGTACACTTTGAAAACCAGCAGAAACACAGCTCCGGGTCCTTATGGTGTACAGTACCAACACATAAAACAGCTGGATGACACAGTCATTATGAATGTAATTAGGGATTTTAACATTAAAATCCCACACCCTGCAGACCCAAATAGCACAGTCCCAAGTAAGATGGTTTGGCCATGTCTGCAGAATGGGAGAAAATCGGCTACCACGGCAAGCATGGGAAACAAAGAGCCAGGGATCCAGACCCCCCAGGATGACTCAGAGTCCGCTGGGAGGACAACATTAGACAATCTTTGAAGGACCGAGGACTAGAATGGAACCAGGCCAGGAGGAAGACAGCCGATAGGATAGTCTGACGCTCTCTGTTCCAAACCTCTACACCTCACGGTAGAAGGGGAACGACTAAGTAAGTAAATGTTAGAATCTTCAAACAATTCCACTAGAAAATTCCACTACTCTATTCTGTAAGACGGTCGACACGAGCATGCAAATTGTACACTCGCCAATCCTGACCTCCGATATTCACAGCAATCCCCTGCAATTCCGCATCCTCACAAGTTTGGGAACTTGTATTCAGCCACGTATGAGGGAGTTCATGTTTTACATGTACAGCTTGCCCTCGTCTACCAGGTCCACGTGGATTTGAGTAACACCTGTAGCCTGGGCAGTTTATAACACTTTTGGCTTTTAAATTTCTCTCCTGGATCATGACGATATTGAAACTGTAGATGGTTGTTTATATAATGGCTGCCCATTGATTGGCACTTCGACAATTCCAGTATCTTATACATACATATTTCATCGAGATGCGATCTGCTTTCTTTCTGAACTTTCTGTTTCCTGTTCTTCTTTTTCTCTCTCTCCTCTTCTCTCTCCTCTACCTCTTCTTCTGCATTTGTATCTCCTCACTTCATTTGCTGCAGGTGTCGATGCTACATCACGATTTGCGTAGCTCACGCGATGATTCTGGAAGGTTAAATTACTCATTGTGCATTTGCAATAAATGGTGGAAATATTCGGTCACCCTGGTAGAGCCACCATACCAGGGAAGCGGCAAGGGATGTCCTTATGTAGTCCATCTGCCTGGTGCCGCCCCGCTCGTCTTCCAGACAGCCAATGTTCGCGACTGCTTAAACATCAGCCATTCAGTCTCTCAGCACATTGGTTCACTTTAGACTTGGGGCCATTCACTGATGACTCAATCATGTGACTCATGATTGGGAGTGGATTGATGGGTGTCAGAGAATATACCACTAATCGGTGAGTTCTGCACACTACATCTTTAGGGCTCCAAGATCCTCTGCCAGTTTAGTTTAGACAATGAGGATGAATGGCAGAAGTCTTGCATGAAATTCCATAGAAACCAGCAAGGGTAGTCTTGTGAAACGGCACCCTTTTCGCCTTGTGGCTAGCTAGCGCCCCTAGTGAAGACTGTGAGGATACCCCCACCTCTGTCACTGTGGACTTCTCTCAAACCTGTGAGTTGAACCAACTGCGCCACAAATGTTGCTAAATTTTGTAAACTATCGCTCATTTAGCCTTAATTTAATTTCAGACAATAAAAAAATAAAAATAAATGTAATGCAAACAATTTAAATAACTTCAGTTCTTACTTAAATTAAAGTTTCATAAAATAATGTTATACTTGAGAGAAAATCCATAAAAATCCAAAGTTTAAAAAATGAAGTCGTTACCAGTGAATCATTTCACTTCGTTGTTATTATCCCATGGCAAAATAAGATGCTGTTCCATTGAACAAACTAGAAATTCAATGCTTCCAGATCAACATCGTTTAAAAATTGTCCAATATTTCAGCTGAGGTTATAATATTAATATAAACCGTCCACAAGGAAGTTGTTAACTGTTGCGGATAAAAGTAGACTTTGAGGATTTAAGCTACAAAATCTATTTGCTCCGACACAATTTATGAAAGAAGTGAGCCTCAATCGGATTTTTGTGCGATGTCACATGTTTGCAAACCCCCCTCCTATCATCACACTTCATCTCAAAATTTTTGACCCCCTCACTGCGTGACATCATGTAGACGACCCCATCTGCTTAAATAATAAAGGGAACGAACGAACTTTATTTTCAAAGGGTTGAGAATTGGGCACACAGGCCCGTCTAAAATGCTGCCCTTCCTTTCGCTCTGATGCGAGACATGAAGATTTACGCTAAAAGAAATAAATAAATACAGAAACTATGTATAGTCAGTTTTACAGTGGAAACGACACTAAAAAACATGTCACTTTTCGTGGTTTACCCTTCTTCAGCATACATGGAAGCTTATCTGGAGTCATCATTAAATGGCCACCAGATAAGCACATGGCAATAGTATAACATATGTGGAAGTGAAACTTTGTATGTGAGGCTAATTACACCCTCATTGACTCTTGAACTCATCCACACACTTCCAGGGATTTCCCCTATGGTGAAACTTGTTGAGAACCCAGCATTGCACATTAAGCTTGGAGGAGTCACTTGGGCCCCAAATGTACCTCTGGCTTCTACCTGGTTGGCTGCATGCAGGAGAATCTCAATGAGCACCTGTCGTGGTTGAGTTAAAGTGTTAGAGTATTTGTCGAGTTAGACAATTGTAGTGAAATCGACAACGAGAGTGGACTGGCAGAATTATAGACAACACACAGATAATGTGTAAAAGGGTGAACTTGAGACAACCTGGTAGAGGATTAATTAAAGCTATCTCTCTTTCCAAGCCCCAACACACTTATAGAGTCTTAAGCACCACCCGTTCTCTCTCCTTTCTCTGGTCAAAATAGAGACGATAGTAAGAGCTTGTAATATTTAATATGGATGAAGGGTCGTGAACAGCGCGTTAATAAATGAGTAAAATTTATTAAAGGTTCTTGAAAGAAGAAAATATATGAAAATAATGTATATCAGCACAACAACATAAGAAAGGCATCAATATTCACATCAAGTTAACAAGTATCCAATTAAACACCCACGGACACACAAACCACCAACATAAACCCTGCTGTAGAACACCGAGAAAATAAATAAACAAAGTTCTCAATCCTTCCGCTTTTGGGGAACCACATTCAATAACTCCAGTTAGTGTCTTTATATGTATATATCCTTCTATAGGTGATGAAATACACTGATAAATCCACTGTAGGCGCTATCCATGCACCGTTGGTTACACCCTAATAACGAGATAGGTTGTAGATTACTCTGTCTATATTCGGCTGACTGCTTATACTTGCGGGGTTTTGAATGACCAGAAAACACACACAAGACGAGGTCAATTTAGGACAAACGGTCCATTGCGCTATTATCCAGGCGCGTGAAATTAGGCCTGCGTACTTGATGTTAAATCCGGTTTGGCTAGCTTGAACTTTATTTGTGACTGAGTGCTCCGTTTAAGCCCACAGTCTGGTGTTTCAATTCTGATGAAGACGCTGCGCTGATAGATATGCTGGAAGCTACAATGCTCTGACTGGTGTTCAAGAGGCGAGTAGGAAACCACTACTGCAAACTGCGCTTTCAGATTTGCTTTGGCTCGTTACACACTGCAAGAGCTAATTTCCCATTAGAGGGATGGCGTTGAAAGGGGTTTCTTCAGGAATAGGAGACAACTCGTGGTGCTAATTGCTTTCATGAACAGTGAGATCGATGAGAATATTACGTTCGTCGTCTGACTGGAATCCTGCAGTAGCAATGGAGTGCCCTGAAACTGAGACCCAAAAAGAACCAACCTTTACATCAAGCAAACCATAAAATTACAATAACGTTATAATAAACAGTTATGCTCCACTGTGGGATTTTTAATTATTGTTATCGTTGCTGTAATAGTCTCGGGCTGTCTTTATCCATATTAGTCGCTCTCCTGTTACTTCCACTCTATCAATTATCAGCATGCGCCCGTATAGGCTAATATATCTTGTACACACATGTACCTGTCAGCGAAAGGCCCTGACAGCAAAATCTACTCCGTCCTCTTCAAATCAACATACAGGAAACCTAACCCTGTAGTTCCAGCTGAGTAGATATGTGATTCATCTTACAACATTAAGTGAATTTACATAAAATACAGCATTAGACATTACATAATAAATGGTATGCGCCCCTTGGGGTCGATACTCAAAGAGGAACAAGTAATAACCTCCCAAAAATTGAATACATGGAAAATGCAATGTTATTGCTATAATAATACAGCTGTAACTTAAACATAAGGTATAATTATATCTCTGGCTTGTGGCTGTTTTCTGGATTGCCGTGAAAGTTCTAAACTGGTGTCTAACTACACAAGTAGGCATATAATAATTCCACACAACCACTAGAAGTTTCTCTCAGAAAGTAATAAGGGACTACCTCTTTTAATTCAAGTGTTATAGCACACGCACATCACTAGTCTGTTTTAAGTGAATAACTCACATCACTGACGTTTCCTTAAGTAAGGACAGCTTTTAGCCTACTCTTAACCCATGGTAAGCACTGAACGGACGATGAGGTTATTCGCTTAGTAAGTATCTGTGTTACGTACATTTATTACCTAAGGGGGTAGTCTTCGGTCCTGCCAAATGTACGCACCAGTTTTAATATAGTTATATTATTTGTGCGTTCGATTGATTCACGCACTGACGTGCACAATGCAGTGTGAGTTGCTTTGGGACGCACGGGTAACCTAGTTGGGTAGTTTCTGACGTCATGATTTGGAGGGGCAACATGGACCTTGTTTATATCCGTGATTGATATATATTATTATTGTATTCATGGCACGTTTATGGAAGCCATTTATTCTAGTGATCTGTATTGGTCTTCAGGTCGAAACCAATAGCAGCAATGTCACGTAAGTTATCGCCCCACTTCTTATTGTATGCTGTATTGTAAGGCCGCTCTTATACTAGCCTAGCGGGAATATGTTATTCCTAGAATGGACCTACAGAGTCGTTAGCCTTTAGGATTCGTATCGTAGAAGAAGGATTCCTACGAGCGGAAAGAAGTTAATTTGATTGCAGTATTCATATGTGTAAACGTCTTTATTGTAATGCCAAAGTCGTGGCATGATTTTTGAGAGGTTAGTTAAAACCTAAAGATACTAACTCAGATACCTCTTCATATATGTACCAGTGAATATATATTGAGTATACGTTATATGGAACTATGTCTTGGATAGAAACAGTCTCTTATTGGACGAATGCGGGAGTTCGTGGTATGGGAGTACATGCTTAGTTGGATGACCTCAAGCAAGGTCAACGGACATTTTATCTAGTTTGAACATTACTGGATTCGTATTAATTGAATGTAAGGAACATGGTTGAAAGGATCCCACCACAGTACCCGACCATCATCATTCACCAGAGTATTCTTGTCATGCATTTATGTGATTGTCCTAGTCAAGAACAGTGTATCGTAGCGTTGAACTTATGTCGTCAATAAACAATGTTAACTGTTCTACCAGCCTTCACAGTTTACTTTACTTCACGGCAGGCTTTGATTAACATGCCTGAAGTTTACATCGTTGTGTGTTGAACTTATTTGACAGTTGTGTGGATTCGCGTTTTATTATCAGCACGATAGAAAACCATCTATGGAAACTCAGAAGAAAAGATATATCAGTAAATGGCGGCCAGTGTGGCTTGAATTGCTCAAGATTCAAAACTGGAATTACCTCACAAGTTCCACACTAGTTGAAAGTACGTGGATTCTCTAACAACTCATATCCTTTATAACGGCTACCTCAAGGTCAAGGTACATTGAACCTCAATCTCAAGTTCTACATCAGTGTATGACTACGTGGGACCTCAGCTGTTAGTCCTCATCTGGCAGAACTCAAGTATTCGAAACAGAGTATTTCGTTGTCTCAAGCGTACATCCACGGAGACGAGGCACATTGATTTTTTACCTGCACGCGAGATGAGTATAACGTGTTTTCGTTGTACACTTTATTACGTTTAGCTGTGCCTCATGTAGTTATGTCCACATTTATATTTTTCATGTTACATGTTATATGTGTTGTATTCTTCGTGGGAGGTAGGGAGGTTGATCTGACGAACGAGATCCATCTCGAAGCCAATTCGGGCTCTTCGTCAGACGTTCTGTAGGGCTCATTTTGTAAGTTTCAATTGAGCGATAATTCCGGTACAAGGCTAGAAACCTTGCCGAAGTTCCGATCGCTAATTGTTCCTTATGATAGTAGTTGTTTAGCTGTTCCGTCAAGTTTTAATTGTTGTTTTCGTAGCTATTTTTACTTGTACCTTAGTTTCATGATGTATTTTGTATGTGATTATTGTCCGTCTAACCTGACTATCATTCAGTTTTTTACAAAGCATATGTTTTTACACTGTGTTGTCAATTGTCTTGTGCATTATTGGATCGTAGATGTCATCGTAATTTTTTACGACATTCTATTTTAGTTCCACATTTTTATTTTATTTGATTTCTACGACTGTAGTCATTCGTCTTTGATTATTGTGTCTTGTCGGTAATGTTTCTATTGTCTTTCACGTTGTTGCTTTCATGACATTTCATTACATAAATTACTATATTGATTATTGATATATTTCATAACTATATGATAACAAAATATACCGTTCTAGGACAGGAACGACGTACACTTGGCAAAGTAACAAGGTTAATTAATTTATATTGATTAATTATCATTTTATAAATCAAGAGTATTGTGACTACTTATAAAGCATAATGTATTCACTAGATTATTTCATTAAGCAAGCAAAAGCTCTTCAGATGGCTCCTGATGAAGTAAAAACATTTGCACTTGCAGAATATAGGAAAGCTCAAGAAATAGATTCCGAACAGAGAAAGTTAGAAACTTTAAGACTAGAAAAACTTCAATTTGAGGCAGATCAAAAACGGATTGAATCTGAGGAGAATGAGAAAAAAATGAGATTAGCCGCTGAATTAGGAGAGAAACGATTTCAGCGAGAGGCAGAACAGAAGCAAAGGGAGGCTGAAGAAAGACTTAAAATTGAGATGGAAGTTAAACAAAAGGAAATGGAAGTTAAACAGAAGGAAATAGAAAATAAACAAAAAGAAATGGAAGAACGAAGATTAATAGCTGAACAAAACACAAAACGACTTCAGCTTGAGATGGAAGAGAATGATAAAAAACGACAGCATGAACTAAAATTAGCAGAGTCAGAATATGAGAGACTTAGGTTAACTCAGGAAGCTAATTCTCAGAGAACTTTTGAAAGCCAAACTTCATCCAGACATGATCATTTTAAGGAAATTAACCTTAAATTACCTAAATTTAATCCCCCGTCGGATGACGTAATATTTTTCCTAGATAGATTTGAGGCCACTTGTAGGTCTTATAACGTGGATAAAACACTGTATTGCACATATTTATCCAGGTTACTTACTGGGGATGCTTTAGCAGTTTATCATACTACCAGTATTAATGAGAAGAATGATTATAATGCTCTTAGAGCCGCACTTCTGAAGAAATTTCAAATGACAGAAGATGAATACCGATTAAGATTTCGTACATTGCTACCGCAATCAAGCAGAAATTTCAGTGATTTTCTGTCACAAATACGACTAACCCTAGAAAGATGGATTGAATTATCCAAAATTGAAAAGTCGTATGAAGGTCTCTTCGATTTACTGATGCGCGATAAGGTACTATCGTCTGTAAATCCTACATTTCTCGCATTTTTACACGAACGGAAACCTTTATCAATGAAAGATTTAGAAGAACATGCAAAAAATTTTTGCACTGCTCACCCAACCATGGATCTAAGTAATGCACAGATTAAGAATGAATTGCCTGTTGCTTTTGCAGCACAACAAAACAATTTTTTCACGCAATCGTTCCTTTAGTGCTGACAGGTATGTCAATAAGGGAAATAATTACAATTTTAACAATGATAACTTTTACAAAGGGAAGCAATTTCAACAATCTGCTCCATTTAATGTTTCTTGGAACCAAGCTCACAGATCGCGAGATTTTGGTAACAATAATTTTAAAAATAATCAAGGACATTATAATAAACAAAACTGGAGATCAAGATCTCAGGGTCCGCAAAACAGACAAGGTTCTTGGAATAAAAATTTTAAAGAACATCATAACTTTAATTATACAAATTATCGGACTCATCCAAATTTTAACTCAAGCAGAAACGACAATTATGGCAATTTTAATGCAAATAATCAAAATCGATCGCGTCGCAGAGATAGATCGTCGAGTAATACGGGTAGACATTCTAATGTCTCTTTAATTGATACACAGGCTAACATTGAACAGGGTAAAGTAGCTGAAACTCACAATGCTATGTCTTGTTCTCTTGATTGTACCCAGGTGAAAGACTGTCCAGAATGCTCGACTCTTTTCCAGCCTAAGGCGATCACGACGCTGCGTTGCGGACATACCTTGCCTAGTCTACCTGCAGTCTGTACGGCCACTGCTGCGTCAGTACACCAGGGACAGGGCTCTCTTAAGTTTAACAAGGGATTTGTCAACAACATTTCATGCTCTCTCCTATTTGACTCAGGTTGTAGCACTGTGGGCGTCCGGACTTCGCTGATCAACCCAAGTTGTGCCACGGGCAGGGTTGTCAAGTGTGTGACTTTTGGTGGCACCGTTGAAACATTTCCCACTGCTATTATTGATCTTAATACACCATTTTTTTCAGGAAAGATCCAGGCATGTCTCCTTCCGAATCCAATTTGTGATTTAATACTTGGTCGCATACATGGTATTAAAGAGTGTACACCACAGCAAATAGCTGAATGGGAAGAGCGACATATTCAAACTGCAAATGCAGTAGTGACTAGAGCGCAAGCTACTAATATGTCGCATGATACACCTATTGAACCTACAGTTCATACCACTTGTGATGATGATGCTCCTATTTCACGGGAGTTGTTTGCAACATTGCAAAAGAATGATGATTCATTAAAAAAAAATTTTTCAGTATGTGAACAAAAAGAATACCAGCAACAAACTTGCAAAATCTAGACATGACTTTATACTTAAAAATGGGATTTTGGTTAGAGTAATACGGGAAAAGGATTCATCCTTATGTTATCAGATCTTAGTCCCATCCTCTATGAGATCTCGTATATTACGACATGCGCATGACTCGCAATGTGCGGGCCATATGGGTTTTTCGCGTACCAAATCCAGAGTGCTTTCGGCATTCTACTGGCCAGGCGTCCACGGGACATCACTCTCTATTGTCGGTCCTGTTTGATATGTCAGGAAGTTAAGGTACGGGGTCCATTTCATGCGGCTCCTATTCAAGCTGCGGACATCCCGATTAGACCATTTGATAAAATGGCCATTGACATTATTGGTCCGATGCTTCCATCTGCTAGAGGGCATACGCATATTCTTACGTGCATTGATATGTGCACTCGTTGGCCTGAGGCCATCCCTCTCAAGAACACTTCATCTGCCAGTGTAGCAGAGGCATTGATGTTAATCTTCTCACGCATTGGTTTTCCACGGAAAATCTTGTCGGATCATGGGGTTCAGTTCATTTCTGAATCCATGTCTCAAGTTATGAAGACATTAGGTATAGACAGATCTCTTAGTTCTATTTATCATCCGATGTCAAATGGGTTAATTGAGCGTCTCAATAGGACACTCAAGCAGTTGTTGGGTAAGATGACTCAAGACCATCCCCAAGACTGGGATCGGGTCCTACCCGCTTGTCTCTTTTCGTATCGCGAAGTACAAAATCAAGCCACGGGGTTTTCTCCATTCCAGCTTGTTTTTGGCATGCAACCACGCGGTCCTATGTCGTTAATCCACGACTTATTGGTTGACGAGAATATTGAAGAGGAAACTCAATCCTCTTATGAGTATGTGATCTCTCTGAGAAAGAGAATCATAGATGCTTGTAGACTAGCTACTGCATCATCTGAACAAGCCAAAGAAAAAGCTCGTCTATTTGCAAACAAGTATAGACGTCTTCGCCAGCTCATACCTGGTGATGAAGCTTTTGTCTTACTACCTGCGCATAACAATCGTCTTTTAATTACCTGGAGAGGTCCTTTCAGGATCATCTCAAGAATATCCGATGTCGACTACATCGTTGATGTTAATGGTAAACATAAAACCTTCCACATTAACATGTTGAAGGAGTATTACTCACGTCCTGATTATCTACAGTCAGTGTTTCAGGCAACTGACGATCCTACACCTCCTATTCAACACTATTCTAGTTTGTCAGTCATCCAAGAAGAAGAATCTTCTTTCGATGATGTACAACTACCAATACCAGTTGTACCACTCCATTCCACTGAGAAATGGAATGATGTTACGATCTCATCTACTCTTTCGGCTGATCAACGTCAGCAAGTCTCTAATATTCTACACTCGTATGAGGATGTCCTCACTGACATCCCAGGTCATACGTCAGTCATCCAACATGACATTATTCTGACTGACGATACGCCTATTCGAGTTCGCCCATATCCTATTCCTTTACACTTTCGTGATAAGGTTGATAAGGAATTGGATGAGATGCTTCAATTAAATATATTGAACCATCTTCATCACCATATTCTTCTTCTATGGTAATCATTAGGAAGAAGGACAACAATATACGTCTTTGCGTAGATTACAGGAAATTAAACAAAGTTACAAAATTCGATGCGGAACCGTTACCTCTTTTAGACGACTTATTGGAGAAATTATCTCATGCCACATTCTTTTCGAAATTTGACCTTTCAAAGGGCTATTGGCAAGTGCCACTCACTCCTAAAGCAAAGCCATTCACCGCTTTCTCGACGCCACGGGGTCTTTTTCAATGGAATTTTATGCCATTCGGATTAATGAATGCGCCAGCTACCTTTGTACGCATGATGCGCCGCATATTGTCTCATCGTCCCGATGTCATTACTTATATAGATGACATCTGTCTTTTCAGTGACTCTTGGGATGAACATATTCAGGGTTTAAAATCTTTACTTTCTACCTTACGGGATTATAACTTAACAGCGAAACCTTCAAAGGCTTTTGTCGGTTTTCATGACATCTCATTTCTGGGTCACCGCATAGGTCATGGTTTCATGTATACAGAAGACAGTAACGTCTCTAAAATTTTAAACATCTCAGCACCTAAGACAAAAAAACAAGTTAGGTCGCTTTTAGGACTAATACAGTTCTATTCAAAATTCATCCCTCATTTGTCTACTATAACTGCACCTTTTTCGTCTCTACTGAAGAAAGGCACATCTAATGTAATAAAGTGGTCGCAGGATCACCAAGCGGCTTTAGACTATATAAAACAATTTTTTTCAAATAAGCCTTTTTTAAGGTTGCCTAACAAAGATCTCACCTTTGTTCTTCGCAGTGATGCTTCTTCCTACGCTATTGCGGCAGTTTTGATGCAGGAATACGGAGGCACCTTATTTCCGGTTATGTACGTATCCAGAAAGCTCACGCCGAGCGAGACGAAATATTCCGTTCTGGATAAAGAGCTCCTTGCTCTTGTTTGGGCAATCACTAAACTGGATCGTTATCTCCTCGGATCACACTTTGTGGTGGAGTCTGACCAGAAAGCTCTTACCGCACTGAATACAGGGAACGTTAAGTCATCAAAGTCAGCGCGTTACGCTATAGCGCTTCAACCGTTCCATTTTGAGATACGAGCTATTCCTGGAGTGCAGAATGTGTTCGCAGACTGTCTGTCAAGATGCCCAAGTGAACGTGTCGAAACTAAACCACTTCCAGATGGTGAAAACTCCTCACCGAAACATGAATAACTATGTACATTGTCATTGATGGTACATCTGTAAAGACTATGTATAGATCTGCAGTATTCGTACAAGTATAACTTCCAGGATATACTTACTTCTGGATTATAACATGACTTCTTATGTAGTAACATTTTATTAGTACGTGAACATTGGTACTACAGTAACTTTTTTATTAGTATGGAAACATTGTTAAAAGCGACAAATAGACATTCATTATTATTATGGAACATATTACACTACATATCGTGTTCGTAAATGTATTTCGGGCATGGAACATTGAGAACATATTCTTGTCGATTCTAAATAGTTCTAAACGAATATTCACAATGATTGAAATTAGAATTACTTAAAATAAATTAGTAGTTATTTATTTGTGTGTAATTAAGTACTATTAATTAGAATAATTCAATTTAATCGATTTGATTGATTATAAATCACACATCTACTAACTTTATTAGTGTCTCGCAATACGTGTATTCACGTATCCCACTACATGATATCTCACTTTTAGATAACTAGTCAAACTTACTAGTGTTAGAAAACAGTAAGTGTGTTGCTTCTTAAAGTGTTTAATTATGCTTTGTTTCATTTTGCATGTTGTATTTTAAAATTTTCTCTTTTATTGATTCTCTTATCATTGATTATCAACAGTGTTGCTGTTCATTTTCATTTTGAAATCATATGTTTCAAATTTTTTTTGAAAACTTAGTTGAATTTTATTATCATCTTTTTTTAATGGTTTTTTCATTTTTCATTTTTTAACTTGTTTTTACTTCGAATATTACCACATCGTTCCAAAGTAGGTCGATCGTGGATGTGTGCTTTAATGCATACTATCATTTAGTTATATTGATTTCGTTTAATATTCTTTTCTTAATATGGTATAACTTTATACATTTCATATATCTTGTTGTAGTTTTGACTCACCTCTCTCGGGTACTAAGTTCAAAAAAAATTAATATAATTAATTTTTTTAAGGGGAGGTAATAAGGGAGCCGTTACGTACATTTATTACCTAAGGGGGTAGTCTTCGGTCCTGCCAAATGTACGCACCAGTTTTAATATAGTTATATTATTTGTGCGTTCGATTGATTCACGCACTGACGTGCACAATGCAGTGTGAGTTGCTTTGGGACGCACGGGTAACCTAGTTGGGTAGTTTCTGACGACATGATTTGGAGGGGCAACATGGACCTTGTTTATGTCCGTGATTGATATATATTATTATTGTATTCATGGCACGTTTATGGAAGCCATTTATTCTAGTGATCTGTATTGGTCTTCAGGTCGAAACCAATAGCAGCAATGTCACGTAAGTTATCGCCCCACTTCTTATTGTATGCTGTATTGTAAGGCCGCTCTTATACTAGTCTAGCGGGAATATGTTATTCCTAGAATGGACCTACAGAGTCGTTAGCCTTTAGGATTCGTATCGTAGAAGAAGGATTCCTACGAGCGGAAAGAAGTTAATTTGATTGCAGTATTCATATGTGTAAACGTCTTTATTGTAATGCCAAAGTCGTGGCATGATTTTTGAGAGGTTAGTTAAAACCTAAAGATACTAACTCAGATACCTCTTCATATATGTACCAGTGAATATATACTGAGTATACGTTATATGGAACTATGTCTTGGATAGAAACAGTCTCTTATTGGACGAATGCGGGAGTTCGTGGTATGGGAGTACATGCTTAGTTGGATGACATCAAGCAAGGTCAACGGACATTTTATCTAGTTTGAACATTACTGGATTCGTATTAATTGAATGTAAGGAACATGGTTGAAAGGATCCCACCACAGTACCCGACCATCATCATTCACCAGAGTATTCTTGTCATGCATTTATGTGATTGTCCTAGTCAAGAACAGTGTATCGTAGCGTTGAACTTATGTCGTCAATAAACAATGTTAACTGTTCTACCAGCCTTCACAGTTTACTTCACTTCACGGCAGGCTTTGATTAACATGCCTGAAGTTTACATCGTTGTGTGTTGAACTTATTTGACAGTTGTGTGGATTCGCGTTTTATTATCAGCACGATAGAAAACCATCTATGGAAACTCAGAAGAAAAGATCTATCAATCTGTTATCGTAAGTTTACCATTAATCCATTGTAAACAATAACATCTAGGAGACACCTAACTGATTAAACACCAATTAACTTAGGCGGTGACGGCGCTACATTATCACTGAATAAATTACCGGGGAGAAATCACCTAAAATAATTCAAGTCACAATACTATTAATTATATATAAAGCTAACATGAATTGTACATATTATAAATATTACAAGAGATGTCAACTTACCCCGAGATGACGAGAATAGGCTACACAATCTAGTTTTGTTGTGCCCACATCTGCCTTAGTCTCATTTGGTCATCTACGGGCAGGAAAAATTTACGAGTGTGCTTGACTGAGTAAAATTATCTGGATTTATAGTCTACCAGAGTCGATAAATTTGTCCACCTGGCATCGCATGTTCCCACGGATGTTCGGCGTAACGTAATCATGAGTAAGACAAATGTGATTCTAGAGTTTACATCAAAGACAACAACCGCGAGAAAATTTCGTAGATAAGACATAATATTATTCCATGAGCGACCTGGGCGATCTAGGGCCACAACAAAATCTCTCAAAACGAACGTGAGTTTATCTCCCCTTTGCTCCCGCTACCTACTGTAGAAGGCTAGCGGTTCGCTTCATCAAAGAAACTTCCTCGCTCGAGATAAATCGCTGTTACGATCTACCAGCGTTCCCCCTAGTCAGACAAACCCCAGGTGCAGCTTAGGTAATATTATCACTAATGGCCAAGTGTTGAATTTACAATGAAGGCCAGAATGAAATAAAACCGCGGGGTGGGGTCTGAGAAGGGAATAATGGGCCACGTAGGAAAAAATCGAAGAAACCAGAAACATTTAGAAAGACAAGAAAAATGGGACGTGTTGGTAAAATAAAATTTCAGTCATTCCTTGACAGTACCCACGATTGGCAGGGGGAGCTGAGAAGTGGCTATGCATAGGATGTTATTCCATGGAAGAGCCCAGGACCAGAGCAAAGTATTATAGCTCTACATATTTGGAGAGCCTCCTTGGATGGTGGGAAATGCACAGTATTTCACACACTTCCTCCTAGCTTGAAACCAGATGTAATGATCTTTTATATGCAAGCCAAGCTAGAGATACTGGAGTTCATGACTTCAAACTCAACATGTTCTGGAATGGCAAAAAAGCCACCGAAAAAGCCTACATCTACCACGTTCATAAAACCCAGGAAAACTTACAGAACCATGAGAGTGACAAGAATACCTCTTGTCACCATTTCTCTTCTTATTGGCTATAGATTAGGTTACGAACACATCGACTTCAGCAAGAAATGGAATCTTATGAGCTCTGACTAAACATGCTTGACAATCTAGATTTGCAGATGTCATGGCTCTTCTGTCCCATAATCAGATGCAAGACAAAAATACATTATAAGAGGTCACATAAAGTGGATCTGAAAATACATAGTGAGAAGGCAAAGATAATGAGAATAAATTCAGGTAAGAAGAAAAAGATTGCTTTTGAAGAAACACAATTACAAGATGTAGAATCATGCATACATCTTGACATCAATATAGACAAAATTTGAGGGTCTGCTAATGCTGTCAGAATAAGAATATGAAAGGCTAGCAAAGTTTTCATTGCATTGGGGAATATACAGAGATCATAAGAGGACAAGTCCAAAGCAACAATCAAAATCTTCAACTCTAATATAAAGTCAGTCCTATTGAATGGTTCTGAAACATGGAGAACGTAAAAAGCAACAATAAAAAAACTACAGATTTTTATAAATAGATGCCTGCGTGGAACAGAGAATAGAAATGGTATGACAAGATCACTAATGTGCAACTGATGACAAGTGCCAGTGAAACTAGAGATATAAAGAAAATGCTGGCAATCGATAGGACACATGCTGAGGAAACCTGTGGATAGCATTACAAGGCAGTACTTGTTTTGGAATCTTCAGGATAAAAGAATCAGAGGTAGACCAAAAAACACGTGCAGAAGAGCACTGGAGATGGAAATGAAAATGACGAAAATATGGAAGACCTAGAACTGACGGCTCAGTTTGTTGAAAGCATATGCTCCTTGGGGAGTTGATGAAACCAATGCACTTAATTAAACTTCTAAAAAATACAACATGAAGATTAGCAAATCCAAGACAGAAGCTATGAAGATCAGTAGATCACCAGACCCAATTAACATGTGAACAACATTCAGCTAAAACTGGTTCCAGAGTCTAAATATCCAGAAGACTTGATAAGATGTCAAAAAATCAGTGAGGTGACTCACAAACTCTTGAAACTGTTACCACTTCTTATGTATCCAAATATCAATATAGAAACTAAACAACTGATAAATAGACTATTCTTAGCAACTCATTGCTATCATTGTCAAATGTGGTCCCTGCCCAGAGAGCACGAGCGGAAAATCGCAGTGTGAGATGAAATGCTTAAGAATAGCCATTAATATTGCCAGGCAAGATGAAGGAGAAATGAAGACATCAGAAAAATTGTAGGAACTACAAGTATATCCTCCTCTGGAATACATAAAGAAACAGAAAATAAAGTGGTTTGGCCACCTTATTAGAATGGAGCCCTATCAAGTACCACTACGAGCTTACAATAGTGAGACTCAGCATAATAGTATTAGAAGGGTGCGCTGTCACAAGACATAGATAAATTAGCAGCTAATGCAAATGACAATGGATAAGGAGAAATTTTTATTATGCTAATGTGTACTGTTGCTTAGTGGTATCTAAAGTATTTACATTAAAGGTACCCCGTAGAGGAACATTTTTTTTTAAAGCCTCTCTTGTGCTTGTATAAGCCTTTCTTTGAGTTGCTTTCGTTTGATACATTATCATTTTACATGCAAGGAAGTCATTCCATGCCTCCAGAAAGACAAGAAAGAAAAATAAAGTGAACTGTTTAAAAGTTGACCCAGCTGGTACATATTTTATAAATTCCATTTGGTACGAACATGCCTAATTGCTCTTTCTTCTTCTTCTTCTTCTTCTTTGATCCTTAGCCGTGACCGTCAAAGCAGTCAGTGGCCATCACTCCTGGTGGCGTCTTGTAGGGCAACAACAAATTGATTCCACTTTGCTCGGTCGGTGGCCATCTTTCATACAGTGGCCCAACTCTGGTTCATTCTTTGCATCTCAGCCTCCACAGTCCTCCGCCAAGTTGTTTTTGGTTGGCCTCTCTTTCGTTTTCCTTCAGGGGTCCATAGCATAGCTGTTCTTGTGATGGCATCGGGGTCTCTTCTGAGGACATGGCCAACCCAACTCCAGCGTCTGCCAGCTATGATGGTATGCATGTCCTCTTGCTTGCTCCTAGTAAGCAGATCCTGGTTGGTAATGGTATTCGGCCAAAAGATTCGGAGAATTTTTCTAAGGCAGGTTGTGTAAAAAGAGGACAATTTCGACATTTTCTTCTCTGTTACTCTCCAGCATTCCGCACCATAGAGAAGCACAGAAAGCACACAGCTCTGATATAATCTTAATTTTGTGCTTGTGCTGTACTGAGAGGACTTTCAGATGTTGTTTAGATTGTAAAAGACTATTCTTGCTTTGTTCATTCTGTTGTTGATGTCTTTGCTTGCTCCGCCATCTGGTGTTACTATGCATCCTAGGTATGTTAAGGTGTCTGTCTGTTCCAGTTGTTGATTTCTTGATGTTATGGGCTCGGGGTTGCTCACATTGAGCGTCATGACCTCTGTCTTCTTTAGATTGATGTTCAGGCCCTCCTGCTGGCTATACTTATTAAGTCTGCCCGTTTTTTCCTGGATGTGTTGATGTGAATGTGCTAGTAGTGCAATGTCATCTGCATATTCCAGATCTTCCAATGTAGAAAACGTAGTCCATCTTATTCCTCTTGGACTGCCCTCTGTTGTCTGTCACATCACACAGTCTGACTGTTAAAAATAGAGTGGTTGATAAGGGGCATCCCTGTCGTCACCTCAAAGGTTAGGTTGCTCTGCCCTACGCTACACATAAAGTTGGCATAAAGGCTTTTTGTGATTGACACTATGAAGTTCGGAATTCCATAAGCCCTCAGTATTTTCCATAAACTGTCCCTATGTATAGGCTACTGTCAAAAGCCTTTTCAAAATCAACGAAATTAATGTACAGCCGTCTCTGCCATTCCGAGCACAGCTCTATAATGTTCCTGAGCGTAAATATTTGATCTGCACATCTTCTGTTCTTTCTAAATCCTGCTTGTTCTTTCCTCAGTTTGTGGTCTACTGCTTTTGAAATTCTCTGTATAATTATCCTGCCTAATATTTTGCTGGGAACTGAGAGAAGAGTGATTCCTCTCCAATTTTTACAGTTTGCAAGGTCTCCCTTCTTGGGAAATTTGACAATTATTCCTTTGTTCCACTCTTTTGGTGTTGTCCCTGTTTTCCTGACTTGTCCAAATAGTGGTTCTAGTAGTTCTGCTGCTAGCTCAGGGTCTGTCTAAAATAGCTCTGCATTTAAGTTGTCGTGGCCTGGCGCTTTTCCATTCTTTAACCATTTGATTGCCGTGATGATTTCTTCTTTCGGTGGAATGTCTGTATTAACATCTAGATCGTTTTCAGCCTCAGGAACATTCAACTGTGTCTCTGGTGGTTCCTTGTTCAGAGTTTCTCTGAAATGCTCTGCCCATCTTGTTTCCTGTCCCTTTACTGTCGTGATGAGATTTCCTTGCTTATCTCTTACTAATGTAATATTGTTTGCACCACGTTTTCCGATGATGGTTTTAGTTATTTTGTATACTGTGCTTTGTTCATTTCTCAGTGCTGCCTCTTCTGCCTGTCTTGCAAGATCGTCTAGGAAAGCCTTTTGTTATCTCAGGTTTGGCGTTTAACTTTCTTGTCCAGCTGACTGTACTGTTCGCTATACAGTTGCTTTAAACTGGAGGACTTCGCTTCTGCTTTCTTTCTTTTCCTTTCCTTTCTCATTGTTATGGTGTTTAATGTTTCTGGTGTTATCCAGTCTTGCTTCTTCCTTTCCTGGACTCTCCACACCTAAGCCTACCTTGCCGTTGGTTGGAGAGCTTGAGTACCCCAATGATCCCGGGAGCTATGCCGGCGGGAGTTTTACTCCTGGCAGGGTTACCCAAGCCGGACAGGTCCTTGGTGAGGGGCCAGACAAAAGGGCTGTGGAGTAGGTGGAACCCTATATGTGTAGATGCAGAACCCACCGGCGAGTGGTACAAGCTCTGGTCTGCACCAATCCACCCCCACTTCATGGGTTAAATGCTTTCTTGCCTCATTCTTCACTGTTTGTCTCCTATCCAATAATCCCCATGGATGACGAAGAAATGCAGGCCAGCGGACATTGCACCTTTGTCCTTCTGTGACAGCCTCCTAGGTGGTGGGGAACGCCAGATATTCCATCATTGCAGAAGGGTTGGCAAAGCTGACTGAAGAATGATGAATTAGCTGACCCAGATGTATGTGCTATCATTCTGGCAGGATGTGACGATCCTGGGATACTGATACACTGGACTGCCTCCCTTCGGGGATACTGAAAAAATGCATCCATACACCCCCGAAATCATGTACATGCCTCAAAGACAACAGACTATACGAGCTCGGGTGTCGCCTCGGTTATCAAGGCCTGCGCTGCCCTTCGGTACCTGGGGAGGGCAGTGAAAAGTATACTACCAGTAATATATATATAACACAGACTCACTACGCATCCTCCAACTCAACATATCAGGAATCCGAAACAAAAAACTAGAACTAACCAAGCTTCTACTGGACCTAGAAATCCATGTTGCAGTTATCCAAGAAGCAATGCTACCAAAAGACACCTCCTTCCATATCACAGGCTTTACAGTGTACCAGTGCAAGTGTATAAAATGTCAAGGATTAATGACACTTATCCGGAATGATACACAGGCTGAGGTTTCCGCTCTCGAAACCAATGACGAAACAGATCTACAGGAAGTGATAGTCTGGAGTGGTGGAAAGCCATTGAAAATCATTGACATTTACAACCCGCCAAAACACACCTTGCTCTAAAGCCTTTCCAGACCACGGACTTGAGGAGAATGATCATTGCTGGTGACATGAATGGTCATTCACCTCTGTGGAGCTACACAGACAGGAACCCAACAGGAATAGCTATAGAAGAACTCACTAACACTACCACACTCATCCTACTGCAGAATGCTCACACCCCACTGACATTGCTCCACCGCGCCAGTGGAACAAAAAGCAGACCAGATCTCACCCTAGTAGCAGCAGATATCCACCCACATTGCTCAGTTAGAGTGCTCGACGACATCGGAAGTGACCACAGACCCATTCTCCTTGAGATCACAAACACCAGGGAAATAAAAAGAAATTGCTTAACATCACCCCCATGGAACTACACAAAGGCAGACTGGCATTTCTTCAGGAGACAAGTATGACAACGATTCGAGGCCATCGACATGACGCTGGACATAGACAAGGTATATAGCAAAATCACCACAGCACTACTGCAGCCTGCAAAAGAAGCCATTCCACGAGGATGTAGGAGAAAGTTTAAACCTTACTGGAGTACAGAACTGGAGGCCGCTGTAAACGAGAGGAAAAAAGCAAGACGGCAAGCTGAGAAACATCCAATCCCCGCCAACAAAGCAAATTATAACCGTCTAACTGCAAAAGTTAAACGTATGAGCAAACAAACAAAAAGAGAAACATGGGCTAAGAAATGTGGAGAGTTAAACTTGCGGAAAGACGGAAAGAAAGCATGGTGCCTCATATCAAATCTCTCAGGAATTAAAAGAAAAAAAAACTCTGAACTCATCATTACATGCACTGAACCGCTAACAAGGGATGCACAGAAAGCAGAAGCCTTCAATAAGCACTTTGCCAACATAAACAAAAATCAACCGCGCAAGAGACTTGACAGTGCTATCAGATCACTCACCAAAATGATGGAGAAACAACCAACAGCTAGCTGTGAGGTCTTTGAAAAGAACTTCACTCTTCAGAACTCAAGATGGCCCTAAACAAATGCAAGAAAGGAAAAGCTGCTGGATCTGATCGGCTCACTAACGAGATGATCTCAAATCTCTCAAATTATGAACTCTCCACCATCCTTGACCTCATTAACAAGACCTGGAGAGAAGGCAAGTTACCAACAGACTGGAGAAAAGCCAATATCATCCCAGTCCTTAAGAAGGACAAACCCTCCAATAAAGTAACAAGCTATCGACTGATCTCCTTGACATCAAACCTAGGCAAGATCACTGAAAGGCTATATTGGTGGCTAGAAAGCAATAAGATCTTAAATACCAATCAATCAGGTTTTAGAAGAAACAAACAGACCATGGATTAGTTGATACGATTCACCCAAGAGATAGGTGATGCCTTCCAAGACAAAAAAAAATGTGCTAGCAACATTTATTGATCTTAGACAAGCCTATGATCGAGTCTGGAGGATAGGCCTTCTCTTCAAAATGCGAAGAATGGGAATATCAGGGCGAATGTACAACTGGCTAAAAGGTTTCTTCATCAACAGAACAATCCAAACAACATTCAGTGGAACAACATCAAAACAAAGGACCCTGGAGGAAGGACTGCCTCAGGTATCAGCACTAAGTTGTACACTGTTTCTTATACAGTATTTATAAATGACCTCCCAGATGTCATCACCTGCCAAAAAGCACTATTTGTTGATGACCTAGTCATCTGGACAAAAGGAAAATACCTCCAAACCATCACCAAAAATATGAACAAAAACCTGACAACCAACTCTGCATACTGCCAGTTCTGGAAACTTGAAATCAATGTAGAGAAAACTGTGTATGGCCTATTCAGTCTAAACAAGAGAGTTAACTCTTTCAGTCCCAAACAAAAAAGTTGGTTTGGCCCAAGCAAAAATGGCCACCCCGGTGCATTTTTAAATAAATATCTCAAAACAGAAACACGTTCACTCTTAAACACATGCGGTATTTAAAAGAATGTACTTGCAGTCGGAAATGACGTTTTGGGTGGTTTGTGGGTAGTTATAATTAGAAACAGTCTCAAACAGAGGCACATATACTAAACGCTTTATAAAGTTGATTGGGCCAAGCGCGTCTAACCCCTGAGGATATATAAAGTCGATTGGGACTTAAAGAGTTAATGAGAACAACATCGAGGTCTGGATGAATGGAGAGAAACTAGCATACGAAGAATGCCCGAGATATCTTGGAGTCAAGCTCGACCGTAGACTTACCATGAGACCCCACATAGACAAGCTGATTGAGAAAGCATCCACAAGACTCAGGCTAATCAAGCACCTTTCCTCCTGTGGGTGGGGAGCAGACCAGCACTCATTACGCCAACTCTATACTGGATATATGCGCCCAGTAATTGACTACTCGCTCCCCCTCCAAACTATTGCAAGTAAAAGCCTCCTACAAAAGCTAGACAAAGTCCAAAATCACGCTCTATGGTTTATAAGTGGTGCCATGAAGACAACGCCGACAGATGCATGCGAAATCAACACCAATAATGAACTCTTAAACCTAAGAGAGGCCGACCAAAAACAACCTGGCGAAGGACTGTGGAGGCTGAGATGCAAAGAATGAATCAGAGTTGGGGCAC
This sequence comes from Oreohelix idahoensis, assembly GCA_024509875.1. Lineage (NCBI taxonomy): Eukaryota > Metazoa > Mollusca > Gastropoda > Stylommatophora > Oreohelicidae > Oreohelix > Oreohelix idahoensis. The sequence continues at coordinate 202,367 of JAMPIV010015995.1, read as the reverse complement.
TGTACGAAGGATGGCCACCGACCGAGCAAAGTGGAATCAATTTGTTGTTGCCCTACAAGATGCCACTAGGCGTGATGGCCACTGAATACTTTGACGGTCGATGGCTAAGGATAAAAGAAGAAGAAGAAGAAACCTAAGAAGAGAACGTTCAGCTTTGGAAACATATGAAAGGTATCTGAGAATGGACACAAAGGAGGAGAATAGGAAAATGATAGAGCAGTGGCACCAAAAACACAGAATACAAAAGACATCTTTTCTTAAAAATGCAAAAGAAGCTAGCATCAAACACCACCTACCAGCAGTTAGAAAGCCGATGGTAACTATCAATAATGAACCACTTTGTTGGCAGGCAACTACTCCCATAGTAAGAACTGAACTCTCTGACCCCTCAGCAGACAAGAACACTTTAGGACCACTACTGAAAACCATCGCTTTAGAAACTATAGACTCATATCCACAAGACATCATCCATGTCTACACAGATGGATCTGCATTTAAAGCTACCACCAATGCTGGATATGGCACAGTGATAAAATACCCCAACCTGCATCCAGAAGACCACCCTCGCATCTTTGGCCCTTGCGGAGAAATTTGTTCCAGCTATGATGCAGAAATAACAGCACTAGAAAAAGCATTGTGCCGGATAATCTCAGACTTCGAAAGTGGCATCACTCCACCTGAGGATATTGTTATATTCTCAGACTCAAAATCAGCACTCCAAGCCCTAGAAAGCAAAATGTCTCCCAATATTAATAACATCTGTAGATTAATTGACCAACTGTTAACTTCCTATTGCGTCGAAGTTACACTCCAGTGGATCCCTGGGCATGTCAGATGGAGCAGCAATGCCCCAGTTCCCATCAAGTACCACACTGCAAACCTGCCAACAGATCCTGAGAACCAATTATAGGCAAGAATGGCTAAACCAGTGGGCTTCCTCCCAGACAGGGCGTCCATTCTTCAAACATCAAGCTAAACCAAACCCTCAAGATCCAGTTAAACAACTGAAAAGAAGAGATCAGAGTCTAGTTTTCCAGCTGAGAACAGGCCATGCCCCCGTCAATAAACATTTAAATAGAATAGACCCACTACGTGAACCAAATTGTAGGCACTGCCACCACCATGAGGAATCAGTTGAACACCTACTGTTACAGTGCCCAAGACTAACTGACCTGCGACACCAACTACTCCCATCGCACCCAACCATCCACAAAACACTCTACACATCACCACAACAACTGAGGAAGACTTGCACCTTTGTCAGAGAGGCAATGGGCTGTCAAGAGCTACCTGCTCACATCTAAAGGGATTATATCATCATCATCATCCTTTCCTGGAATCCCAGGCATGATTTGCTGCTTTCCTTATATATTGATGAAATGGTGTTGAATTTCTAGTCTATATCATCAGACGATGTCTTTTTCTGACTTTTGGCGATTTTGGTATCGTTTCTTTATATCAGCAGCAAAAGCTTTTCTGGTAAGGGGGTCCTTCTATTTGCTGATGTCAAACCTTTTCTGTGTAGCTACAAGGTACTGTTGGTCCAGCAGTTCTGATTTTCACCTTCAGTTTTGCTACGACTAAATGGTGGTCACTTCCCATATCTGCACCTCTTACCTTCACATCTTGTAATGCATGTCTCCATCTACCATTAATCATCATGTGGTCTATCTGGTTTCTCTCCCAGCCATTTGGTGATTCCCATGTTAATTTGGGAATTTCTTTGTGTGGGAAAAGTGTTCCTCCAATGACCAGGTTGTTAATGGCACAGAAACTTATTAATTTATCCTCAATTTCATTTGCTGGTCTGCTGCCGCATTTCCCCATTACTCTTTCATTATATACTGAAGCACATTAAAAACGCACCACCTGTATAATCCAGGAACAGAGTGTGAAATGTAAATATAAGTGTTTACAAGTTTACATATTTGGAATCTTTATTCATTTTCCTATGAATCCATGCTGGTCATTAATTTGTACATTTGATTGTTATGAAATTCATTGCATTCTGTGCAGGCAAGGAAGAAAACCAAAAATGCAACCAATAAAAAAATTCATTTACACTATCCTCAGTATCTGGTATGTCCACCGTGTGCTTGCAAACAAGCTTGGCAGTGGCTCCGCATGGAACGCACAAGTCTCTGAAGGAAATTCCGGGGAATCAAGTCCCATTCACGTTTAAGAGCAGCTTCGAGCTGTTGCAGATTAGCTGGAGAACCTTGCCTGTAGACTCTGCGTCCAAGCTCGTCCCACAGATGTTCTATAGGGGACATGTCTGGTGATAGGGCAGGCCAATCAATCGTCACAATGTTCTGCTGCTGAAGATATTGCTGCGTAATGCATGCGGTGTGTGCACGTGCGTTATCCTGCTGGAAAAGCTGCAAGTCTGGATAATTTGTGAACGCAGGAGCAACCAATGCATCCAGAACCTCATCTCGATATGTCACAGCATTAACATTTCCACGGAAGACGTGAAGAGGCAAGCGATGGTGAAAACTGAATCCTCCCCAAATGTGAATACTGCCACCTCCAGATCGGTTGTGCTGATGAACACAGCAATCTGCAAAGCGCTCTCCACACCGTCACCAAATCCGCATACGTCCATCAGCAAAGGATATGTTGAATCTGCTCTCGTCTGTGAATAGGACAGCTTTCCACTGCAGTCTAGTCCATCTGACATGTTGCTCTGCCCATTGCAGGCACTGCTGACGATGTCTGTGAGTTAAGTTTGGCCCAACATAAGGTCGTCTTGCAGTAAGGCCTGTATCTCTGAGTCGTTGTATGACTGTCATTCGAGAGACTTGCCCACGTCTACCCACTATTGCTCTTGCTGTTTGACTTGCCGGGAGAGAACGATTCTTTAGGTGACTCAGCACAATATGACGATCTTGCGCAGGGGTAGTAACTCGTGGTTGGCCACTCTGAAGTCTATCCCGGGCACTGCCAGTGGTTCCGTAAGGTTCATTGAGACGTACAATAGTGCTGTGGTGGCAATTCATCCTTATGGCTCGTTGGCGGTCGTTTTCAGATAGTCGTGGCATTTCAAGCACATGTACTGGGTGTTTTGTCTCAATGGCCTTTTTATACCGAGTATACAGCCACAACGCGTATGTTACGGTAGTTTTATTGATGGCGTCTGCTAGAAATTGGCAGTGCGCATGATTAGGGTCAATGGAATTAATATAAATTGATCTTTATACTTTACGTGGTTATGAACGCGAAATGCACGGTCAAGTCGTGACGTGTAAGCGTCGATATGGTCACGCTCGGTGACTAGGTTACCGTACCCTTTTTGTATTGACCGTCAAGTAGTGAACAACAGCTTGATCTCCATATAACTGTGCCCAAGCTCGCGCCCTGGAGAAGACACTCCAGCTTCACCCTATAGGTGTCGGCAAAACACGGGAAGTAGCAGTTACCGGTTATAAGCATTTTGCCCAATTGGCGTAGGGCATGGCGCCAGGGGCTACTTCCGACAGTGGGAGAGGTTCTAGGATCTCACTGGATAGCTACCGCCCGCTTCAAGCTGGGCAGCCCCCAGTCAATAAGGTGTTGTCCCGCCACTGTCTGCTTTCCCCATTGGGTGCATGGGGATTAGGGTCAAACCCGAACTGTGGACAGAAAATTTTGCACCAAGCAATTATCGAAAAAATAGAAATAAGATAACTCTCAGATTGGGATGCTGGAACGTCCGGACTATGTTGACTGGACTATCCGAAAACCTACAGGATGTAAACGATGTAAGGAAGACAGCCATAATTAATGATGAGCTTAAACGACTTCAGGTGGATATAGCTGCACTTCAGGAAACGCGCCTGGCGGGCTCTGGAATGGTGAGCGAGAAGGACTACACATTTTATTGGCAAGGGAAAGATCTTGATAAAGCTAGAGAACATGGAGTAGGTTTTGCGGTCAAAAAATCGCTAACTAACATGGTTGAACCAGGCGAGAATGGATCAGAACGCCTGTTAACGCTCCGCCTGCAAACTAGCACAGGTCCCATCACCCTTGTCAGTGTGTATGCTCCTACTCTGTACTCTGCCTCAGAAGCTAAAGATGAGTTCTACGAGAATCTAGCAGCAGTAATCAAAAGCATACCTAGGCAAGAACAGCTTGTTCTCCTTGGTGACTTTAACGCTAGAGTGGGTGCCGATAATGTTTCATGGCCTTCATGTCTGGGCAGGTTTGGTATTGGCAAGATGAATGAAAATGGACAACGGCTCTTAGAGTTGTGCATCCACCATGACCTCTGCGTGACCAACACCTACTTTCAGACAAAACCCCAGCATAAGGTGTCATGGAGACACCCACGATCCAAGCAATGGCACCAACTTGACCTGATTCTCGTCAGAAGGCCACTCCTCAGGTCTGTGCTCTCCACGCGCTCGTACCATAGTGCAGACTGTGACACAGATCACTCCTTGGTTTGCTGCAAAATCATAGCAAAACCAAGAAAACTCTATCGTGTCAGACATGAAGGGAAACCACGCATTGATACCAGCAAGATGTCAGACCCTTTCATGATCGCTCAATTCACTGCGACCTTCAAGAAAGTGCTCAGTAGCCCTCAGCATGGTGATACTATTACAGAGAACTGGGAGCATCTACGGAACACCATTCAAAGTACTGCACTTGCCACCTTTGGTAAGAAAACAGCAAAGTCAAATGACTGGTTTGACGCTTCATCAGATGTGATGGCACCTGTTATTGAAGCTAAGCGCAGTGCTATGAATGAATACAAACGTTCACCGAGTGCCAGAACCCTACAGATTCTGAGGGCTACGAGAAGCAAAGTTCAACAAACTGCTCGACGCTGTGCAAATGACTATTGGCTCCAGCTCAGTGAGAGCATCCAGATCGCAGCGCAAACAGGCAACATTAGACAAATGTATGACGGTATAAAGAAAGCACTTGGCCCCCATAAAAGTAAGACGGCACCACTAAAAACCATCAGCGGAGAGAAGCTAACCGATAAGGGTAAGCAGATGGAGAGAAGGGTCGATCACTACTCTGAGCTTTACGCTAGAGACAATACCGTTACGCCTGCAGCCCTTGATGCTGTCAATAGTCTGCCAACTATGGAGGAGCTGGATGCCGAACCAACATTAGAGGAACTCAGTAAGGCCATTGATAGCTTGGCCTCTGGCAAAGCACCAGGCAGTGATGGGATTCCTCCTGATTTAATCAAATGCTGTAAGAGCACGCTATTACATCCCCTGCATAGGATGCTGTGCCAGTGCTGGGAAGAGACAACTATTCCTCAAGACATGCGAGATGCCAAGATTGTAACACTGTATAAAAATAAAGGAGACAGAAGTGATTGCAATAACTACAGAGGCATCTCTCTTCTTAGTATTGTTGGTAAGGTTTTTGCCAGAGTCATCTTAATGCGACTACACAAGTTAGCTGAGCGCATATATCCAGAGGCACAGTGGGGATTCCGAGCTGGCAGATCAACAACAGACATGATCTTCTCTCTCCGCCAGCTTCAGGAAAAATCAAGAGAGCAGAAAAGACCATTATATATCGCCTTTATAGACCTCACAAAAGCATTCGACCTGGTTAGTAGGGATAGACTCTTTAAAATCCTCCTGAAAATAGGCTGCCCTTCTAAAATGCTGGAAATGATAAAGTCATTCCATGACGACATGAAGGGAACAGTCCAATATGCTGGAAGCACGTCACAGCCCTTTGATATACGAAGTGGCGTTAAACAAGGCTGTGTTCTGGCTCCGACCCTCTTCGGAATCTTCTTTGCCTTACTCTTGAAACATGCATTCAGAGATGCAACTGAAGGAATATGCCTTCACACTAGGTCAGATGGCCGTCTGTTTAATCTTTCAAGGCTGAAGGCAAAAACAAAAATCAGAAGGGTCACTATAAGAGACTTGTTGTTCGCTGATGATGCTGCAGTCGTCACTCAAAGCCAACAGGAGCTTCAGAGCTTGATGAATCGCTTCACTAAAGCATGCAAGGACTTTGGCCTCACAATAAGTCTAAAGAAAACGAATGTGCTGAGTCAGGATGTGGGTGCTGCACCAGTTATCACTATCGATAACTATGAATTGGCAGTGGTGCACCACTTCACATACCTAGGGTCTACCATCAATGACAAACTCTCACTGGATACAGAAATCGACAGCCGCATTGGCAAAGCTGCAGCTACCTTTGCCCGCCTCACATCGCGTGTTTGGGGAAACTCTAAACTCACAATGAAGACCAAAGCTGCGGTATATAATGCCTGCGTCACCAGCACACTCCTATATGGCAGCGAGACCTGGACGACCTATGCTAAGCAAGAAAGAAGGCTCAATACCTTCCATTTGCGGTGTCTACGCCGCATCCTCGGCATCTCGTGGAAAGATAAAGTGACAAATGTCGAGGTGTTGTCACGTGCTGGCCTTCAAAGTATGTATACGCTGCTTAGACAGCGCAGACTTTGCTGGCTTGGCCATGTTCGCCGCATGGAAGATGGTCGCATCCCAAAAGATATCTTCTACGGACAATTAGCAGATGGCAAGAGAACAGTTGGGCGACCACAGCTGAGGTTCAAAGATGTGTGCAAGAGAGATATGAGGGCACTGGACATGGATCCAGCAACATGGGAGGATGAAGCTGCCGATCGCACTAAGTGGCGATGCTATTTACGGCACCACCTCAGATTGGGCGAAGAGAGGCTAACACAAGAAGCAGAGGTGAGGAGAAAACGTCGAAAGGAGCACCAGGAAAATAAGCAGCTGAGGGCTGCCACCTCAGGGGCGCATTCCCATAGTCAGTTATGACTGAAGGGGCTATTATTATTATTACAAGTAGTGAAGACGGATATTTTCTTACTCTTCCAAGGTTGTGCATGATGCTACTGCACATATATATATATTTTAGTCAAGTACGGACCGGGTCAGTCCATGGTAATTAATGAAGAGATAAATGATTAAGTAGTTGATTCAGTCTCGTCAAGACACATGCGCTCACTACCGGTTGTCTGAAACCCAGCAGCGCGAGTATATAGCCATGATGTTCTTTTGACAGTTTGTTCAAGTACGACATGGACCCATAATAGGATGTTTGCAAGTATTTAATTTATCACGTATGCTTACTATGAACTACATTAACTAATATCGTCAAGTATGTTTGTCTTACGTAAATAAACTGTTTTTCCTCGTGGACTCAAATAAGATGGACTTATCAAATTAATCATTAAGATATTCACTTGTTTGCTACACTTACCACGCATTCGCATATCAGATAATTAAAGCACGATTGTTACTAATGAATGAGAACCAGAACACTCAAGTCATGGACATAGATTATAAACATTCTTTATTAAATCAATATTCAACGGCCTACAGCAACTTCCATGATATTCTGATCACAGACCATATGCTAACCGGATCGTCTGTATCAGAGAACTGGTAGGCCAGTTCGGGGATACGAAAATCTTCTCCTTCATCAGGTTAGATCTAGCGACAAATTTCTTCGCAACACGATTGTTTACGGTTACAATACATTCACATGACTTTACGAGACACTGCACGTGACTAGAGGTCAAATATACGTCATCATCCTTTTCGATCGAGTCAATGACAACCGTTAGCAGCCTTACGAAAGTCAAACCTAATGTCCTTCTACAAGCATTGCTGCAAGAAGAATATCAAGCGGAAACCCCATCAAAACGATGAAGTTCAGCTCACTGTACCTAGTTGGCCGTTGACGAATACTGGTGTTAACTGAAGAAGATCACTGGGCGCAAAAAGATAAGTGAATATTGAAACCTTTGTCGGTTCATCAAAACTAGGTGTAGTCCACTTCATTTTATTCGGGCATGTTATCTGCAATTAATTGTTCTATGTTTCATTCGTCATTGATTGTCTATTTGTTATTTGTATAAGCGGGCGGTTGGATTCGGGAGTTTTTAGATCGACTAATACCTCTTTTCAGATGGTCAGTAGATCTAAAAACAGTTCTGATAGGGATTAGTTGGGTAACTGTATTTGCAAAGCATCTGTTGAGATTTGCCGACAGCATACTGCGTTTGCTCCTGAAGTTATTCGACCCTAGATGTTTTAGTTGTAAAGTAATGTTATATTTGTAGTAATTTCGCTGTATTGAGTTTCATTTTATTCATTTCGTAACTTGTTCGTAAACTATCCTGTTCATTCTCATCTGCCTATCATTTATTTTATAATTGTAAAGTATTTGTCAGTTATGAGTCCTGTGACGTCATCATTTAACGTGTATGTGTAGTAACCTAGATTTAGTTTTTCTTCTTAGCATGTACTTCCGATTTTTGCTTGTTTCAATATAATCATTTTTTTTCGTTTGCATTTGTCAATTGTGATGTGCTAATGTCTTGTAACATTTTAGTTGATTAATTGTCTTGTATATATTAACTTATAAATTGAGTATGTAATAATAATAGTGTAAATTAATTAGGTAATAATACAATATAAATATTTTAATTAATTTTCAAAGAAAATGGACTTGATGAATTAATTGCAACAATTTACAGTATTAGTCCAATTTAAGATTGCTTATGCACTTTATGCATCATGACTAGGGCATGATAGCATTATATATGGATAAATACTTATAAAGTGAGGGTTTGCCTTGAATATAATAGGCATAGTGTATAATACTTGGTACATTCATCTATTAATAATACTACGTTGGCCACTGGGCACACATAGGTAATTGATGGTAATATATATTGTTGATTAATACAGATAGTTGATTAAATAAATAGATTGTTAAATTACAAAATGCTTACGTTAGACCATTTTGTTAAAATTGGTAAAGATTTTGGAAAACGAGGAGAAGTTCTAGAGGCACTCGCGGTGGCGGAATTTGCGAAATATAAGGAGGAGGAACTTGAGAGAAGAGCTGAATTGAAGTGTCAAGAAGAAGAACTTGAGGCAAAGGAACTTAAGAGAAAAGCTGAATTGAAGCATCAAGAAGAAGAACTTGAGGCAAAAGAAGCAAGAAGGATAGCAAAACAGGAAAGGGAAGAGATTGAAAAAGAAAACAGAATAAGAGAAATAGAGGAAAATAAAAGGAAGCAAAATGAAATTATAAGACAACAAGAAAAAGAGTTGGCACTTATCAGGTTGGAAACAGCGAAATTACAGGCACAAAATGCTACTGTTAGCCATAGTAATAATTCCCAAAATATGTCTGCACCTAACCAAACTAGAAGCAATTATCACTTAAAATTACCGACATTCAGATTGAATGTTGATGATTTATCGGCCTGGCTTTTACGTTTTGAGAAAATTTGTGAGGTTAATACATTAGATAAAACTACATGGGTACTAAAACTTAGTGAATTTTTAGATGGTGCACCTGCAAGCGCAGTTCAGAATGTTGATCCAAGAATAGCTGGAGATTATGATGCCATTAAGGCTTTATTACCACATCGATTTCATTTGGACGAGGATGGATGTAGGATTAAATTTAAAACTCTCCTGCCAGAATCAAATAAAGACTTTACAGGGTTCGTTGCGAATATACGCAATACATTCAACAGATGGGTCGAACTTGCTGGTGTGGAAAAATCTTATGACAAGTTGGTTGATTTAATCCTTATGGATAAGGTCTTATCTTCTGTAAGTTCACCATTCTTTTCGTTCTTACAGGAACGTAAACCTTCGACTTTAGAGGAGCTAGAAAAAATGGCATTAAATTATTGCACTGCTCATCCCAATAGTAGCATATCCAATACACAAGTAAGGGAACCACTTCCAGTTGCCTCCAACATGGCATATCATGGTTTTGAAAGATCAAGAGCTCAGAGCCTTGACAGAAATTGTTCAAATAGAAGAAATAATTACAATGATTACACTGACAAACAACATTTTTCTTTCTTATATAAGAATAAGTGTTCTTAGGTCAGTTTCTTGCGCTGATTTCAAATTTGAAATCCGTTTATCTCTATCACGTCGGGTTCTTAAGATATTTGTGAATAAATATATTTTTGGGAAACCGTTATTTGCTTCGTTTCATTTTTACTATATAACTTTTTAAAAATTAATAAAATGCAAAATAATTCTACTTTTTATACTGCTAAAAGATGCATGACATATGTTACGTTATATTTCAAATAGTTACTGTATTTTGAAATAATTCTGAGTGAAATATGGCTTCTAGAAGTTGTAGAAATTCGGCTGATCTGTTCTGTTACTTGTGCGGATATTTTACCGATCGTGTTCACCAGAAAAACTTTACACCATTGCTAAAGAAAGCATATGAACTTTATTTCGATTCGAAAGTTGATGATGCAAATAAATCTTGGAAGCCAAATGCAGTTTGTTCGACTTGTGCAAATACATTGGCAGGTTGGTTACGAAAATCGCCGAAGCATAAGTCGATGCCTTTTGGAGTGCCAGTAATATGGTGTGAACCAACAAATCACGCTACTGATTGTTACTTCTGCTTGACAAATATCTATGGTTTCGCTTTTAAAACTAGAAAGTCTGTGGTTTATCCAAATATTGAATCGGTTTTGAAACCAGTGCCTCATGATCCAATCACGTGTCCGATCCCAGTTCCACCAGAACAATATCCGTTGGACGTGAATGAACCATCAGAAAGTGATAGTTTACCTGCTTTAGAAACTAATTCTGACTCGGATTATGTACCGGTGAATGATGGTGTTCACTTAATTAACCATTCAGAACTTTCAGATCTAATACGTGATCTCGCTCTCACCAAAGGACAAGCGGAATTACTCGGTTCGCGACTCAAAGAATGGAATCTTTTAGCGCCCAATACTCCGATATCTAAATTTCGTCATAGACACAGAGAACTTTTACAATACTTTGAGATGGATGATGACATTTGCTATTGCAAAGATGTAAAAGGTCTAATGGTGCACCTCGGTCATGAGCACATAGTCAACAAATGGCGACTTTTCATCGACTCTTCCAAGACTAGTCTAAAAGCCGTGTTATTGCATAATGGAAATTTATTTTCATCAATTCCAGTCGCCTACTCTGTTCATATGAAAGAAACTTATGACAATATGGCTATACTTTTGGCAAAAATAAAGTACAATGACTACCAATGGCGGATTTGTGGAGACCTAAAGGTCATTGCAATTCTCACGGGCATGCAGACTGGGTATACTAAGTTTTGTTGCTTCCTATGTGAATGGGACAGCCGCAACAGACAGGAACATTATGCAAGAAAGGTGTGGCCTATCAGGGATCGTATGCAGCTCGGGCATAAAAATGTAATACACGAGCCATTAGTTAACAAAGACAGCATAATTTTACCACCGTTACATATAAAGTTGGGGCTCATGAAGAATTTCGTAAAAGCGTTAGATAAAACGAGCAAAGCTTTCACTTATCTTCGAGAAAAGTTTCCGCAAATTAGCGATGCAAAGATAAAGGAAGGTACCTTTGTAGGACCTCAGATTAGGAAAGTTATTGCAGACAAACAATTTGAGAACTTGTTACATGGTAGTGAACTTCGCGCATGGATGGCATTCAAATCGATCGTCGATAACTTTCTGGGAAATCACAAATCTGTCGACTATGTGCATATTGTTAAGCAGTGCATAGATGCATACAGAATTATGGGCTGTAACATGTCCCTCAAAATCCATTTGCTCGATTTGCATCTTGACTTTTTCCCTGACAACCTTGGCGAAGTCAGCGATGAACATGGAGAACGATTCCATCAAGATATCGCCGTAATGGAGTCACGTTATCAAGGACGGTGGAGTGTGACCATGCTTGCCGATTATTGTTGGATGCTTCATCGCGATGTACCACATGCCATTCACCGACGAAAGTCGACTGCAAAGAAATTCAAGCCTACATAACTGTTATACTTCTTGTACAAATGATGTTGTAATACTGTATGCGTTGTTAAAAAACTTCAATTGCGTATTTCTAGAGATCCCGACCTGATAGAGAAAAACGGTTTGCAGATTTAAAAACAGCGCATTAAAATTGACCAGAAAAACATAGAAATGTTAGAGAAAGAAAAAAAAAATTTTTTTTTTGTTAGTCAGTGTTATCAAGGACTAAATAATTCTTACAATAATGGGAATTTTAACCGGGGTAGACCACAGTTTAGAAACCAGTCACCTCAATTTAGATATAACAATGGTTATCAAAACAAATCAAATTGGAATAAATCATTTAATGGTAATGCCAACCATAATAATAACAAGTGGCATAATAATGGTAATAACAATTACAGACCAAGAAATAAGAGTTTTAATGGCAGAGGTAATAATAATACTAATGATCATTCAGGTAGTCATAACAGACAACGTCCTACCTCCAGAAATCAAAATAAATTTGATCATACTGCAGGGGCAGCATTGACTAACAATACAACCCCAATTGTTCATAATAGTGATATTCCAACGCATTCATCTTCGTCATGTTGTGTTATTGATAATAATGTGGCAAATGTTTGTCCACAATGCCATTCTATTTTTCAGAAGTCCAGCCAATTGCCTATGAGAATTACACAGACTATTCCTGCAATTAGTCTCACTGCAAATGATGGAACTGGGACACTGATTTTTAATAAAGGACTGTTCAATGGAAACATAATTTCAGTTTTAAGAGACTCTGGTTCAACCACGATCGGCATCCGGCAATCACTAGTACATCCTCGCTATGCTACTAATGAGTTTGTACGTTGCATAACTTTTGGTGGGACCATTGAATATTATCCCACAGCAATAATTGACATCAACACCCCATTTTTTTCAGGTCAAGTTAAAGTATGTTTACTTCAGAGTCCTATTGCTGATCTCACAATCGGACGTATCCACGGCAGTAAGGACTGCACACCTGAGGAAATCTCAGAATGGGAAAATAAATATTTGCAACCTTATTGCAATACGGACAATGTCATTGCTATGACTCAATTACATGCCAATAAATTGAATGCATGCGGCACAGCCGTTTCCAATTTTGGTCTTTGTACCATCTTTGAAACAGAGGAGGATAATGATACCTATTTAATTAAAAGTAATAAGGACGATATTAAATTCTCAACACATCCTGTGGATGTTAAGAAATCATTCCGGGGGAGATATACATTCTCTCGAAAGAATAATACTGCCGATTTGGGCAATAAGTCCTGGCAACAAGATCTCGGTGAGACGGATCTTAAGAAAACTGTTGAGGTGATCAACAGTAAAGATGACTCTACTAGAAATAGAAATATTCTCAAGGTTAACATGAACCTAGATAATAAGATTAATAATAATAATAATAATAAATTCTTTAAGCGCCAAACACGGCGCATAAGGCAGAAACCAGTGCTCTCCAGGTTGTTCGTTGTGACGCCACTCCTCTTAGCTCTTGCACATTATTTAGGCCCAACGTTCTTCCTTCTCTTATTATTGTTCTTCTGAGTGTTTCTTTTGGTCTTCCTTTTTTTTTCCGCTTACCCTCAGGAACCCAAGTGAGCGCCTGTAGTGGTATTCTGTTGTTTTGCATTCGTAGGACATGACCGATATATGACCATCGTCTTTTCCTTATATAGTCGGAGACATATTTCTGCCTAGAGTCTTCTCTTATTTGTCGATTAGTCTTGAATTCTTTCCAACTGATGTTCATGAGTTTTCTAAGACATTTGTTCTCGAATGTATTCAGCTTGTTCTCCAATGATTTTGTTATTTTCCAACTCTCACAGCCGTATGTTAACACTGAGATAACATTTGAATTAAACAGACGAAGCTTGGTATGTATATTCAATGATCGTAATTTCCAAATGTTAGATAATCTATTGAAGGCGCTAGCTGCCAAAGCAATTCTAGTATGGATTTCTCTTGTTGTGTCACCATCCTGAGTCATTTTACTGCCTAAATAATTGAAACTTTCAACTTTCTGTAGTTTTTCCCCGTTCAAGATTATATCAAAGGTCTCGTTAGAAAAGTTCATAGCTTTAGTTTTAGAGGCATTTATTTGGAGACCAATTTTAACCGAGAGATGACACAAATTATTTATTGCTTCTTGGGATTGTCTTGGTGTTGAACTTAAGAATGCTACATCATCTGCGAAATCCAGGTCCCCCAGGAATTTTCCATTTGTCCATTTTATACCCAATTGTTCATTGTGGGTATAGTTTCTCATAACCCAATCAATAGCTATTCCAAAAAGTAGTGGTGACATAATACAGCCTTGTTTCACCCCTGTTTCTACTGTAAACCATTCTGTATTCCCTTTATTTGTTCTAACACAACATCTTGCATTGTCATATAGCGCTTTCATTATATTCACATATTTTGTTGGAAAACCATAGATTGTAAGTATCTTCCACAATGATGGGCGGTGTAGACTATCAAAGGCCTTTTGAAAATCGACGAAGGTGACAATAAGTGGCGACTGCCCTTCCACCGACTCCTCTATAATTGTTCCTAGTGTGAACATTTGATCAATACATGATCGCCTCGGCCTGAAACCCGCCCGTTCTTCTCTGATCTTTTCGTCAGCATGCAATTTAAGTCTTTCCAACACCATGCAACACAATAATTTTCCAGGTACTGACAATAGAGATATACCACGCCAGTTATTACAGTCTGACAAATCACCTTTCCTCGGTAACCCTACAACAACACTGTCCCTCCACTGCTGTGGTGGCCGCTCTTCTCTCCACACTTCATTCACAATATCTAAAATTCTCAAGAGGTTGTTGTCACCAACTGCTTTAATCATTTCCCCTGAAATTTCGTCAACTCCAGCAGCTTTAAAATTTTTTAATCTTTTAACGGCTTGTTTGATCTCGTCCAGCGTGAACCCACCGCAAGTTACTGGCAAGGTGGCCGTGGATGTTTCATTATTAAAATCAGGTGTCACTGTTGGTGGTGGTCTGTCCAGCACCCCCATGAAGTGCCCAGCCCATCTCTTCATCCGCTCTTTCTCCGTTGGCATTGAATTCCCTAATTTACCTTTAACAGGTGTTTCCATAGCAGTAGGCTGGTGACACAGCTGTCCTGCAATTTGACAAAGGCACCTACCACTACCAGCTCCCGCAGCATCCTCAGCCCCCACGGCCAGTCCACCGATGAAACGTCTCCCATCTCTTCGAGCCCCTGTCTTCACCCCTCTATCTAACAAGTTATAAGCTAGTTTGCAAGACTCAACTGCACCATGTGCACCTGCCGCCAGCAGTCCAAGTTTTGCCGCCCTCCTTTCCCGCACTTTATCCCAAGTATCTTCTCTCACCCATTTCCTCCCTCCATGCACTAGGCATCCGGTGGTCGCCACAGCCGCCTCCGTCACCGCTGTTCCCAGCTGCTCCCATCCAGCATCGACTGTCCCGGTGGCGACATCGTTGTCAACTTTGCCCAAAGCATCGAAACAGTTGTTCACCCTGACACCACATTCCCTCCCTATATCACCCGATTGCAGTCTGTGTACATCCACTCTTCCACTTTCATTCGGCCGGTATAACCTCCCCAGTCTAACTCCCACTCTAGCTATGCAGAGGCCACGATCGCCCCCGATCTCTGCACCTCCGCACGCCCTGACGTCCCGAACCGATGAGCGAAATCCAGCGCCCATGCAGAAGTGATCCATCTGGCCCTCAGCCCTGCCATCAGGCGAACTCCATGCCATCCCGTGGACATTCCCACGTGGAAAGACGGTGTCTGCCACAACGAGGTCCGACATCTCACAAAGCCCCAGAAGTCTTTCGCCATCTCGACCCAAACAGCCCATGCCATGAGCACCGAGACATCCCTGCACTCCATCGCCGCTGTCACCCACCCTGGCGTTAAAATCACCCATGACTGCTATTATGTCATGCTTGGGTATTGTGTTGATGGTACCCAGAAGTGCCCCACAGAAGTCATCCCCTGTGGCATCAAGAGCGTCGTCAGTCGGCGCACAACATTGTACAATTGAGAGCCTGAAAAATCGTGTCTGAAATCTAGCTAATACTAGCCTCTCATTGATAGGTACCCAGCTGATAAGCGATGCCGCTGCCCTCTGTGTCACCAGGATGGCCACTCCCTCTGTGTGACGACCACCACCACCACCAGAGCACACAATTTGCCCCTTTTCCTCTGAAATATATTCCATGCCCCTCCCCGTCCATCCACACCCGCCGACACCCAACAAGTCCAACCCACAATTATCCATTTCTTTAATTACCTCTTCCAACCTTCCGTCTTGACACACAGCTCCCACATTCCAGTATCCAACCTTAGAAATCTCCCCAGCCCCCAAGATATTAGAGTGAGTCATGTTTACTGTCGAGCCTGGTTCTGTTTCGGTAACAATAGCTTGTTTTACGATAGTGAATTGTTAACTCACTGATCAACCCTCCGATCCAACCGACCGATTCGAGGGTTTCGAGGTCAGTTATAGGAAAATATCTACACCACTAGATACTCTAGTGTATCTTTTATTCTATAATTTAACATAACATGGTGATATCCATCGAAATATACACATTCCTGATGTTTTTCTTTCGGCGTCTAAGGTGAGATTAAAAGATTAATAAGATTAAAACAAATCAATCTCGTTGCAAAGTATTACCTTTGCCTAACAGGCAGTTTTATACGACATGCATGAAATCTACTGCCGTATATAATGATAGGTATCATCCTAAATTCAATCAGGATGATACATCAGCTAATAAAAGTACCACGTGTATGAAAAAAGGAAAGGTAAATTCTTCTTCTATGACTAGCAATACATATCTTCATTGTTCACAGTTTCGTGACAATAAGACTACATATATTGGAAAAGGTGCATGTTCTCGCACCATTCTAGTGCATAATCTGCCACAGGAAACTACCTGGCAGACACTCGGTAATTTTTTTCAATATACAGCAAACGTGAAGTTTGTTCGTCTTCTGCCATCATTCAATGGTCAGAATAGTGAGGCGTTGGTTACCTTCTGTAACAATAGAGACGCTCGTTTGGTTATGGAGCGTGACAATGGTGTGTATTTTCACCACCATTCTCTGAGGTTGAAATTAGTACCTGATTAGTACCTGATTCTGCGTCACACATATAACATGTTGCAATAACACTGTTTATCTCATGTCTTTGATGACTCAGCATAGTCAGTCATCATTCCTTTTCTTTCCTATTCATCTATTCTTACATAGGTTGATTAGTATTAACTTTTATTTTCTATAACATTTCGTTATCTGGTCTACAATGATACTTTGTCTTTTTGTCTGTATGTTATTTTCGCATGCCTACATTAGACAGTAATCTCGTTGATTGTTCTACTCATGTCCAGCCAATGCAGCATGAGTTAGTATCTTGTCTTCACTATTGCAAAAAGACAAACCAAATAAAATTACGTGGACAACAGATTGTGACAGAACATTTAATAACATTTTGACAATCTTCTCTAGGCCACCAATTTTACGGTTGCCAGATATTCACAAAAAATTCTTTCTTCAAACAGATGCCAGTAATTACGGTATCGGAGCTTGCCTACTGCAATATCACAACGATATTCTTCATCCAACTATGTATATTTCAAGAAAACTGAAATCGCCTGAAACGAAATACTCCACTGTAGACAGGGAGTTAGTTACTGGCCGTTGTTTGGGCAATCACAAGGTTAGAAAAATTCTTGTTGGGAGCGCCTTTTACCATTCAAACAGACCAGAAGGCGGTTGCTTCATTACGACGCTCAAACCACAAAAGCCCCAGATTTGCGATTCTTCTTCAGCCGTATGACTTTGTTATCGAAGCTATACCCGGAAAAGAAAACATTCTAGCGGATGCTCTTTCCAGACACCCAACGGAAGTCGAAGACGAATTGTCTACAAGTTAAAAGATTAACGGCTAAACAAGAGCGACTTTGGAACTCTAACTGATTCCTGCTACAAAATTGATATGAACTTCTATATGGAAAGACATTACAAATAATTCGAAATCAATCATTCAAGGTATTCAATTTTCAAAAAGGAAATTCGTTATAGCAAGAAACAAATTTCGATGGTATGATTCTCACGTTTGGACTTTGGTTAGTGTCCAATCGTTTCCTAACTCACTACGATATGGTCTTGAATACGATATGAATCCAAGCTGGACATATAACGTTTGGTTACAGAAATTGACTAACTCAAAACGATCAAGTTTATATTCAATCAGGAACGAAGTTTAGTTGAACAGTATTAAATTTCTAATGACCTTTCCACGGATTCACAAGGGACATAACGACGGATGGATCATCACATCCGACATTAAATTTAATATTTATTAAATTAATGAAGAGTATAATAAAAATTGAAGTGTGATTAAAAATAATTGAAAAAAATAAAAAGAGAAGAAAATATGTCAAAGAAAGAAATGATGAAAAAGAAAAAAATCACACAAGCAAATACTCTAAATATTTTATGTATAAATTAGATAGCTTTAGTTAAGATGTTCACATGAAATTTATTAATATGTTATTTTCTTTCATTATATCATTAAGTTAATTATGTTGTAATTACACGACACTAATAATTCATTGTAAACACACATAACTAAACTAATTTATATTTTATTTTCTCTTTCTTTACTTTATTTGTCCTTACTTCTCATGTCTTTATTATGACATTATCTATTAGGTTCTTTAATTAGATGTTAATTATTTAATACATTACATACTTACTATCACAAATTAGTTTAATTTTAATTAGTTAGAATAATTTTCTCTACTTAACACTTCATTACTCACTCACAACAGTCTTCAATAGTTCAATAGCTAATTATTAGCGACAGTTGACATACCTTTGTTTAATTTAATAATGTTATATGACTTATGTATTATCGACATGACCACGACACTGTTCCAGACAAGAACATCGTAGGCCATATGTCGGGTTTTTATTAAATTTTTCATATAATTGAGTAAGGTAGTAAAAAAATCTAATAGATTTTTTTTCCCCACGGCGGGCAGGGAATATTGTTATGGTAGTTTTATTGATGGCGTCTGCTAGAAATTGGCAGTGCGCATGATTAGGGTCAATGGAATTAATATAAATTGATCTTTATACTTTACGTGGTTATGAACGCGAAATGCACGGTCAAGTCGTGACGTGTAAGCGTCGATATGGTCACGCTCGGTGACTAGGTTACCGTACCCTTTTTGTATTGACCGTCAAGTAGTGAAGACGGATATTTTCTTACTCTTCCAAGGTTTTGCATGATGCTACTGCACATATATATATTTTAGTCAAGTACGGACACGGGTCAGTCCATGGTAATTAATGAAGAGATAAATGATTAAGTAGTTGATTCAGTCTCGTCAAGACACATGCGCTCACTACCGGTTGTCTGAAACCCAGCAACGCGAGTATATAGCCATGATGTTCTTTTGACAGTTTGTTCAAGTACGACATGGACCCATAATAGGATGTTTGCAAGTATTTAATTTATCACGTATGCTTACTATGAACTACATTAACTAATATCGTCAAGTATGTTTGTCTTACGTAAATAAACTGTTTTTCCTCGTGGACTCAAATAAGATGGACTTATCAAATTAATCATTGAGATATTCACTTGTTTGCTACACTTGCCACGCATTCGCATATCAGATAATTAAAGCATGATTGTTACTAATGAATGAGAACCAGAACACTCAAGTCATGGACAGAGATTATGAACATTCTTTATTAAATCAATATTCAATGGCCTACAGCAACTTCCATGATATTCTGATCACAGACCATATGCTAACCGGATCGTCTGTATCAGCGTACACATTTTCAGGGTCATAGCTGTTGGGAATCGTGTTGAACATGTAACTTTCATTGTTTTCATGTAGTCTGTACACAAACCCGTGGGTTGAATCATGCACTTTTCATTCCAGCAGCCATTCACTCTCTACCTCATGACAAACACGGGGAAAATCCATTCCCACACTTTTTTTTCCAGCTTCTCAGCATCAGTATATATAATAGTGGTGTGTTTTTAATGTGCTTCAGTATATGTATTGTGTGTTCCAACTTTTGCATTGATATCTCCAAAATTTACATTTAGAAAGCACAAGCAATTTTCTTACAAATATTAATTGTAAATATTTTTAAAATAACAACATACAAAGATGAATGAATGAATGGAAACAATTTTATTTTCAAATGGTCAAGTTTTGGCACACAGGCCCATCTAACAATCTGCCCTTCCTGTCTCTCTTCTTTTATGCTGTATCCAATCATTTTAAAATAATCAAAGAAAATTTATAAGGGTATCAAATACATCTAAACGAGAAAATCCTTGTGATCAGACACAATTTACTTTCAATTAAATGTGATGAAACTAGAAAAGGCCACAACAAAATTGGAAAATGCCTTAAAAAATCAATCTTAAAAGCAATTAGGCAATTTTCCATGTAAGCAAATGCAGAGATGAGTGTCAATGTTCTCAGTAATATTATAATTTATTTAAATTTAATAAGACCACACCAAAATAAAACCATCCATGATGGTTTTTGTGGCTATTTTTAAGTGCTTCTTCCTCAGCCCTGAAGTTGTTTTCAAAATTTTCCAGTGGCCACTTTAGGCTTTTGAAGATGCCTCCACCAATATGTTTTGTAGTTCTTGTTGCTTATCAATCTACATTTATGTGGGTACATTTTTTAATTGGAAACATCTCCTTAATGTATTCCATAGTTATATGCTTACTTTCTGCCCTCATTAAGCCAATTTTTTAAAACACATAAAGGTATAGAACAATAAGTATAAAGAGCCATAGTACCAAACTAAATTTCTCATGAGAGTAATCATGCTTATAGGACAAAATAAAAGTATATATAAATATATAGCTCTTAAAAGAGAGCTGAAGACCTACTGAATAGACTGATGCTTTATTTGACAACTGTATCAATTTTGCTGTTATATTACAGGTGCTAGTTCTGGACATTATGTAAAGGAAAACAAAATGAGTCAATAAACCTGAATCCTTTTGGCCATCCACCTTGTATGTCCCATCTGGTATGGCTGATTCAAATGACAAGTTCATTTGCAGCTAGCTAACTTTCTACAGGATGAGGCAGCCATCCAGATGTCCAGTTCTCATTCACAACATACCTGATAGGCCAGAGAGTTTACATTCCGTGCTGTCTTCTAATTCCTGACACCAACATTTCTTAATTTAATATTTAACATTATATGGTCAATTTTGTTACTTAATTTTCTCATATCTGCATGTATAATTGCACATCTTTTTTGCATACAAATTATTTTTTCTAAAATCAATTCACTGTTTGCACAAAATACTATGCCTGCTCCTATCACTGAGTAATTTCTTTACCTATTAGTGCTTCTAGGCTCATGTTATTCTTGTCTTATCCTGATCAGTTTCAGCAATAATAATGGGTTTGGGTAATTCATTTATTCCTCCAGTACCAAACTTCCTTTGGCTTCTTTCATTCATAACCCTCCACTCCCAAAGGAACATAGGCCTTCAACAAACATATGCCAAGTCCTCCTGTCACGTGCCATCATCTCAAGTTCTTTCCATGTTCTCCTTATCATTTTCACCTGTTTCCAGCTCTCTTCTCCATGTGCTTCTTGGTCTACCTCTGCCTCTCTTGCCCTGGGGGTTCCAGAACAAGGACTGCCTTGTAATGCTATCAACAGGTTTCCTCAATGTGTGTCTTATCCATCGCCATCGTCTTCTTCTCATCTCTTGTTCCACTGGCACTTTCTAGTTCTTGTCATCAGTTCCACGTTGGTAACCTTGTCATACCATTTTAATCCCTCTATTCTATGAAAGCACCCATTTATGAAAGTCTGTAGCTTTTTGGTTGTTGTCTTTGTTGTTCTCTATGTCTCAGAGCCATACAATAGGACTGACTTCACGTTTGAGTTGAAGATTCTTATTTTCGTGTTGGATCCGATTTCTCTTGATATCCATATATTTCCCAATGCAATGAAAGCTCCTCTTCCTTTTTGTATTCTTATTTTGATATCACTGTTTGTCCCTCCAACTTTGTCTATATTGCTGCCAAGATATGTGTACGATTCTACATCTTGTATTGGTGCTTCTTCAAGTTCAACCCTGTTATCATTAGCTGCATTTATTCTCATTATCTTTGTCTTTTCCATTTGTATTTTCAGACCTAATTGCTGTGACCTCTCAATCGAGTGTTTTCAATTTGTCCTGCATCTGATTACGGTTATGGGACAGAACAGCTAAGTCATCAGCAAAATCCAGATCATCCAACTGCTTAGTCAGAGTCTACTGGATTCCATTTCTGTTGTGTGTTGTCGATGTTCTCATAACCCAGTCTATTGCTAGTAAGAAAAGAAATGGAGACAAGAGGCATCCCTGTCACACTCCTGTTTTTATCCCAAACGGTTCTGTAAGCTGTCCTTCATGAAGAACTCTGCATGTCATGTCTTCATATGTTTTCTTTATTAAATTAATGATCTTCAGGGGAACTCCATAATGCCTCATCAATTTCCAAAGTGATTCTCTGTCTACACTGTCAAATGCCTTTTTGTAGTCCACAAATCTGATGTATAGTGGTGAATTCCATTCCAGACTTTGTTCAACTATTATTCTCAAAGTGGCTATCTGGTCTGTACAGGATCTGTTTTGTCGAAAACCTGCTTGTTCATCTCTCAGTTTCTTGTCTATGGACTCTTTTAATCTCTCAAGGATAATCCTGTTTAATACTTTTCCTGGCACTGATAGTAACATTATTCCTCTATAATTTGTGCACTCTTGTAAATTTCCCTTCTTAGGCAACGTAACCAGATATCCTTCCTTCCATTCTGCTGGTATCGCTTCCTTTTCCCAGACTTTACCAAGTAATTTATATAACATCTCTGTAGCCGTGTCGATATCTGCTTTGATTGCCTCTGCTGGAATGCCATCATGTCCAGACGCTTTTCCATCTCTTAGAAGCTTTATAGCTTTCTTTATTTCTTCCTTTGTTGGTCTTTCACCGTTAATTTGTAGCTCTTCTTCTGCTGGCTGGATGTCCGAGGGGTTTTGTGGAGCTAGTCTATTGAGAAGGTCCTCAAAATATTCTGTCCACCTCTTCATTTGCTCTTGTATATTGCTAAGCAGTTTTCCATTCTTGTCTTTTATGAGGCAACTTGTTTGCTTGTATTTCCCTGTTGGCTTCTTTGTGCTGTTATACAGTTCTCTCATATTTCCTTTGGCTGCAGCATCTTCTGCCTCTCTTGCCAACTCCTCAATATACTTCCTCTTGTCTCTTTTGATACTTCTTTTTACTTCTCTGTTTGCTTCTGTGTACACTTCTTGAGCCTTGGCTTTGGAACTTCTGGTTTTGCTTGTGTTTAAATCTGCTTTCTTGTTTTTTGTCTTTTATCTTATTGATGCTTTTTGTTGTCGTTCCCTTTTCCCCAGTATTTCTTCACATGTCTCATTCCATACCGTTTTGATTTGCTGCCAATAGTCTTCTGTATTCTCTACATCTTTCAGCTGTTGGAGCACTTGGAATTTGTTGGATATTGTGACTGCAAATTTGTCTCTTGATTTCTTAGATGTCCTACATTAAATTGTTGTCTATAATTTTGCATTGTTGCATATCTCTTGAGTTTCATTTTTACTTTGGCTATAAGAAGGTGGTGATCTGATGCCACATCTGCTCCTCTATATACCTTTACATCCTGCAATGATGCATCTAAACTTCTTGTTTATGCATATATGATCAATCTGATTTTCTGTTCTATGGTCTGGTGATATCCATGTTGCCTTGTGTATTCTCTTATGTGGAAACATGCTTCCTCCTATAGCCAGTTGATTTGAAGCACAGAAGTGTGAGAATAGTTCCGCATTTTCATTCTTTCCTTGCAATACAGTTTTTCCACCACACAGGCTTTTCATCTAATCAAGGTTCTTTCTGCTGTCTTGATGGTTATCAAACGTACTCATGCATGTAGCTGCTATCTTTACTTCCATAGTACAGAATTGTGAGTATACATTAATGTGTCAAATTTCTCTCTCCTATCAACCTCCACTCACTAATATTGATCATGATTATAATTCCTGTCATTTTGGCTTGCATATTCCACTTTATAAACTAAGTATTCGAAGAAGCAATCAGTAATGAAGGTTTCGAATGCCAGGAAGGAGTTTGCCACGGTTAGGTTTCAATTTTGGATTTTTTTCTACTCCTTTATAACTGACAGCTGTGTTGCCGCCTCCCTATAGGTTGCCTGTCTTTCAGGCTAAGGTTTGTTTCTGTTGTATATAGGTTGTCTTCATGGTAATGTTGCCAGCCTGTCAGGTAACAATGGCTCTATGTTAGAAACCAAACAACACTGCACATGCAGGATTCTTTTCTAAATACAATCACCAGAGTTGTTTTCTGATGACTACTTGCATAAACCAAAATTTAAAAACATTGCACTTCATGGTAACATGACGATGATTATATTTTTATGATGAATTAAAATAACAAAATTTACCCATTGTACAGCAAAATAATCATAACTGTAATATGTACACTTTAGATAATTGATAAAACCTCTTCCATACATGAATTCTTTTCATGCCTATTTAAAGAACTTATGTAAGCATACCCTACACCTACAGCACAAACATCATATGCATCTCTTCAGCTTAGTAGAATCAAACCTTTACTCCAAAGACATTGCTCTTTTATATGGCTTCATTTCTCTGCTTTCTACTTTTTGTCTGTAGCCTATAACTATTGGTAAACTCTATGTCATAATATCAGTTTCATGCTTTCTGTTCACTATGTTTTCTTCTGTGTATCTTTAGACGACCATTGTCAGAGCATCCTATGCCACAAATACTACATATATAGGGCTTTTCGCCTGTATATTTTCTTTTATGGTTTTCAAGCCGGTAACTATCAGAAAATTCTGCACCACAAACATCACACATGTAAGGCTCTCCTGTATGTTCTATTTTGTCTATCTTTAGGTGACCACCTTGTGAACATCCTATACCACCCACGTATTGCTCATTCCCAGTATGATTTGCTTTGTGTGTCTCAAGCTGAGCATGCTGAGAAAACACTATACCACAAACATTGCATTTGTACTGTTTCTCTCGTACATGTTTACCTTCATGAATCTTTAATGACCTACTACATAAAAACCTGGCACTGCAAATATTACACTTATATGGCGTGTCTTCTTTATGTTTCATTTTGTGTATACTTAGCTTATGACTGTCAGAAAACTTTATACAACAAATAGCACACTTGTAAGACACCTCTGCTACATGTTTGATTATGTGTATCGTTAATCTACCTTTATAACCAAATGTTGCATTACATATATCACACTTATATGGCTTCACCCTTGTAGGAACTTGTTTACTTCTTTGCAAATAACCACTCTGAACAAACTCTGCACCAGAAACAAAAGGTCTCCCTCTTATATGTGTCAGTGAGTGTCTATTTAGGCAGCGAGTACTTGGAAACCATACACCACAATCGTTACACTTGTAAGGCACGTCTTTTGGATGTTCCGATCTATGTCCCTTTAGCTCACTATGCTGAGAAAACTTCATACCACAAACATTACACTTGTATGGCTTCCCTGCTACATGCTCAACTAAATGTTTTGTTAAATTACTTTTATTATCAAATGCGGCATTACATATGTCACACTTGTATGGCTTCTCTATTGCATGTGTTTGTTTATGTCTTTTCATTTCACATTTCTGAGAAAATGATGTCCCACAAACATCACATCTGTGAGGCTTCTCTCCTGTATGCGTAAACATGTGTTTCTTTAAGAGACTAGTAGTAGCAAATCTTAAACCACAGTCATGACACTTGAATCGTTTTTCTCCTGTATGTGTCAGCATGTGTCTCTGTAGAACACTAGAGTGTTTGAACCCCATTCCACAATTATAACATTTGAAAGGCCTCTCTCCTGTATGATTTCTTTTGTGTATCTTTAATGCACAATTATCAGAAAGCTGTCGACCACAAACATCACACTTAGAAATTTTAGGTTTCCAATTCAGTTTCTCACCTGCATGCTTCACTTTATGCCTCCACAGCTGACCACGATGAGAAAAACCAACACCACAAAATTCACATTTGCAAGGTTTCTCTCCTGTATGTCTTCTTTCATGTGTACTTAGAGTACCTTTCTCAGCAAATGCTCTGCCACAAAAATCACACTTAAAAGGCTTCTCTCCTGTATGCATCCGCATGTGTCTAGGTAAATGAGATAATGTAGAAAACCCACTACCACAATCATAACACCTGTAAAATTTGTGCCCTGTATGAATAAATGTATGCCTTCTTAGTTTTTCACTGGTAGGTAATTCTGTATCACAAACATCACATTTGTAAAGTTTCTGTCCTTTATGAGTCACTTTATTCTTATCATAAACATCAGCCAGCATTATCTCAAAATCTATGGCACTCTGGGACTCTTCTGCTTCAGCAAACCTGCTAACGGTGCTTTCATTTTCTTTTAAAGCTGCTAAACTTATATTCTTATTTGCACTGACCACACCCACGCTGTTGCCTGGGCTTTCTGATGACCTGTCTGACAAAACGCCATTTTCCAGAGCTTCAGAGTGTTTAAAACTGTTCATACTTCTCATCTGTGGAATATTCGCCTGGGAGAAGGCACTGGAATACTTGTTACAAGAATTGGTACCTAAAATGTGAAAATCACAGTTTCAGATTTGAATAAATGCATGCAATAAACCAATTTAAAATGTGCCAATTTATTTTAAAATGGACTAATCTGAGGCTAATTTCTGCTGTATTTTATAAACAGGATAAACAAAACAGGGAAAAAACCTTTGGCGGATGACATAGGACAGAAAAAAACAAACAAACTCAGCAGGTTTTTTTTTCATTTACAAACTTAGGAAGCATAGTAACATAAGATGATGGAACAATCAAAGACAACAGTAACAGAATGAATAAAGCAAGAATAGAGAGAAAGAGACATGCCCAGAAGCAGCCTGGATGGAGAGTTGTTGGCTTTTTTTTTGGCTTCAAACATCTTCTGGTCAAGAAAGTCACATTCCCAGATTTTTCTATTGTCACCTTCTTCTCGTTCCAAGTCGGACACTCTATGGTGGGATTTGTTAGTGGTTCCTGAAGAACTTGGATGATCATTTTTAACTCCTTCAAATTTAGCTAGCCAACATTTTTTGGACAATTTTTTTTTAAAATCCGTGTTCACGACTGTCATTATCTTATACAGCAATCTTCACAGACAGAACACATTGACAATCTGATGTTACTGCATTGATGTGAGTTTTGTAGTACAAAATTATCGGCTTGGATAAAGTTTCATCTTCTCCATACTGAAGATTAGCTGTAATATCTCTAACTTTTTTACCACTAGCCTCAACTTCCATCGAAACAGAACGCTATGTCCTGTTAATTTCTGGAAGCTTAAATTCCATTTAACCATTGTCATCTCAGCGCCATTTTGCCTGGAGATCATCATGCTATTATGTTTCAAATAAATAAATTATTCAGATTTATAACAAAGTAAAAAAAAAAAAAAAATTGGTAATTTTAAAAGTTGGAACCAAGTGCTTAATAAAAACAGCTTACACAGAAGACTGTTCTCATCTGGTAAGTCAGAAGCCATCTCACTAGTTGTGGCATTACTCAATGGGAGGGCTTTCTCATTGACATCAATTGTTTTCTTCCACCATTTTCTATCTGTATGCAACTGTACATAATATAATATATACATCTGAAGTTAAAATATCAAATAATTATTTTTTAAACAAAATGAAATCCAAATCAATAGGTTAGATGGCTTAATCTGTCAGGACAACTGATATTTAATGTTCTAAATTTACTGGCGACATCACTGACAAATTTTTAATTCCTATTGCTATTTCTCATTAACTGATTAAAACTTAAAGCTTTAGCAACAGAACATTAGACGGAGACAAACATGCATGGAGGAATATCTTGAGTCATCCTCATATTCTTCTTCTTCTTCCTCGTTCGCCCTGAAAAGGACGGTGGTTGCATTGTGTCTGTTTACGCCTAAGCTGTGATATCTGCACCTTTCGGTCGACACATCCGACTTCAGCACGGCATTTTTTAGGGACCGGGTTTGCCTTCCCATTGCGATCCGCACTCGCTCAGCCAGACTGCACTGCTGCAGACTGTTTCCAGGACCACCACGTGGAGGTGGAGTGCGGTCTTGACCAGCTCTGGTTCACTGGTCCTGATGCAAGCAGTACAGCTATGGGTCACTGACTGCATTCACTATTGCTGCATCTTGGGGTCCCAGTCATCCTTATATGACCACCAGCTAAGCAGAGTGCTACATTATACAGATGTGGAAGTGAACCTCTGTCTGTGAGGCTAATTACACCCTCACTGACTCTTGAAATCATCCAGGGATTCCCCCTGTGAGTGAAATGTTGAGAACTCAGCACTGTTCAGTAAACTTGGATGAGTCAATTGAGCCCCAGATGTAACTCTGGCTTTTACCTGGCTGTATGCAGGAGGATCTCACTGTGTATGCATGATAGGCAGGAGGAGCTGAGAAGTGGCTCTGTGCAGGACGTGACAATTTCTAGGGACAGCCCATAACCAGAGCACAGTAATTTAGCTCTGCATATTTGGAGAGCCCCCTGGATGGCAGGGAATGCACAGTATGCCATGCACTTCTTCCTCCTAGCTTGGGACCAGATGTGATGATCCTTTAAATACAAGCCAAGCTGGAGAAACTCAAGGTGATGACATCAACTCAACACATTTCAGAATGGCAGAAAGCCACAGGAAAAGCCTAGACCTACTGTGAGTCTTCAGCTTGGTATTGGTTGCAAAAGAGTGAGAAGCTCAGCAGCCATAGTTACACAACAACAATGGAGACAAATAATTAATTTGTTTAACGGTTATATATGCCACAAATAATGAGCAGTCTAGAAACATAATATATTAAATGGAATAATAATTGACAATGACAGCAGCACCGTAGATTTTATTTTTATTCACTTTTGCTTAAATCAAAATGTTAATGTCCAAAAAAATTTGCTACTAGCTTTAAGTACCCAGTGTTGCTTGGGTTATCTAATAACAGTTTGTAGAAACTTAGAAAATCTTAATTCCAAAAATGTAAAAATCAAACTACGATATGTAGATTAATTTATGTTGTTTATTCTTTTAATTCACATAAGTTACCGTACAAACAAAGGTGCCGGATTTGATTCATGGTATTGAGGCACTCCAGTCTACCCAACTATAAATGGGTACCTGACTTTGTTCTTGAGTTAGGGAAGGAAAAGGCAGCAAGGAAGGGAACTGGCTACCCCACCTTTCAATGCTGGAAATAGTATAGTGAAGCCTCTAACACTTCACTCCCCTATGGCAGTATCTGCTATGGGATTACCTTTACCTTTAAAGTTGCAGACAAAGATGGCATGGTGTATGCACAGTGAACTGCGATTCAACCTATTTACCTTCTAAGAGTATGAGAGCATTTGTTTTAACACCCCTTTTAGGGCTAGAGAAAAAGGTTTATTAGTTTTCATGTGTAAAACTTTTTGATCCTGGTCGTAGGCACTCTGATCTTAGCCAAAACGGAAAAAAAAAGGCCAAATAAAAAGTATGAGAGCAAGGCTAAGTCTCTTTAAATGGTAAAATTTTTCTGTACTGGATATTTAACTTCAGGATAAGAATTCTTAAATTTTCATCTCTTATTATAAACTGATTAAAACTTCAGCAACATCAAATTAACACCTGTGTGTTATCAGAGCCTAAAAGGGAGCAAAGAATAGTAATACTGTTTCCGATCAAGAATGTCACAGAAAATTACTAAAGAGGGTCAGGCATGGGGCAGGTTACTCCATCCTGTAAAAAATGTTAAACCACAAAAATTTCAACAGGTCAACTAACGAAAATAAAACTCAGCCATTCAAGACAGGAAGTCCTCTTGTAGGGAGGCATATGATGCAACACAGAGAAAGCTGAAAGGAGTCTGTGTTGCTGACTAACATTCTTTTTTTCTAGGAGGTAGCAGCAGAAATGAGGAGGGGTAGCTCTAATGTTATCTTCTTTTTTTTTTTTAATGTATGCCCGCTATTACTCGAGGCGAGAATCTCCTGAGACTGATTTTCACGTGAGTATCCCTTTTGAGGCAGATACTCCCTGTCTTCGGAGGGTACCCATTAGATCTGGGTCGGCTCAGGAGCCGTTCAGGTTATTCCAGTCCCTGGTCGATGACACTCTTTCAAACGTCTTCACAAGGGCTCTAATTAATCCGGTCCAAGTCTCAGTCAACGACACTCTTTCAAATGTCCTCGCCCGGGCTTGAACCTGGATCACCCGATCGCCACGCAGTGTGGTAACCATTACACCAGCACGGCTCCCTAATGTTATCTAAAGAAGCCCAGAAAGCACTCACTGAATGGAAAGCAGTGGGATCCAGGATCAAAACAGCTAAAAAGAAAATAAAGGTAAACATCATCCAAACTTATGCACCAAACAATGACAAAGAAAAGTCTGTGAAAGAAGCATTTTACACCAGACTACAAGATATTATGGATAAAATAAAAAGAAAAAGACATCATAATTTGTTTTGGGAAACATGAATGCAAAGATAGGTACAGACAACACTAGCTTTGAAGAAATCATGGGCTAGGAATATTGTTACAGACAATATTTTAATGTAGGATCATCGTTGAGAGATTAAAAGAGTCCATAGACAAACTATTGAAAGATGAACAAGCAGGTTTTCAGCAAAACAGATCCTGTACAGATCAGACAGCCACATAGAGAATAATAGTGGAACAAAGTCTAGAAAGAAACTCACCTCTTTATATTGGATTTGTGGACTATGAAAAGGCTTTTGACAGAGTAGGCAGAGAATCACTTTGGATTTATTGATGAGGTATTAAGAACCATTTGGGTTAAGAACTGGAGAGTGACAGGGATGCCTCTAGTCTTCATTTCTTTTCTTACTAGCAATAGATTGGGTTACAAAAACACCGATGACACACAACAGAAATGGAATCCAGTGGAATCTGACTAAACAGCTAGATGATCTAGATTTTGCAGATGACTTTGCTCTTCTGTCTCATAACCAAAATCAGATGCAAGACAAAGTGAAAATACTCAATGAGAGGTCACAGCAATTGGGTCTGAAAATGTGCAGTGAAAAGACAAAGATAATGAGAATAAATGCAGGAAATGATAACAGGGTTGAAGAAAAAACCATTACAAGATGTAGAAATGTTCTCATATCTTGGTAGCAGCATAGACAAAATTGGAGGGACAGACAACTATATCAAAATAAGAATGCAAAAAGCAAGAGGAGCTTTTACTGCATTGGGAAATATATGGAGATCAAGAGAAATTGGGTCCAACAGAAAAATACGAATTTTCAACTCTAATGTCAAGTCAGTCCTAATGTATGGCTCTGAAACATGGAGAACAACAAAAACAACAACCAAAAAGCTACATGCTTTCATAAATAGGTGTTAGCGTAGAATAGAAAGATTATATGACAAGGTTACCAATGTAGAACTGATGACAAAAACCAGACAAGTGTCAGTGGAACAAGAGATGAGAAGAAGATGATGGCGATGGATGGGACACACACTAAGGAAACCTGTTGATAGTATTACAAGGCAGTCCTTGTTCTGGATCCCCCAGGGCAAGAGAGGCAGCGGTGGACCAAGAAGCACATGGAGAAGAGAGCTGGAGACAGAGGTGAAAATGATGAGGAGAGCGTGGAAAGAACTTGAGATGATGTCATGTGACTTGAGGACTTGGCATGTAATTGTTGAAGGCATATGCTACTTGGGGAGCTGAGGGTAATGCACAATAACATTAACCTGAGATAAAAACTAAATACTCTAAATATGTTAAATTCATCTACATACTATAACCATGAGCATTAAATAATAAACATAACATGTCAGATGCACCAATAAATGATAGATACATCAGTTGCACCACACGTTTTTATTTTTTTTATTCAAATTACATCAACTTGTAAATGCTCACAAATATTGACTAAAAACATGTTTGGAAATAAAGCAAAAAAGGAGGAGGGGAGCAGGGGAGGAAAACAACTCACATCACAGTTTTGTTGAAGTTCCTGTTTTATATATTCAGTTTGAAATGAAAATTCAGCTTCTTCTGCAGGCTGACAAGTTAAAAAAGTTAAACCATGTATAAGTATGTAAACAATACTGAGTTAACACATCATGAGAACTTATGAACATTTTATAGAAACACAAAGTATCACTAAAGACTTCAGTTCACAATGAACATATTTTAAATGTTAATATCATTATTCATTCAACACCCTTTAGTTCCCTAAGGAGCATAGGCCTTCAACAAACTTATGCCAAGTCTTCCTGTCACGTGCCATCAGCACAAAGTCTTTCCTTGGCTTCATCATCCCCTTCACATCTGTCTCCAGTTCTCTTCTCCATGTGTTCCTTGGTCTCCCTCTCTTATCCTGGGGCTCTAGAATAAGAACTGCCTGCTAATGCTATCACCAGGTTTCCACAATGTGTGTCCTATCCATCTTGAGCTTCGTCTTCTCATCACTTGTTCTATTAGCGTTGTCAGGTTCTTGTCATTGGTACTACATTAGTGATTGTGTTAAGTTTTCTACCAATTTTATAATTGCTCAAAGTTTAAATTCTAGCATCAAATGACATACTGAGGGCTTATGGAATTCCACGCTGCATAGTGTCAATCATAAAAAGCCTTTATGCCAACTTTACGTGCAGCATTGGGCAGAGCAACCTAACCTTTGAAGTGAAGACAGGAGTACGACAGGGATGCCCCTTATCAACCACTCTATTTTTAACAGTCATAGACTGGGTGATGCGCCAGACAACAGAGGGCAATCCAAGAGGAATAAGATGGACTACATTTTCTACATTGGAAGATCTGGAATATGCAGATGACATTGCACTGCTATCACATTCACATCAACACATCCAGGAAAAAACGGATAGACTTAATAAGTATAGCCAGCAGGTGGGCTTGAACATCAACCTAAAGAAGACAGAGGTCATGACGCTCAATGTGAGCAACCCTGAGCCCATATCAGTAAGGAATCAGCAACTGGAACAGACAGATGCCTTCACATACCTAGGATGCATAGTAACACCAGACGGCGGAGCAAGCAAAGACATCAACAACAGAATGAACAAACCAAGAACAGCCTTTTTTAGTCTAAACAACATCTGGAAGTCCTCTCAGTACAGCACAAGCACAAAATTACGATTATATCAGAGCTGTGTGCTTTCTGTGCTTCTCTATGGCGCTGAGAGCTGGAGAGTTACAGAGAAGGAAATGTCGAAATTGTCCTCTTTTCACACAACATGCCTAAGAAAAATTCTCCGAATCTTTTGGCTGAATATCATCACCAACCAAGATCTGCTTACTCGGAGCAAGCAAGAGGACATGCACACCATCATAGCTGGCAGACACTGGAGCTGGGTTGGCCATGTCCTCAGAAGAGACCCCGATGCCATCACAAGAACAGCTATGCTATGGACCCCTGAAGGAAAACGAAAGAGAGGCCGACCAAAAACAACTTGGCGGAGGACTGTGGAGGCCGAGATGCAAAGAATGAACCAGAGTTGGGGCACTGTACGAAGGATGGCTGCCGACCGAGCAAAGTGAAATCAATTTGTTGTTGCCCTACAAGACGCCACCAGGCGTAATGGCCACTGACTGCTTTGACGGTCGGCGGCTAAGGATCAAAGAAGAAGAAGAAGATCAAATGACATAAGGATTCTTCTCCTTTTGGTAATAATGACATCCACAATATTTGGTAACATAAAAACATCTGTAAATATTATATACATGTAACAGATTAGTGATAATTTGCTCTTAAACTTGATCTTGGAAAATGGTTTTAAAATATCTTGTAACTGGCTAAAAGGAGTAATGGCAGATGTCATTGCATGATGAAATTTCAGTGATACTAAACAAATTTGCTGAACCTTTGACATAAACCAGGATTTCTCAACTTATGGTCCACGGACCCTAGGGGTTCGTCTACATAACCTAAAATTTGAAATAGAACATTTTAAATTATGCTTTTATGCAAATTTTTTTCAAGAAGGGGCCTATAGCCTTCATCAGACAATCAAAGGGGTCCATAGCCTTCGTCAGACAATCAAAGGGGTCCATAGCCTTCATCAGACAATCAAAGGGGTCCATAGCTTTCATCAAACAATGTCCTTGGCACAAAAAAAGGTTACCACATTAACTACCGAATTGAATAACATGCTGTGGCTTAATTAAATTTTGTTCCTATTTTCTCCCTGTCAGTGTTTACAGAAATTAAGCTGTAGTTTTCTTAATTTTTTACAAATTTTTATGAATTTTACGTCATTTTAAAGATAACTGAATCTTCAACTCAAATGTGAAGTCAGTCCTATTGTATGGAGACATGAAGAACAACAAAGACAACAACCAAAAAGCTACACTTTCATAAATTGGTGCTTGCGTAGAATAGAGGGATTAAAATGGTATGACAAGGTTACCAACGTGGAACTGATGACAAGAACTAGACAAGTGCCAGTGGAACAAGAGATGAGAAGAAGACGATGGCGATAGATAGGACACACACACTGAGGACACCTGTAGATAGCATTACAAGGCAGTCCTTGTTCTGGAACCCCCAGGGCAAGAGAGGCAGAGGTAGACCAAGAAGAACATGGAGAAGAGAGCTGGAAACAGAAATGAAAATGATAAGGAGAACGTGGAAGGAACTTGAGATGATGGCACCTGACAGGAGGACTTGGCATGTGTTTGTTGAAGGCCTATGCTCCTTTGGGAGTGGAGGGTTATGAATGAATGAATGTACTATTACACCAAGCTGAAAAAAAATGTATACTTTCATGGCATGGTAAATATCATTAATAATATAAAATGATTGATAGACAAATAAAACGTTTCAAAATTTTTTTTAATTATAAACTTACCAACATATTGATTGTTTGTAAGGCAGTTAATGCCTTTCTCATGGTGATTATCATATGGTACATCTAATGACAAGAAAAACAAGCCCAAGAACACACATACCTACTAATTACACTATTAGTAACTTACATCTTCTTCTTCTTCCGTCCTTAGCCAAAGACCGACCAAGCAGTCAGAGGCCATCAAGCCTTGTGGCGTCTTAAGGGCAACAGCAGATTGATTTTCTCTGTTGCAGTTTCCCATCACGCCTAGCGGCGTCTTTAGGGCAACAACAAATAGATCCATCTGCCGTTGTTTCCGTAATCGGTGTGACAAGCCAACGGGTGATCAGCCCATTGGGCAGTAACTTACATAATCACACCTAAACCACTTTAAAAGAATCTCAAGATTTGTGTGCAGACCTGGTTCACGAGTTGGGAGGAAATGAAAACTATTTGTTGTTTCACCCTCAATAACTTGCTTCTGTCATTTTCTTTAGTTAAATTGTTTCCTGCACCATTTATAACTCTAACCAAGGTCTTCGCTCTTTTACGGTGGCCGAGGACTCACAATATCTTCACTAATAAAAAGGGGAAACCCGAGGCCTGTAAACAGTAAATAAATAATACACAAAGGTATGTTTCAGGCACTCGTGAGAAATAAAAAAATTAAAAAACTAGACAACAGAAAAACAACCAGTGATACTCTTACTGGGGACTCAAACCCAGGACCTTCCAAACAACACCACGTCTAGCTACAGGACGAATCATTACTATCCTCTCTGTGTGGCGCGTGGTGCCTAGTTGGCAGAGAGGATAGTAACGATTCACTCATTAAGAATTGCAATTAACTCTAGAACAAAAATAAAATGTTGATAAATTACTCATAATCTGGAAATAGCATTGTTGTTAGACACAATCAGCATGAGGACACAAGTTTCAATATTTTGTGCAACAGCGCTAAAATTAACTCTCTTTGAGAAGAACATATTGCGACAGCCTGATTAATATTTTGTTAAAAGTCTAATTTACCTCTTGTTTTATTTCCTGCTTTATTCTTACAGGTAGATCTGGAACATCAGCTTCCATATTTCTTTGAACCTGAGAAAAAAAAACTCCATTGTAGAAGATAAAATCACTTTAAGGCAATAAAGAATAATGGCAGACAACTAAACCAGCATCTGAACTAAATAAATCCCTAGCAACAGTCACTGTCAGCTCCACAAAAATCCATCTGTAGCTGTTCTTTACCGGTTGAAAAGCAATCGAGATGGACATACATGCCGTTTTGCCATAATGGCTATCAATATGTTGGCTGATTAAGTTGCCCAAGTCCACATGCCCTTAAATAAGGATCTAGAGTAATAAGAAGTAAACTGGTATTTTTTTAAAACGTATATTGTTTCTGATTTATGGCCTGAATCTTTTTTCGTACATTAATACTTTAAATTAAAAAAAAAAAGTAAAACAGGGTTAGGTTTAAAGTTAAAATTACTTAGTAGTTTTCTCTCTCTGCTTTCTAAGCCTAAGTTGAACCCTAAATCTTAAAGCTGAATAGGTAACCATAACTGTGTTTCCTGCATTCTAAAATTCTGTTTCCTTTTGGAAATAATGACTATAAATCTCAAATCAATAATAGCTAATGCTAATCTTACCTTAATAGGTTATTTCAAAAATAATTATTGACATGAAAAACAAAACGAACTTGAGATCCTAAAGCTAACAAGGTTATCATTATGCTGCAATGCAAGCTGCAACTGTATAAGAAAAAGATGTATAACATATGCAAAAACTGCCTTCAGCTACTATCTCATATCGACAGTCATTGGGGTGACATTGGATGTACGCCCCATCAACTATGTTTTTACCGTCTTTATGAATGCCTAGAACTATAACATGACACAATGTCCGTCCTTCCATTAATACTCAAGTTAAACAGTAAAAAATGGGTCAATAGAATAACCTAAACACCTACTGGCGATGGCTGTAAGTGATCTCTGATACAAGAACGAAAGTTAGCGACAACAACAACAACCATCTTATCTACAGGGTGGGGGGGGGGGGGTGCAAGTAATTAGCCTTGCCTATGGTGCAAAATAGTCTGGCACCGCTCCTGCTTATCTAGTTTCTGTTTTATTCTTACTGTCTGGTGAAATAGGTCAGATAGGCCTATTTGTTAGTAAATGGTTTCCATTTAAATAAATAATGTTGATTATTGAATATTAACAACAGTTGACTTTGCTTGGACCAGGTGTCAGATTTAAGAGTGGAGTGACTAGTTCTCCTCCTCATCACTAACTTTGCCTTCCCAAACTCAAGCACAGATTCAGATATCCATTTACAGCTGGGAAGACTGGAGTAGGAACCCAGTAGTGCTGCTATGAGAGGCAAGTGCTTTGACCACACTGCCAATCATAAACTGACACTCTGTGAAACTGTACTGTACTTAAAATACAATGCACTGGTTTCTACAATATTATTAGTACATTTTAGTTTCACCATTAAAATACAGAATGGGGCCAAATAAAATTTTGAACAGAATAGGGATTTTTTTTTTTTTTTTTTTTTTCCTTAACCAGCGGCACTTAGGCTTTCAGCCCTTCGGCCCAATGACATGTCATTGCGAGGCTGGGGAACCTGAGGACTTTCCTTCCAACCCGGTCAGGAGCTTCGCTCCTTCCCATCCACAGAGGGTTTATCACAGGAGCCGTTCAGGCTATTCAGTCAAATTTCCGGCCGTAAACATTTCTTCAAACGCCGACGCCCGGGTTTGAACCATGAACACCTGGTCGCCAGTACAACGCCGAAGCCATTACACCAGCGCGGCTCCCATACAGAATAGGGATAAAACCAATTCTTTTTTTAAAAATTATGAAGGAAATATCTCATTCAACCTCTTGACGCGTTGTAATTAGGATATATATTATCTCGTATTCCAGATAATTTTCAATGCCGATACCTGATCAAGGTACAATTTCTCCTTTCTGATTATTGAAAACTGAGTAAATTATTGAAAGTATCAAAATGTGTGGAAGTTAGCACGTTTTTTTATTTGTAATAAAATGGTAGTTTCTCTGCATCTGTCATGGTGTTAACAAAGGAGAGGAGAGTGTGAAAGCCGTAGTGGTTTGGGAGGTTGAAATAAATAACAGTGGGCTGAAATGAAGTAGGCCATCTGTTTGATAGGGCCTTAAAAAAGAATTTAGAGGCAGTAAAAAGAGGTCTTCTCTATGGTGCGGAATGCTGGAGAGTAACAGAGAAGAAAATGTTGAAATTGTCCTCTTTTCACACAACATGCCTAAGAAAATTCTCCGAATCTTTTGGTCGAATACCAGCACCAACCAAGATCTGCTTACTCGGAGCAAGCAAGAGGACATGCACACCATCATAGCTGGCAGACGCTGGAGTTGGGTTGGCCATGTCCTCAAAAGAGACCCCGATGCCATCACAAGAACAGCTAGTTATGGACCCCTGAAGGAAAACGAAAGAGAGGCAACCAAAAACTACTTGGCGGAGAACTGTGGAGGCTGAGATGCAAAGAATGAACCAGAGTTGGGGCACTGTAGAAAGGATGGCCATCGACCGAGCAAAGTGGAATCAATTTATTGCTGCTCTACAAGACACCACCAGGCGTGATGGCCACTGACTGCTTTGACGGTCGGCTGCTAAGGATCAAAGAAGTAAAAAGAGGTAAGGGTTAGATTTAGGTATCCTAAACCTAACCCTAAAGACAGTGACTTACTGGGATGACATCAAAGAAGACAGCCCACTTGTTATGTGTAAATTCATAACAGGTTCTATCGCACTCGACAGGGTTTGTGTACACATTTCCTTGTTGATAAGCGTTACCCGGACTACCCCGGAAGTACGTCATATAGTCTGCTGATTTTGAGCAGACAATCCTTTGCCGGCTTTAGGTCGAAGGTTTGATCTTGAAGTCGGCCTCTTTCGCTGTGTATTCTCCGTGTGAGAAAGACGTGTTTTGGACGAGCTCCAGATAGTGTACTCTTGTTACAGAGTTTTATCATTTATATCAGCTAGGTCATCCTACAGTTGGAGCCTAAGCTTGATGATATTTAATTGGACAAGTCATTGCTGAAAGGAGAGGAATGAGTGTGGAACTTTTGTATTAAATATTTCAGCAATATGCCTCTGACATTGTTTCCGTAGTCTACATGACAATAGACTGATCTTATGGACTGGCTAGAGATTGCCATTGACTATTTTTATGGATGCCTTCAATTAGGAGCTACGTCGTGTAATAAACTAAATGTTGTCTAAACGTCAACCAGGCATTATGGAGTTTTCTACTGTTGAAGACTAGCCTTACGTTTTGAAGACTTAAAAAAGTTGGACTGAAAGGCCTAATGAAAATTATACCCTAGACAGGCTGGACACTAAAATCCAGCTACTGAGGACTCTAAATGAACTCAGAGAGGGAAGATAGATCTAAACCATCTACCAGATGAAATTATCCCTCTACACCACTGTGCTTCATTTCAACCATAACAGTATTCGATATAGCCTCAAAAAGGAATTCAGAGGTGTAACAATAAAGGGTAAGGAATCCTTAACCTAAAATTCTAACCCTAATGAAATGAGCAACTTGTTTGGATGGCACTGACAAACACGTCCCATTGTTCTTCATTGTTTTGATAGCCCATTACAGAAAACACCAGGAATTTTTCTAAGTCCACAATACGCTGAGTTTTTAGGCGTACTAGTGAAAGGGCTGTG
The DNA here is from genome assembly GCA_024509875.1 of Oreohelix idahoensis. Lineage (NCBI taxonomy): Eukaryota > Metazoa > Mollusca > Gastropoda > Stylommatophora > Oreohelicidae > Oreohelix > Oreohelix idahoensis. The sequence continues at coordinate 162,810 of JAMPIV010015995.1, read as the reverse complement.
GCTGAGAGGCGACAAGCGATGTATACTATAAGGGGTGTCAGGAAGAATTTCAGTGGCGAGCGCGCAGTGTCAAGTCTCGTCAGCTTCGCACAGGTGACTCAGTGTGTGTCCGTAGTTGTGATATGCTACGGAGCAAACGGAATAATTTGTCTTCTCTTTGTTACTTTCACAATTGCCTCCACGGCTGGCGGAGTTGTGGATTAAAGTTGCTACCATAAGTGAAATGGGTTCATTTTCGATACAAGACAACAGGAGGCTGAGACGCTTGGGAGTCATGACCCAAGTGGGCCCACCCCCCTTAGAGTGTAAAGGAGTATGTAGGGCCGAAACACTTGTCAGATGGGGGGACTTCTTCTGATGATCAGATTGCTTCCTGTTGTATCGCTCTGTAAGAGTTTCCTATCATATCAATTCAGCCCTGTCTCTTCCCAACACCTGTTCTACAGTTATGGGTGAATTGTATGCGTGCAAATAATCTAATATTCGTATTCTACATTGTTACAGATGCATTGGCCAATGGAAAGGATGGTGAACTGGAGGCTGCCATATTGGTCTATTTTTGGCAAATGGCTATGATTACAAATAGCGTATGTAATTGCAGTGTTTACATGGTTACGTACGAGATGATATATGTAAATGCGAAAGTGTATAGCTGGGGCAATTTTTTATGGCATTCTGAAGGGAAGGGTTGGACGGTAGGAGGGGCAGAGTGCAGTTTAGGGTGGGGGCATTGGTGCAGAGCGCGGTTTATGGTTAGGTCTATGTCTGCATTTTTGTTTTAGAACAAATCTGCTATAACTCTGACACGTAATTTTGCTGCACTTCGCATGCTAACCTTGACCAAACATCCAACCCTTTTTCAGGCGTTTGAAGAGAAAAAAAGCCTCTAAACCAGTGGTTCCCAAAGTGAGTGATACCACCCCCCCCCCCCCAGGTTAAGGTGTAATAAGAGAAAAGAGGGTAACAGGGGGGCAATCAGTTGTTAGGGGTGATTTACAAGCAAAATTCAATAATATTACTTAATATAATGCTTACACGTAAAGGCAATTTGAATATACAAGTCACTGACGTGAGCATATAAAAGGAAAACATAGCTCCGCAATGAAGGTCGGCTGCAATGGATCTCCAAGGTCTTGGAGAAGACAGAAGGTCTTCTATCTCTTGTCTTGATGGTGCACTCTGATAGACTCTTTCCTGTCCATCTCTTGATGTTATCTTCCCACTTATAGCACTGTTCTCCCTCTTTTTTTTATTATTTTATTTAACATACTTAAATTTCATTATGACTGGATGTTACTTCTTCTTCGTTCGTACTGAAAAGGACGTTGGTTGCGTTGTGTCCGTTTACAGCGGTGCTGCGATATTTGCGCCTTTCGGCCCACACATCCGACTTCAGCACGGCATTTTTGGGACCGGGTTAGCCTTCCCTCTTCGATCCCTACTCACTCAGCCAGACTGCAGCCTGTTTCCAGGACCACCACTTGGAGGTGGAGTAGGGTCTTGGTCAGCTCTGGTTCGCTGAACCTGACGCAAGCAGTCTAGCTATGGGTCACTAACTGCATTCGTCACTGATGATGCGTCTTAGGTCCCACTGGATGTTACAAATGTATGTTATTATTTTACCTTGATAATGTTGTATGCTTAAATAATGCTCAAAATACATGTGCTATTGAAAGGGTACGGTATGTAAGATGACAGAGAGAAGAAGGGCAGAATGTAAGATGGGCCTGCGTGCCCAATTCTTGACCCTTTGAAAATAAAGTTCGTTCGTTCATATTCTTTTGCATGTTTGCTTTCAACTCTGCCTTCTGTTATAGCCTTCAGTAAGGTGTCATGTCTTTTTATATCGTCAAAATGCATGGATGCATATCTGGAGTCATCCTTATATGACCATAAGCTATGCACAATGTTACAATGTTCGTACTTGGAAGTGAACCTATGTTTGTGAGGCTAATTACACCCTCATTGACTCTTGAAATCATCCACACACTTCCAGAGATTCACCCTGTGGTGAAACTTGTTGAGAACCCAGCACTGCACACTAAGCTTGGAGAAGTCACTTAGGCACCAGGTGTATTCTTTGGCTTTTACTTGGTTGACTGCATGCAGGAGGATCTCACTGTGGACCCAGTGATAGGCAGGGGAAGCTGAGAAGTGGCTCTGTGCAGGATGTGACAATTCCTTGGAAGAGCCCAGAACCAGAGTACAGAAGTTTAGCTCTGTATAGTTGGAGAGCCCCCTTGGATGGCGGGAAATGCACAGTATGCTGTGCACTTCTTACCCCTAGCTTGGGATCAGATGTGACGATCCTTTAATGCAAGCCAAGCTAGAGAAAATGGAGCTCATGACTTCATCTCAACATGTTTTGGAATGGCAGAAAATCCACAGAAAAAGTCTTTATCTACAGTGTAGATAATACCAAGGAGTCTTCAACTTGGTATTGGCTGCTAAAGCGTGAGAAGCTCAGCAGCCATAGTTAAAAAACAACAACAACATTACCAAAATAATTTAGTTGCCTAATTTTGATCTCCATTAATTTTCTTTTCATACCTAGGTTTTCTAGGACCTCTTTATTTGGTTTCTTCTTTTCCATTAGATGCGCTCCATTCTTATATATATCCACATCTTGAGAACCTCAATCCTTTCTTCCAATTGCGTATTCATTGTTGATGTTTCTATACCATACAGTAATGAAGAAATTATATAACATTTAATGATTTTCAGTTTTAATTTGTGAGTTAATGGTCAGTATCTGCCTCATGGTGTTGAATGTTATTGTTGTTGTTCAGAATCAACATCATTGCACTCTGGGCAAACCCATAGGTGCTCAGTCTCCCTCAGCAAATGTCGAAGGGTATGAATGATAACAGTTCCTGTTGCCCGCTGATTGTAGATACGCCGGATGCATCTTCTCATATGTTCATTCCTGCCAATCCCACGCCTAATGCCAAACTCCAGCAATCTCAGCCGTGATGATTCATCGATTGCAGTGTCATTCTCTAGCAGGCTATCATTAATTGTCTTCAGTATCTCTCGCTTATCCATATCCAACGCACCCACTACAAGTGCTCTTGAAGCTAGTCTATTAGCTCTTTCATTGCCACGTACCTCTGCATGACCAGGACAGTAGATCCTCACCAGTTCCTGAAGATTTGAGGCTGCTATGGAGGTTTTCCATTCATGCCGTAGCCATCCATTTTGGATCTTCCGAAGCATGGACTGAGAGTCTGACACAATAACTGCTCTTGTCAATGAAGTTTCAGACAACCACCTTAAAGCAGCAGCAGCTGCCTCTACCTCCATTCTCATGCTGGAGGTTGTTGTCATGTAGACCCAGCTATGTTCAGCGATGATCAAGCCCTTTATTCTAGCCGAGAAGCCCCATCCTGATTTCCCACCATGGGCTACAGACCCATCAGTGTACACAACGGCATCATTATTCCCAACATTTTCATTTATCCGTTGATCAATTTCCAGTTCTGCTTTTCCACTGCCCCAAGATCTGCATTCTCTGCCAAGGCTGATGATGACCTGTTGGTAGGTCGCCAAGTTCTCACTAGACCTACTCCACTCCTCGCCCTTGAATATGTTTTCAACTGTGGATACCTGTCGAATAGTTGACTCAGCCTGCGCCATCCATGACATCCCCCTCTTGATTCATACTCCCTTTATGTCAGCTATGTTCATGTGTAGGGGATGACTTTTATATGTGGTTACTCGCATATAGGCTTTGACCTGAGCCATCGCATATCTGGATGTAATAGACAGCAAAACCAAGCGTAGACATCATCACAATGGGGGTATCTTGCGTACAGCCCAAGATTAAACGCATCCCTTCATTTTGAATGTGTTCCGGTCGTTCACACAGCGATACTGACAGAATTCGTATTCCCAGGCCATACTCAGCTACTGACAAGATCAGATGATGATATAGAAGAAACAGTAGTCTCTGCTTGAGGTGTGCAGCAGCCATTGTTTTCAGGGCTGCTAGGCCTCTTTTGCATTTCTGTATGTGATCAACATGGTACTTGTATGATAGCCCGCGATCGAAAGTAACTCCAAGATATTTTAGCTTGTTGTGTCTTTCAATTGACTGCCCATTGAGAGTAATGTCTGGGAGATCTGCTTTCAATATGGAGTTGTTCAGGGAGCACCATAGCACACATGCTTTGTTAGGATTGATTCTGTAGTAGGTTTCCTCACACCATTCAGAAACTGCCTGTAGACTCATGTATGCTTCTGACCATTTCTTGTCTGTCTGAGCAAGTCCGGTAAATGAGTACGTCATCCGCAAAAAGTTAATGTTCGTCCCAGACCTGTTGGTTGAATTGCAGCTACTTTTGCTGTATAGATGTTAAAAAGCACAGGTGACAATGGAGAACCCTGGGGTAGTCCCGGGCAAATGTGCATTGGTTTTGATGTCCATGTTCCCAAACGAAATGCAACTGATCTCTCAGTTAAGGCAGCTACTATCCACCTTGTTAGCCAAGGAATTACATCACATGCCATTACACAGTCGATTAAGGTTGCAAAGTCCACACTGTTGTATGCATCCTCTAGGTCAATTGCCACAGCTACCGTTTCTTGTTTACGCTGGAAACCCTCATATACAGCGTACGCAAATGTACCAGTGTTACCCCATGTTACTTTCATTGGTCTATAACTGCCCAGGGTATCAGGGAGGATGTGTGCATTTTCAAGGGGGTTCATTAATTGTCTCGCCACTATCTTCTCAAGCAATTTGCCATAGACATTCTGTATTGTGATGATGTGATAGCTGCTAAGTAGTGTGGGGTCTTTACCAGGTTTAGGAAGTGGCCATAAGAAGCTACGTAGCCAGTCTTCTGGAACCTCAGCATTCTGTATGCTAATGTTAAAATCCCTAACTACATTCATAATGCCTGTGTCATCCAGCTGTTTTATGTGTTGGTACTGTACACCATAAGGACCCGGAGCTGTGTTTCTGCTGGTTTTCAAAGTGTACACAGTGTTGAATGTAACTCTGGCCATTCCTTTTCTCTTCTTGAATTCTGTTTCACATCTGCCATCTTCTGTTATTATATGACCAAGATATGAGAAACTCTTGACTTGTTCATTATTTTCCCATTTTTGCTTATCTTTAATGCTGGTTTATTGTCTGTTTTGCTAATTACCACGGTGAAGGATAATGAAGCCCCTAATGTCCAGTCAGTCTACCCCAAAAAAAGAGAAATTAATAACAAGATTTAATCACTGTCTTTTGGAAGGTGCAACCATTGGTAAAATGTGTTACAGTTTAATATCGGCAAGCATCCTTTGGCAAGGTGTGTCCAAGTGTACTTTTCGCTGGCAGCTAAAGAAATGGGATATTTGCAGGTGTTTCAAAAAAAGGACAGTACCGACTTTGCTTTGTTGCAGATTTGCTTGTCTCACTATTTAGGTGGGCTAGTGATAACATGATATCCGTGATACAAGACTTTTGGTTGCAGAAAGTCATCTCTGAAAGCTATCCTACATTGTGAAAAAAATGTAAGATGTCCTGTACTGCCTTTCCATCATTTTATTTAGTAGAGAGCCCTTTCAATGTGATGAACCACTTTTTTTCCAAGCAAAGAAACAGACTGCAAATAATGAATGTGGTTGTTTGATAGGCTACTCCTTCTGAGTAACTTTAAGCCTGATATTGAGAAGCTGAAATCACTGGATCAGGCCCATCCAACTCATTGAAAATTGTATGTATTAAAAATTAAATAAATTAGTATGCTTATATATAGCTTTATATTAGAATTAAATAAACAGAGCAATTAGTTGTCACTGTTTGGAATTAGCTGATGCTCTTATCTAACCTACCCCTCTTAAAATTGTTTACGTAATGAGAAACTCTTGACTTGTTCATTATTTTCCCATTTTTGCTTATCTTTAATGCTGGTTTATTGTCTGTTTTTTAATACATACAATTTTCAATGTTTGGAATTAGCTGATGCTCTTATCTAACCTACCCCTCTTAAAAATTGTTTACGTAATGCAGGGATAGGTATTGATGGCAAAGATATAAGAATACTCAGTAACCTTTATTGGGAGCAAACTGCCACAGTAAGATCTGGAAGGAATTATTCACCATACATAGACATAAAAAGAGGTGTCAGACAAGGTTGTGTGCTGTCCCCCTGCCTATTTAATTTATACACCGAAAAAATTTTCAAACAGATACAGGAAATACCAGGACTGAACATCAGTGGAAGGTCAATAAACAACCTTAGATATGCAGATGATACCGTGTTGTTAGCTGAAAGCGAACAGGAGTTACAAGAACTAGTGAAGCAAGTGAACAGTATAAGTCATGAATATGGACTCGACATTAATATTGAGAAAACAAAAACTATGATAATTAGCAAAACAGACGATAAACCCACATTAAAGATAAGCGTAAATGGGGAAATCCTGGAACAAGTCAAGAGCTACGCATATCTCGGTCATATAATAACAGAAGATGGCAGATGTGAAACAGAAATCAAGAAGAGAATAGGAATGGCCAAAGCTACATTCAACAACATGAAACATATACTGACATCCAAACAGTTATCTCACAAATTAAAACTGAGAATCATAAAGTGTTATATATATTCTGCATTTCTGTATGGTGCAGAAACATGGACGATGAATAAGCAGTTGGAAGAAAGAATTGAGGCTCTTGAAATGTGGATATATAGAAGAATGGGGCGTATCTCATGGAAAGAGATGAAAACAAATAAGGAGGTCCTAGAAAATCTAGGTATGAAAAGAGAACTAATGAGGGAGGTGAAAGTTCGACAGCTAAAATACTTTGGCCACATAAAAAGGCATAACACCATGCAGAAGACCATAACAGAAGGGAGAGTTGAAGGCAAACGTGCAAGGGGAAGACAGCGCTATAAGTGGGAAGACAACATCAAGAGATGGACAGGAAAGAGTCTATCAGAGTGCACCATCAAGACAAGAGACAGAAGACGTTGGAGATCCATTACAGCCAACCTTCGTTGTGGAGATGGCAACTGATGATGATGAATGCAGGGATTTGGAGGGGGCACTGACCCGAAAAAAGTTTCGGAAACTGCTCTAAACCGAGGAGTTTGCACTCAGGGTCAAGCAGAAATAGAGCAGGGTTGTTCGGGTTAGCGTTTATAATGGGTATTTTACATTGTGTCGAAGCGATATGGTAATGTTTCAATAACGTTCGGGCAAAATGGCGGACCTTGTTCCACTAGGCCTATCCTTCCAATTTACCGATTTTTTTTTTTTAAAGACAAAGTATCCTGTTCAACCCTTAATGGGTTATAATTGGGATATATAATGTAGCAAATTCAAGATAATAAAATCTAGGGCCTAATTTCCGATAGCCTAAATATATTATCTTCTCACCCTTCCACGCAGTCCAATTGGGGCCTACAGTACGGCCTAAATCAAAACTGTAAAATTGTGTGAATGTATGCGTGTGCCCTATAGTTTCAAACAAACAAACAGAATTTAAAAAAAAAAAAAAAAAAACACACTGCTCAGTGACAAACAAAACCTTCGGTCAAATTCGTAATCCAGGCGCAAATTCTAACAGGGCGATCCCTAATTGCTAAATCGACAACTCACCTACAGCCCTTACACTCACCGCAAAAACTAATCGATAATATCTTATATCTAGTCCATGACGAGTCACAGAAGCTGAAAGTTGTCACCAAGATTGGTCGAATTAAACTTTAAAAAAAAATATTATTACAGATGTATAGGAAAAACATCGTCAATCGTTCCACGCATAATATGGGTATCTTAGAGCTATTTCCCTTTACGTATCCCTTTAGCGGGCATTTTAGAACTCATTGGAGAACTCACCGATGAGTGGTATATGCTCTGACGCCCATCACTAGACTCCACTCCCAAATCATGGGTCAAACGATAACGGGGTCATCAGTAAATGATAACTATATGGAGGACTGGGAGACATCTGCCAAAATTATATAAGGATCTACAGAAGCAAATAAATAAAGTATCAAAATGGGGTTTTCATCTGAATACAAATAAAACATTGGGAATGATCTTCAGTAAAGGTAGGGTTGTAAAAAATAAAATTATAGACATAAATATCCAAGGGCAAAACATTAATGCAGTGCAAACACCTCGATATCTAGGGATGATATTGGACCAACAGCTGAACTGGAATAAACACATAGATAAACTATTGGAGTCTTGCAGAGGATTGACTAACTTATTAAGATATTTGAAAGGTAATGGACGGGGTGCAAGCACTAAGACAATGCTCACTTTTTATAAATCTTTTATTAGAGGAAAAATAGATTATGGAAGCATAATATATGACTCTGCTGCACACAGTAACAAGATTAAATTAGACAGAATTCAGCATCAGGCTTTATGTACAATAGCAGGTGCAATCAGATCAACATCAATGGGAGTTATAGAGGTGGCTTTAGGAATTCTACCCTTGGAATTATGGAGAAAGGAGTTAAGACTAAATTACATGAACAGAGTTATGTTAGATAAGTTTCACCCAGCACATTCAGCTTTTACCAGATGCCAACTAACAACTCAGGACAATCCAATGAATACCACTAGATACCCTACAGGATGGAAATGTATGGAGGAAATTGTCCATCTGGGTACATTAATTACATCAATTAATAACAGTTGTGAATACAAGCCAGTGATTCCACCCTGGGAGATCAAGAAACCAGACACGGACTACCACCTAGCAGAAATACTTCTTCATAACCCTCCACTCCCAAAGGAGCATAGGCCTTCAACAAACACACGCCGAGTCCTCCTGTCACGTGTCATCATCTCAAGTTCCTTCCACGTTCTGGGAATGTGTGAAACAAAGTGGAAGGGGGTAGACAGGAAGAAACTCATCACATGTGAATTGGTGCTGTCCTCAGGACATGAAGACGAAAGTGCACACCACAGTGAAGGGGTAGCTCTTATGTTATCTAAAGAAGCACAGAAAGCACTCATTGAATGGGAAGCTGTTGGACCCAGAATAATAACAGCCACAGAAATACTTAAGAAAACAAATAATATAGAAAATATTAAAAACACAGCCAATAAATATATACAACAAATATCAAAAGACAGCCTTACTGTGTACACAGATGGATCCAAGGGAGAGGATAGCAAATTGGGGATAGGAATATACAGTATATTCCAATATGGAAAATGGCAAAAGAATATAGCATCACGGAAAATACATCCATTTTCACTGCAGAGATGGTGGCAATACTAAAAGCACTAGAAATATTCTCTAATAACCCTCCCAAAAAACTAACAGTTTTAACTGACTCTCTTTCAGCAATTAAGGCACTTAGAAACTTACGAGAATGTAGTAGACCTGATATAGCAGAGGAGATATTTCTGGCTACTACATACTTATATTCCAGAGGATGTTCAGTCTTAATTGCTGGTTATTACCTTCACATGTTGGCATAGAGGGAAATGAAAAGGCAGATAAAGAAGCCAAGAAAGGTAGATCTGATAAAAAATCTAATAAATGTAGGGACGAGTAAATCAAAGATTAAGAGCTTAATTAAAGATTTAATAACAGATGAATGGAAAGCAGGGTGGGATAAAAATCTGAAAGGAAGACATGCATATAAGATGTTCAAGGCTTCAACAAGAAAATGTCAGGTATCTAGGGAATTGAAAATTCCCAGTAATAAGAAACTTCTCAGACTACAGCTGGGAAAAGGTTATTTCAGTATAGAAGAACCTTACTGTGCAGTATGTCTTCAAGACAATAATATAGAACATTTCTTGTTAAAATGTAAGCGGTATGAACAAATGAGAATACCAATATTAGATTATTTGCAAGCATCCAATTTACCTATAAATTTAGAAGAGGTGTTAAGAGTAGTCAGACCTAGGGAACTGCATAATATAGACAAACAATATTTAACACGAACAAATGTTAATATATAGTGGCTGGGAATGTGAAGGTCTGATGCTGTTATTACAATGCTTATGACTTTTAACAGATGAAAGTCAATTAACGATCTGTTAAAGTCAGTTATATAACTTATAATATTATTCTTGTTCAGAGTTTCTTCTTGATTTTGTTTGTGTTTTTTTTTTTTTATTTTTTTTTTTATTTGACGTATAAGCACGGTTGGGATTGTCCCTATTTACAATGATATGACAGATGTGATGCCACTTTCTCATATTGGCAGTTTTTCATGTTGTTTGGAATTGAAAACAATATGTGTCCTAATTATAACCCATCAGATGTTAAACGGGATATTTTTCTTCAATTAAAAAAAAAAAAATAATCAGTAAATGAGCTCAAGTCTAAGGTGGACCAATGTGCCTAGAGACTGAATGGCTGTTTTTTTTTTAAATTAAAGAAGAAAAATATCCCGTTCAACCTCTGATGGGTTAAAATTAGGATATATATTGTTTTCAATTCCAAATAATATGAACAACTGTCGATATGAAAAATGTGGCATCACATATGTCAAATCATATAAATAGGGACAATCACAATTGTGCTTTTACGTTAAATAAATTAAAAAAACAAACAAACAAAATCAAGAAGAAACTCTGAACAAGAATAACATTAAAGAGTGTGACGTACGTCTAGTTTGACAAGTGAATTCTCCCTGATATGATGGATGATTTAAAGGGACTTTTAGCTTTTCATAACATTAGAACCCCTGAACATTTGTTGTAACTTTTCGTTTGCCAGAACTCATTCCACCGGCACTCATTTAGTATGCGGCACGAGATCAAAGAGACAGACTGAGGGATTTCAGGGAAGACTATCGGCGTTATCAAAGACAGTAGTGGTCCCTGATACGAGACGCAGTTGCTTGCCGCTAATTTCGCGTCTCGGTGTCAATCGCAGAACCGAGCGAACGGGAGAAAGCCGAAACGGGCAGCAGCTAACGGAGATACGAAGACCAGGGGGCGGCTTCTTCTCTTGATTTGGCGGTCAGATCCCCAAAAGTTCGTGAGATCAAATAAGCTGTCAAGTTTATCATGTCCCACTCAACTTACATTCCATTTTAGCTAAATAGACCATGAAGACTAGACACGTTATCACTCGCTGGCCAGACCTTTACAGAAGCACTAGCTTTATTGAAATCTTGTTATAGATTTTCCCCTGGATTTTATATATATATTTGCAGTGATTTCTATTCTGTGCAAAGCGGTAATATATATTGTGTAAAGTGATCTGTGGTCTAGTTCAGTCATTCTATTTCAATGGAGTTTGTGTTAATTTAAATCTATTAAATTAAACCATCTCAATAGTTCCAGTTGTAAATATAATGATCTATCTATTATATTATTTCAAAAGATAATAGACGCTTAAATTAACTTTTAAAGTCGCGAAGGAATTTATAATTAATAAATTCAGTTAAGTCCTAGTTTTATAGATGTGTGTTTTAACCACTAGAATTCGCGCAGTGTTTATTAAATACATAATTAAATACTCGAGTGTATTATAGGCTTAACGGGAAATTTATCGCGCTAAATTTTTCGGTATGTTACATGTCTTTTTTCTTTCACACAGAGTGATCGTAACCTGCGGTCCCAGCTAAATAAAGAAAGAAATAAAGAAATCATCCTATAAACTTCCAGTCATGTTGAAGAAACATTTCTTTTAAAATATAATCTTGTGGCGGTCTTTTTGCGACCTAGCTGTCAGAATTAAACGAAATAAAGCCCACCCAAGAACATTTTTTAAAGAATAATCATCAAATTACCCTTACAAACCTGTAAGATAAACTGGAAGGTAATCATCGCCAGTAGCGATATCATATTTACTGTTTACTGTGAGAGAGTACATATTTTCATGACTGTGACTGAGCCTAGTTTTTTTTCCTCAATTGGATTTAATAAAACTATCATCACGCAGTGAAGGAATTTTACCATAGCGGAGGATTAAAAGAGACCACTTCATTTTCACCCCTGTGCCGAACTGTGTTAGTGCCATCCCATAGACTCCTTTTATATATATATATAATAAAAACACGAGAACTCTTAGTCTTCAAGTCTTGCGATAAGTGAGAATATTTGTTACCAACAAACCCTCGCAAACATCTGGGGCGGGACATCGAAGGACTAGACAGTTCATATGTCAAAAGAATACTTGTTGTTTTTATATACTTTTATGGATCGTCTGAGGCTGCATTCGGTAAGTGCGTGAGTATATGAGTGTGGATCCTCACGCGTGTGCATGAATGACAGGAAATTTAATCGTTTTCTTTTGTAAACCTGTTGTTAACTTTCTTGCCTAGTAATATAATTTTTCTGTATTCCCTGCATTGTTCCTTTAAGGGGGAGTTACTAATTGGTTAACTCTGTTTAAAAACCCCCTCCTTTCCATTTGCTTAGTAAAGGGAAGAACAGCTGGGAAGAACAGGTTTTTTTCTATCACCTATACCTAACGTTGTAACCCCTCTTTCAGAGTAATTAACTTCACTGTTAGGTTAACGTACCTATGTTCCTGATATTATCTATCTCTAGACTGGGTTTATCTTTGTCTAATAAGCGGGAAGGGCTTAGTCGATACCAGTCTTCTTTACCCCTCCCAAATTTGTTATTTGCATTTGTGTACTTATGATAATTTATGTAATACCTGATATTTGTTAGTGATTGATGTTTAAAGTGAATAAAATCACATAAACTCATTTAGTACGGTGTTGGACATACCCACAGCCCAACATTTCCCCTATTCGTTTAATATAGTTTGTATCTACTTCGTCTGTGTGTGTGAAAAACACCAAATCGGTGTGCGCGCAGATGCGAGTCTGGAAAACTGGCAAATAATTGTTTGACCAGGAGAGCGGAAGAGAAGATTGAGAGAAGCGATTTGTCGTAAATAAGTCTGTCTTTACTCTCCTCCAGCACGCTGTGAAGCAACTATTTAATATCTACATTTTCTATCACTGAGCTTTCCGTCATCATTTTCCACTCTAAACCGGACCACTATTTCTACGACTCTTTTCTCTCAAAATAAATTTACGACAATATTTAGCTGGCTCGCAGGGATTATTTTGAGATACATTTGATGCACACATATTTGTGGGCTGGTTCTGGGATCTTGAGCTACATTTGAGGCAATCGCATAGCCGGGTTAAAGATATTTTGAGTCTGATTTAGTCTGGGTCTAACTAGGTAGAGTGTGAATGATTTGTCTTGTGAATTAGGGAAATAAATAAATAAATAATTAAACCCCTAGACAAACGTTCTTTAAGTATTTGGGTTGTCCACACAGCATATTTACAGGTTGTTTTCTCTCCACAGCAGTAGAAAGTACAGATAAACAAAAATATTTGCTATTTTAATTATCCTCTGGCGGAGATAATTCAATTTCTTTCTTTATAAGAGTTGCTGGGATTGCGTGATTGTTTTACAGTCACTAAGGTTTTTCAAGTTAAAAAGAGTTGAGCTTAGCTAAAGACGGATTGTTCTGATTTTTAAAAATTAAGTTAACAACGTCTCATCTCAATAATTGACTTTAGGGACGGAGTTTGTTGTCAGAGATTTAAAATTAAGGAAAAAAAATTTTTTTTTTTTTTCCTTTTAAATTGTTTTAATTTAAATTTTGCTCTACTGTTAGTAAAAGTAGATTCTTTTCCAGTGTAACTTACCATTTAGTGGCATAGTCGCTTGCGTTTAGAGCCTTAATTGCCAGATAATAGCAGCGATAAGTTTGCACAGTACAGGTAGGAGGTAACTCAAGTAAATTTTTTTTTACTTTGGGTTTTTTCGTAGCGGCTTTGAGTTTTCCCCTTCTTGTTCCATCTTACTATTCTCTAGTCTTAGAAGCATCCAGTTCTTTGACAATGGCAGAGAGAATTAGGATAAGATCCCTTTTGAGGCAAGAGGCCAAGGACTCAGGACTAGACACAGAAGCTGCGAATCGGTTTATCAACCAGGAACTTCAAAGGTATGACGCGGAGGAAGAGAGGGCAGAAGCTAGGAAGAAAGAAGCGGACGATCGTCAATTGGAGCAGAAGAAAATTGAGGCAGAGATGGACGCCCGCAGGGAAAGAGAGAAGGAGAGACAACGCGAAGAGAGAGACAAGGAAAGACAGCATGAATTAGCGCTCAAGGCTTTAGAGAGTCGGAGTGCCTCTACTTCAAATAATGGAGAGCCGTCTTCGCCCCAGTCTCAAACAATGGATCTTTCCAGCACTCAGTCTGCCCAATTAACTGCTATGTCGTTTTCTTTAGAATCTTTTCCTAGCCCTAACGAAAAATTGACAGCTACCTAGAAAAATTCGAGAGGCTCGCGAATCTTTATGGGTTAGAGAGTACCCGCTGGGCGCTCAAACTTTCAACGTCACTGAAAGGCAATGCTTATGACGTGTACACAAAGCTGGGACCGAATCAACATGATTATGACCTGTTGAAGAAGGCCTTACTACAGCAGTTTGAGATGACTGCCCGAAAGTTTCTGCAGTTGTTCAGAAACAGCCGAAAAGAGAGCACGGAAACATTTCCCCAGTTCTCTTCACGTCTCACGGGTTATCTGAAAAAGTGCATTGAATTATCTGACCTACCTCTTTCATATGAGGGACTCCTCGAACTTGTTCTTGTGGAGCAGATAAAATCCACTTTGTCGAATGAAACTCGTAGATTTTTGGCTGAACAGGGGTCAGTCAGGCTTGAAGACATACTCAATAAAGCCGAACGCTATAGCAATGCAATGGCCGAACTTCCCAGCACTAAACGTAAACCCACAGATGAGCCATCTCGTAAACAGAATCTAGAGCAGGCATCCTATTCTTCCACTTCCTCTCAACATTATAACCAAGGAGATAACAATACCCAGAAACCTCCCCAGGAAAAATCGAAATTCTACAAAACCCGATACCCCCCCTCCCAACAACAATTCTGATCAACCCAACAAGCCTACGTGGCAGCGCGGCCACCAAGGTCAAGGAAAAGGGAAGACCCCTACACCAGGAACGTCTGATCAGGGCAAACAAACCGGTGCAAACCGCATTGGATGTTTGCATACAGCCTCGAAAGGTAGAGTCAACGTCAGTGATTCTCAACCTGAGGGGAACCGACCCTCAACTCGAGGAACTGTAATTTTGAATGGTACCTCAACTACTTGTCTCTTTGACACTGGATTAAGTTTTAGTTGTATTGTTGCTAGACACCTAGTCAAACCAGGTCAGGAGACAGAGGAAACCGTCAAACTTAGTGGAGTTTTCAGGAGTGACGCACCCAGGACGCTTCCTATCGCACTGGTAGAAATACACTCTGACTTTGTCAGAGGAGTTATTAAAGCGGCCATAATGGATGATCCGATCTACCCAGTTATCCTGGGATGTAGATATGTGTTCATTGGGAGACCTAAGGAGCCGATTGTGGCAGCGGTAACCACAAGAGGGCAAGCCAAGAAGGAGAGGGAGCCTGCGCCAAACTTGTTGCCAAATGAACTGAAGGAGGCGCAACAAAAGGACCCTACTCTGGCGCCCTGCTTTAAAAAACTGCCCATGGCTAAGGACCACAGACACAACGGAGACATCTTTTCTAAGGATGGTGTATTGTATCGTAGAACAGGCAACCCGGACACGGGGAATAACCAGCTCCTAGTACCGACGCAGTACAGAAACCAGATCTTAGAAATGGGGCACTCTCTTCCCTTTAGCGGACATATGGGACAAAACGCCACTATTCAGCGAATAAAAAACCACTATTGGTGGCCAGGAATGAACTCTGACATTGTCAGGTATGTGAAATCCTGCGCCCAGTGCCAACAGGTAGCACCCAAGCACTTGACACCCCCAGTACCTATGGGGCAAATGCCAATAGTAGGGACTCCATTTGAACGGGTTGCTGTCGACATTATTGGTCCTCTGGAAAAGACCAAAAGAAGGAACAGGTTCATCCTGACCTTAGTGGACACTTGCACTATGTGGGCCGAAGCCGTACCGCTACCATGCACTAATTCCAAGCATGTCGCAGAAGCCCTTGTGCAAATTTTTACACGGTTGGGATTCCTTCAACAAGTTTTGACGGACAATGGATCCCAATTCCGTAGCCTGTTAATGGAGGAGATCTTTAAGATCTTGAGGGCCAAACATATCCACACAAGTCCCTACCATCCGGCCGGAAATGGGCTCGTGGAACGTTTTAACGGTACCCTCACCATGATGTTACGTAAGCTGGGTCAGGAGAAACCGGAAGACTGGGACCAATATATATCGGCTGCCTTATTCGCCTACCGAGAGGTACCCCAAGCGTCTACGGGTTTTGCGCCAGCTACACTTTTATTTGGCAGACCTATTAAGGGGCCACTAGAAGCCTTACTTCGGTCCCTGACAGACCAGAAGGCTGACGAGACAGTCGTCTCTGCAAGCAAGTACGTATCTGAGCTTAAGGAAAGGCTAAAGCTAGGATGGGATCTAGCTACTACCAACCTTAAGAAAGCCCGCGCTAAAATTACTAAAAGATACAACAAAGCTGCAAAGAGAGAGAACTACAACCAGGGGAGAAAGTCCTATTGCTACTTCCAACCGGAAGCAATAAACTTCGCATCGGATGGCAAGGACCGTTTACCGTCCTTAAAAAGATCTCACGTACCAACTACAAGATCTCCATCAAAGGAAAGGAGAAGGTCTTCCACATAAATCTGCTAAAGAAATATTTGGAAAGACCGGTACTTCTTCTTCTTCTTCTTCGTTCACCCTCAGATGTCAACTTGAATAAGTTCAAAGAAAGCGGTGGTCAGCCTGAGGCTGTTGATATCTCCGTAGATCTTCTCCAGGAATGGTACTGGTGATGGCCATATGCGTCTTCTCCGCTCCTCATATGTTGGGCACCTCTGAAGCAGGTGTTCGGCAGTCATTTTACCAGTGCCACAGTCACACTCATCCGTAGTTCCTATCTTTAATTTGTTGAACAGATGGTATCTCAATCTGTTGTGACCAGTGCGAAGTCTGAAGATTACCACTTGTTCACTTCTGCTGAGCTGGTAATACGGATCATTTTTTGTGTGGCCTGGATGCTCTTCTTCCCACTTGTGCCTGTATCTGCGCTTGATAAAACTCTTGGACTCCTCATAGGTTATATTTGTGTCCAGCTGAGGAAGTTTTCCCCCTTCCTTTGCCAATCTGTCAGCCTCTTCATTTCCAGGGATGTTGCAGTGAGAAGGGATCCACTGTATCACAACTCTTTTGTATTGCTGACATAGTCTGTGAAGTGTTACTCTTAGGTCATCCAGTTCAGCATTTATTTGACTTTTCAGTGTTGTAATCACTGACAGCGCATCTGAGAAGATAACTACTGGTCTCTCTGAGCCTTTTTCTGTCATTAGAATTTCTGATGCAGTTTTTATGGCCTCTGCCTCTGCTCTGAAGTTAGTTGAAAATTTCCCTGTTGCGACTGCTATCTTTTTTTGTGTGCCATTGCTTAAGCTCAGGAAGACTCCTCCACCCCCATCTTCTGTTGCATTAGTTGCTGATCCATCTGTGTACGCATGGATCCAGGTGTTGCTTGGGTAATGTTTCTCTATATATTTTGTGGTTAGGACTCTCCTTTCTATTTCAGTTTGACTGTTCTTTCTCTCAATACCAGGAACATTTTCTATCATTTCAGGGAAGCACCGTTGTTTCCAAATTGGTAGCTTGTGTGCAGTACATATTGGCGTAGCTGTTGATATTGCATTTATGGGGTCTGCTCTCATCTTTGTTTTTACTGTCTCTACAAAGTTGCTTCGCTTCAGTCTTCCCCTTCCAAGTCCATTTATCCTCTGGTGCATTGGGTGATCTATCAGCCTCCTGAATTTCTCGGCTTGTTGCTGGGCTCTGCTATCTCTTCTATCCTCCATAGGCTGGAGGTGAGTAATCTTTTCCAACTCTTTTATTGGAGTTGATTTCATGCCCCCAGTTATGATTCTCATTGCTTGGTTTTGGGTTCTGTTTATTTTGTCAAAGTTCGACTTAGCGGCTGTTGACCATGCTGCAATGCCATATTCTAAGACTGGTCTCACTCGCCCAGTATATAGATTCTTTAGTACTCTCTCGTCTGCTCCCCAAACCGTGCCAGCAAGTTTTTTCATGATTGCCATTCTCTGCCTTGCTCTTGTCCTGTTTTTCTCAATCTGGGTTTTCCAAGTCAAGCGGCGATCAAAGGTAATGCCTAGGTAGTTTGGGTTTTCATCCAGATGTAGATTTTTCCCATTAAGCACCAATTTGGAGATCTGTGGTTTGTTAGAGAGAGAAAACACTGTGAATGATGTTTTCTCCTCATTTATCTTTACTAGCCATGCCTTGGCCCACTCCTCCAGTGATGTTAGGGCTTGCTGCATCCGAATGCTTGCCGTAGAGATATATTCCTCTGAGATCCACAGGGCTAAGTCGTCTGCAAAGGAGGCATTGTGGGTTCTTCTTGGAATATTCTCTGATATGTCATTTATATATGTGAGGAACAATGTGGGTGACAGGACTCCCCCTTGGGGAACACCCTGCTCCAATACCATCGTCCTACTGTCCTTGTAGTTGGACTCTGGCCGTTCTATTTTCAAGATAGTGGCTGATCCATTTGAACATTCTCCCACACACTTCACTTCTTTGCAGCTTGACTTTCAGTCCATCTTTCCACACTTTGTCAAATGCTTTTTCTAGGTCCACCCAAACCACCAGTGTGTGCTTTTTTTTCTTGGAAAGCATCCTCAATTTTCTGAGTTATATAAGTGATCTGGTCTTCAGTGGATCTGTATTTCCTGAATCCTGCTTGCTGTGGGGCTAAGAGATGTTTTTCTTCTAGATGCCACATAAGTCGAGTATTTATTATGCGCTCCATCAATTTTCCAACACAACTAAGTAGACTGATAGGTCTGTAGCCATTTGGTTCTGTCTGAACTTTGTCTTTCTTAGGTATTGGAATCAGTATGGCATCTTTCCATGCCTGTGGTACTATTCCTCTTTTCCAGCTGCAGTTTAGGATGGCCAGAAGCTTCTTTTTTGCCTTTGTTCCTAGGCCTGTTAGCATTTCATTGGTTATCCCATCTTTTCCAGGTGACTTCTTTTTCTTTAGCGCCCTCATTGCCTCTTCTAATTCTTGCATTGTTAACTTTGCCATCATGTGTTCTTCTGGTGCAAGCTTTTTGTTATCATGATTCCTTTGTTAATCAATGATGGCCTTTCTTCTGTCTATAGGGACATCAATGTGGTTTGCACCAGCATAGTGTTCCATGAGTGCATTTGCAGCTTTTTTTCCCGAGAGCATATTTTCACCTTGTTTGATTGTGATGGGATTTTTGTAAGGTTCTTCTTTATCTAGGTTGAGATTTTCTGTTGTTTGCTTCCAGCAGTCTCGTGTTGTTTGGTTTAATGTTCTTCTGTACTTTGCAGTGGTTGCTTTGAGCAAGATGTTTGCCTCAGTTGTTTGTTCTGTTTCTGCCTTGTCTCTGGCTTGTGCTACCTCATCTTCAAGTTTTTGCAGATCTTCATTCCAGTATGGTTTATAGTTTTTTCTTGCCCCTCTCGGAATAGTCTCAATAGCTGCTTGAAGTATTGCTCTATTAAAGCTTTCAACCATATTTTTTCATGCTGTTGTTTCGTGTGTTGATGGTTTCGCAAAGGCTGTCAGTCAGCACTGCAAAATTGCCCCAGTCAGCTCTTTTGTAATTCCATCGGGGCAATGGTTTCACTTCATGGGGAACATACTCCATATTAACCACTAGCTTTATTGGTCTGTGGTCGCTGCCTGCTAGCTGGCCAAGTACCTGTCGGTCAATTTTGTGAAATATGTCCCCTGTGGCAAAAGCTAGGTCTGGAGTGGAAGTGGTGTGCCATCTTCTAGAGTAGAAACTGGGTTTATCATCTGGCCTGTTGATAAGGTGAAGATTTGTGTCTATCTCCCAGTCCTCCACTTCCTCTCCTCTACTGTCTGTATTCAGATATCCCCATCTTTCCGAGTGGCTGTTGAAGTCTCCGACCACAATGCAGTTTGAGCTCTTTATTTCCATACTTTCAAGTGACAGGTCTTTGCTCGGTGGGCCATACAAATTGTAGATACGCATGTTCGTGTCCTTTATTTTAATGTCAACCCCTACAATTTCCGATTGGTCGTTGAAGTTCACAGATACCTCGCTACTTGGTATTGAGTTTCGGGTAAGTAATAGCACACCTCCTTTGTGTCCTTCTCGATCGAGTCGGAAAGCCTGGTATCCTCTTATTGAGAATCTGTGGTTGCTGTTGAGATGCGTTTCTTGGATGCAAGCCACATCTATTTGATCCTCATAAAGGCGGTTTTTTAGGGGGACTTTTTTGTTCAGAACTCCTTCTGCATTCCACTGCAGAATGTTGAGTGTTCTTGGTGTTTGGTCAATAGCTTTTGCCCTTTCCCTCTGTACCTTGACTCCACAATTCAGGGGAAGGTGACCACCAGTAGTATTGGTTGGACCCCTTCGAGGTGGGGGGTCCGGCACTCTCGCCGCCTGGCGGGACTCCACGGGATGAGCACCACAACGCTTAAATTGTATTCGTGACATCTTCATTAGGCGAAGTACGTTGCACTGTTTCGTTGAGCATGTAGCCCAGTGCATCCGATTTCAACAAGCGTTTCTGTAGGGTTGCGTTCCTTAGCCCTTGACTGTCCCCAGCCTACCTGCAAGGCAGCAGGTGGTTTGAGATCAGAGTTTTCCTTCTCCTAGACGAACTGCCTTCCAAGGCTTACGAGCTTCATCTACCCGGGATTTTAACCCATGCCTGGGGTTTGGGTTGATGCTGGCCAGAGTATGGTCCACTCGCCGGTGGGTACTGCGCCTACATGGGGTCCCAAACTACTCCCGATAGACGACAAACAGTGAAGAATGAGGCAAGAAAGCATTTAACCCATGAAGTGGGGGTGGATTGGTGCAGACCAGAGCATGTACCACTCGCCGGTGGGTTCTGCATCTACACCTATAGGGTTCCACCCACTCCTCAGCCCATTTAGTCTGGCCCCTCACCCAGGACCTGTCCGGCTTGGGTGACCCTGCCAGGAGTAAAACTCCCGCCGGCATAGCTCCCGGGATCATTGGGGCGCTCAAGCTCTCCAACCACGGCAAGGTAGGCTTACATGTGGAGAGGAAAGACCGGTACCATCCTCCGAGCATCTCCTGGCTGTCGCCATAGCAACGGAAGACGAGGAAGATGATGATGGTTGCATGGAGTATCCATTGCAACCCACAGAATCCTTTAAAGATGTCAAGTTCGGCGACAATCTCTCACCAGAACAACAAACAGAAACCAGGGCTTTACTAAAACAGTACAGTGCAGTCTTAACGGATGTACCTGGTCGAACAAATCTCATTGAATTTGATATGAAATTAACAAACGAGACCCCTGTTCAAACCAGAGTTTACCCCATCCCGTACGCTAAAGCTGATGCACTTCGCGGAGAAATAGACAAGCTGCGTCAGGCAGGAATTATCAGTGAGTCTACATCTCCTTACAGATCGAGTGTAGTGCTGTTGCAGAAGCCCAATAAGGAAGTTCGGCTGTGCATTGATTACAGGTTGCTAAACGCGGTAACGGAATTCCAGCCCGAACCTCTCCAAACTGTTTCTGAGTTGTTCACCAAGCTCAGCAAAGCAAAGATCTTCTCCAAGATTGACCTCAGCAAAGGTTATTATCAAATACCAGTCAAGGAGGAAATTAAACCTTTGTTAGCTTTCAGCACTAGTGAAGGACATTACACATTTAACGTGATGCCGTTCGGTTTGCATAACGCACCAGGAGTGTTCACCAGGATGATGAGGAAGCTTCTACAACCTTTGCAAAGTCCCCATATCCATAATTTCATGGATGACATCTTAATTGCATCGGAAACCTATGAAGAACATATTGCTACGGTTGCTATGCTCCTCAGGAGACTACAGGAAACGGGTCTCACAGCCAGACCTCGCAAATGTCTCATCGGGTTTGAACAGTTAGACTTCCTGGGGCACACTATTTCTCACGGATGCAGTTGGCCTATTAAGAAGAACGTGGAGAAAATAATGGCAGCAAAAAGACCCCGAACGAAGAAAGACGTACGTTCCTTCATATCGCTATGTGCATACTATCAGAAGTACATCCAGAACTTCAACGGACTGACGGCACCTCTGACTGACCTCACAAAGAAAGGTTGTCCTGATAAGGTCATATGGGATCAAAAGTGCGAACACGCGTATAGCACTTTGAAAGGACAGTTGTCTGCATACCCCATTTTGAGGTTGCCTGACCTCAAGAAACCTTTTGTACTGAGAGTCGACGCGTCAGGTCAGGGCATCGGGTCAACACTGCTTCAAGCCGATGACAGTGACCTGAACATGCTATTTCCAGTTGCCTATGGCAGTCGGAAATTAAATAAAGCGGAACGGAACTACAGCGTAGTTGAAAGGGAATGTCTTGCTCTGATTGACGGTATCAGACGCCATCATGAGTTTCTTTATGGTACATCTTTCACGGTGCAAACAGACCACGCTCCGTTAGCATTTCTTGGTGCCAATAAAGAATTTAACGCAAGGATCATGCGTTGGGCGCTTCTTTTAAGCGTTTATTCTTTCAAAGTGGAATATATTCCGGGAAGACAGAATGTCGGGGCTGATTTCCTGAGTAGAAACTGGTCTACAGAGGAAGAAGAGCAAACTGAAGATACCACTCATCCTAAAATCACCAATCAGGTCACCTCCATTGTCAAAAAATGAAACATGAAAAATGGTTTCATGTCTAAAAGTGGGGACGATTGTGACGTACGTCTAGTTTGACAAGTGAATTCTCCCTGATATGATGGATGATTTAAAGGGACTTTTAGCTTTTCATAACATTAGAACCCCTGAACATTTGTTGTAACTTTTCGTTTGCCAGAACTCATTCCACCGGGACTCATTTAGTATGCGGCACGAGATCAAAGAGACAGACTGAGGGATTTCAGGGGAGACTATCGGCGTTATCAAAGACAGTAGTGGTCCCTGATACGAGACGCAGTTGCTTGCCGCTAATTTCGCGTCTCGGTGTCAATCGCAGAACCGAGCGAACGGGGGAAAGCCGAAACGGGCAGCAGCGAACGGAGATACGAAGACCAGGGGGCGGCTTCTTCTCTTGATTTGGCGGTCAGATCCCCAAAAGTTCGTGAGATCAAATAAGCTGTCAAGTTTATCATGTCCCACTCAACTTACATTCCATTTTAGCTAAATAGACCATGAAGACTAGACACGTTATCACTCGCTGGCTAGACCTTTACAGAAGCACTAGCTTTATTGAAATCTTGTTATAGATTTTCCCCTGGATTTTATATATATATATTTGCAGTGATTTCTATTCTGTGCAAAGCGGTAATATATATTGTGTAAAGTGATCTGTGGTCTAGTTCAGTCATTCTATTTCAATGGAGTTTGTGTTAATTTAAATCTATTAAATTAAACCATCTCAATAGTTCCAGTTGTAAATATAATGATCTATCTATTATATTATTTCAAAAGATAATAGACGCTTAAATTAACTTTTAAAGTCGCGAAGGAATTTATAATTAATAAATTCAGTTAAGTCCTAGTTTTATAGATGTGTGTTTTAACCACTAGAATTCGCGCAGTGTTTATTAAATACATAATTAAATACTCGAGTGTATTATAGGCTTAACGGGAAATTTATCGCGCTTGATTTTTCGGTATGTTACATGTCTTTTTTCTTTCACACAGAGTGATCGTAACCTGCGGTCCCAGCTAAATAAAGAAAGAAATAAAGAAATCATCCTATAAACTTCCAGTCATGTTGAAGAAACATTTCTTTTAAAATATAATCTTGTGGCGGTCTTTTTGCGACCTAGCTGTCAGAATTAAACGAAATAAAGCCCACCCAAGA
Organism: Oreohelix idahoensis; assembly: GCA_024509875.1. Lineage (NCBI taxonomy): Eukaryota > Metazoa > Mollusca > Gastropoda > Stylommatophora > Oreohelicidae > Oreohelix > Oreohelix idahoensis. The sequence goes on along the minus strand of JAMPIV010015995.1, from coordinate 139,006 downwards.
ACATTTTTTAAAGAATAATCATCAAATTACCCTTACAAACCTGTAAGATAAACTGGAAGGTAATCATCGCCAGTAGCGATATCATATTTACTGTTTACTGTGAGAGAGTACATATTTTCCTGACTGTGACTGAGCCTAGTTTTTTTCCTCAATTGGATTTAATAAAACTATCATCACGCAGTGAAGGAATTTTACCATAGCGGAGGATTAAAAGAGACCACTTCATTTTCACCCCTGTGCCGAACTGTGTTAGTGCCATCCCATAGACTCCTTTTATATATATATAATAAAAACACGAGAACTCTTAGTCTTCAAGTCTTGCGATAAGTGAGAATATTTGTTACCAACAAACCCTCGCAAACATCTGGGGCGGGACATCGAAGGACTAGACAGTTCATATGTCAAAAGAATACTTGTTGTTTTTATATACTTTTATGGATCGTCTGAGGCTGCATTCGGTAAGTGCGTGAGTATATGAGTGTGGATCCTCACGCGTGTGCATGAATGACAGGAAATTTAATCGTTTTCTTTTGTAAACCTGTTGTTAACTTTCTTGCCTAGTAATATAATTTTTCTGTATTCCCTGCATTGTTCCTTTAAGGGGGAGTTACTAATTGGTTAACTCTGTTAAAAAAAACCCCTCCTTTCCATTTGCTTAGTAAAGGGAAGAACAGCTGGGAAGAACAGGTTTTTTTCTATCACCTATACCTAACGTTGTAACCCCTCTTTCAGAGTAATTAACTTCACTGTTAGGTTAACGTACCTATGTTCCTGATATTATCTATCTCTGGACTGGGTTTATCTTTGTCTAATAAGCGGGAAGGGCTTAGTCGATACCAGTCTTCTTCACCCCTCCCAAATTTGTTATTTGCATTTGTGTACTTATGATAATTTATGTAATACCTGATATTTGTTAGTGATTGATGTTTAAAGTGAATAAAATCACATAAACTCATTTAGTACGGTGTTGGACATACCCACAGCCCAACATTTCCCCTATTCGTTTAATATAGTTTGTATCTACATCGTCTGTGTGTGTGAAAAACACCTAATCGGTGTGCGCGCAGATGCGAGTCTGGAAAACTGGCAAATAATTGTTTGACCAGGAGAGCGGAAGAGAAGATTGAGAGAAGCGATTTGTCGTAAATAAGTCTGTCTTTACTCTCCTCCAGCACGCTGTGAAGCAACTATTTAATATCTACATTTTCTATCACTGAGCTTTCCGTCATCATTTTCCAATCTAAACCGGACCACTATTTCTACGACTCTTTTCTCTCAAAATAAATTTACGACAAAGTGGAGGGGTGTAAATGCTTGGTGGTTCCAGTTATATAACTGACTTTAACATATATTTAATTGACTTTCATCTGTTAAAAGTCATATGCATTATAAGAACAGCATCAGACCTTCACATTCCCAGCCACTATATATTAACATTTGTTCGTGTTAAATATTGTTTGACTATATTATGCAGTTCAGGTCTGTCTATTCTTAACACCTCTTCTATATTTATAGGTAAGTTGGATGCTTGCAAATAATCTAATATTGGTATTCTCATTTGTTCATACCTCTTACATTTTAACAAGAAATGTGAATGGCTGCTGGGTGAGCAGTCGCAAACATTGGCTGTCTGGAGGGTGAGTGGGGCGGCGCCAGGCAGATGGACTCCGTAAGGAAATCCATTGCCTCTTCCCTGGTACCGTGGCTCTACCAGGGTGGCCGAATATTTCCGCCATTTATTGCAAGTATACTATGAGTACTTTAACTATCCAGAATCATCGCAGGAGCTACGGAGATTGTTCTCTGTCGTGGATACCTGCAGCAAATGAAATGAGGAAACACAAATGCAGAATGAGAAGTAGGGGAGAGAAGAGGAGAGAGAAAAAGAAGGGCAGGAAAGAGAAAGTTCAGAAGAAAGCTGATGGCCTTTTGATGTAGTATGTGCATATAGGATACTGGAATTGCAGAAGTACCAATCAACGGGCAGCCATTATACAAACAATCATCTACAATTTCAATATCCTCATGATCCAGGAGACAAATTTAACAGCCAATAGTGTTATCGATTACCCAGGCTATAGATGTTACGCAGATCCATGTGTGCCTGGCAGACGAGGGCAAGCTATATATATAAAACTCCCTTATACATGGCTGGATACAAGTTCCGAAACTAGTGAGGATGCGGAATTTCAGGGGATTGCTGTGAATAAAGGCGGTCAGGATTGGTGAGTCTACAATTTATATGCTCATGTCAACCATCGTACAGATGAGAGAAGTTGTAATTATCTGGCAGAATTGTCTGAAGATTCTAGCATGAGATGTTTAATTGCTGGCGATTTCAATGCTAGATCCAAGGAGTGGGGGAACATCACGGAACATAGGCAAGGTATAGCTTTGAGCAGGCATTACTTAACATGAACCTTACCATCTTAAACGATGGACACCCAACTAGACTGGCAACTAAACCTGGGAATACAAATGGTGTCATAGATTTGACATTCATCTCTTGTGCTGCCACAACCATGGCACCTTGGGATGTATTAGGTGCACAGGAAAGTGATCACCTACCTTGCATCATACTCATTGCGAAGGGTAAGACTACTAGACACAGGAAACCTAAACAGACCTTCAAGAATCCTAGATGCACAGTCGACTGTAACAACCCTTTACACACATTGCGTCAAAATGCCAAACAAAATATTACGAAGAACACCTTTCACCCAACCTTCCTGGTGGGATAAGACAGTGGAGGAAGCATGGATAGAAAAGGAAAGAGCAAAAAAGGAATGACATAAAGCATGAAACAGAAGAATGATGAATGAGAGAGAGGTTGAAGAGTGTTAAAGAAGATTATTAATGAATGTTTGCATGTTGACCACACTTAGTCTCTTAACAGTTAATGTACGCGGTAATATGTCTATCTGTGCTTAATCATGATGTTGCACGGGTTTTAATTGTTATTGAACGCGATATATTTAATACGTCACCGGGAGTTTATGACGTAATCCGTTTTGCACTAATGTATGCAAACGGTTGGTTCTAGGTCTTTCGTCTATTGTAGTTGTCAAAGAAGGACGTACTTGATATAGGTCCTGAGATTTTGGAGGAAATATATATTTTATGTGGCTTAAAGTACTTCGAGGGCCGCCACAATGTATTACTGAAGATTCAGAAGAAAGAGAGAAGATTCTTAACTATTTTTAAGAAGGAATTACATTGATATTCCTAAGTCTGCATAATCTGTCCCACATTACTTGGGTGGATTGGATGCCACCTTCAGTAGAGCGGCCAGTTATGTATTGACCAGACAAGACAGAAAGAAGCTCATTTAACATGTATGTACTTTATGAATTTGCCCATGAAGTGAACTTTATATTCTTCGTATTAAACGTCGTTGTATGTTGACCCATCCACCAAGGCATTCTGAATCAATTTATGAATTGAATATTCCATCTGTAACCCCACGACATTCTTCAGGTTATCAGAACGATACATTGACATATTGTTACACTAATCACCTTCTATACAAATCCCAACCGTAACAAGGAGAAGAAGAAGAAGGAAAAGCAAAGAGCCGTTAATAGATTCAAGAGCTTGGCAAGGGAGGCCAAGGATAAAATGTGGGAAGACTTTGTGACACAGGGGGAAGGAAACAACCCTACATAAATTCTGGTCCTTACATCAAAGAATGAATAGGAAAAATACAAGCCAACCCATCCCTAATATCAAAAGCATGAGTAAGCCTGAAGACGGACGTAGAGAAGGGTAGAGCATTATTCAATCATTACGTGGAGCCGACGGATAAAGGTGACAAATGTACCCGCCAAAAAATAAAGGACAGTGATTTAAAATTGGCACGAGGGACCAGATATACTTTGATCTCATTTCTGAAGAGGACGTGGTGTACAAATTGAAAACCAGCAGAAACACTGCTCCGGGTCCTGATGGTTTACAGTGCAACCAAATAAAACAGCTCGACGACACAGCCATTTTACATTTGATGAGTGATTCCAATACCAGTGTCACGGATTTGCCTCCCCTGCTTTGCAGTAGTGGTCCAACAGTGGCCAAAACTCAAGAGTATCTAATATGGGTCTTCTAAGGTGTCTGCTTTCGCGCAAGATTAATCTTGGCAGAGCTGTATATAGAAGGATAATGATGCTTCTATCTCAAGGGAGTTTCCATACGAATTTTCAGAAGTCAAGAACAATGCTGCGTTGGTGTCGTACAAATAGGTTGTGAGTTAATTTTGTCCCGTCTGAGTGGATGGTGATAGATACGTGAGAAAAAAAGGTGTGAGAAATAGATTTCATGGGTGATAAGTTAAGGAACAAAGTATGTCTATGGAATGAGTAAGTTTCTCTATTCCAGCCTGTCTATACGACTATAATTTAGTACAAGACAACCTTGCCCTCCTCATACATATAAATATAAGTTTAACTACACACACATACACACAGCTATGTGACAACAAGACAAACAAACGTGAAAAACTATGGTTAATTGGATATGGGTCTGACCAACACACACAAAGTTAAGTTTCTTTTGTTGTTTATAATCATTTAAACTTGATAACATCAAATATCTAAAGAAAGATCAAATAAAATCAGATTTACATACATATTAAATAGCAGAATAAATGTGCCCTCCACCTCTAGAGAAAAAAAAAGAACCCAAAAAGTTAATAACCCAAAGGTCGAAGGTTTGCACTATGTTACAGAGTAGACAGTAAAGTAAACAGGTTCCTACTATAGGCTACCCAGTAAAGTTAACAAGTTTAAGCAAAATCCAATGTTGGTAAAGTTCCTGTAACCAAGAAAAATATTTACTCTTTCATACAGTGGCCAGTAATCACTCTTACCTACTCTTGGTGATATCCCTTGGAAATACAATTATCTTAAATATAAAAAAAGTCAGGTTTAATTCCCAAATTAGCCCCAGTCCATCCTCTACAAATAAAGACTAGTGAGGTGAACGCCGAATCTGGTGTGGGTTTTTTCCAGGATGGACAAAATGTCACCGTCAATAGTTGATGTAGAAAAATGTGATCTTGGGGTTCACAGTTAAAGGAGGAAAAATTTCCAGTATTGGGAAACCTCTGGCTGCTAAAAATGTTACATATGATGATGATTGATAATCCTATCGTACAGTCTATGTTAGAGCGCCGATTCTGAAACAGCGTAAATTTATTGATGCTTCGCTTGAATACGACTGTCAGAAGTCGGGAATAAGTGTTATTTTTTTCACACCCCAGTGGGCTGATAAAATTGAAAAAATATTGCTGCGTATAGTAAGTCCAGTTAAATTTACAAGTTAAAATGTTCTCGTGTATCGATGGCAAATGCTTGCTCACCAATGAGATTGGTGATGCACAAGCCACGAAAGACAACATTAACCAATCAGTAAAAAGGAAAAAGACCACTGAACGCCCTTGATCAGGTCTGCTAGGAATATATAAGAAACATTTATGGGAAAATGCTACTATTCTATATAGCTACATATATGAACACATAAGGGGACAAGACGATCTCTTATTCACTCCGTCAGTACTGGTTAAATTGAAAAGGCATACGGTGTCTTTAGCCTACCCTATCGCCCTTCGCTAGCACTGAGTTTTCAGGTCGGATGAAGAGATGCAACTCTCCCCGTCCCTTGCCTGCGCTTAATGATCAGCGTACAATGTCAATTATTATTTAATGATCTATATGCGCACTTACACAAAGTATCGCCTGTCTTTAATAGTTATTAAATTGTTGGCGTCTGATAGTTTAGTCGAATGATATTAAATAATAGGCAATTATAATAAATACGTACAATGAAATAAAACGTGAATTCTATTCTATCACTATCAGTCGCGCCTAGCATTTAAACCAGTCAGCTAACCATCTCTTCTTGTGTAAGAAAGCTTGTGGTGAAAATTAACGTTATAACTGAACCTCTGGTATAAAATAGCAACGCGTTATTTTATTTCACTAGTTTTAACGCTAGAAATCTAAGTGAATTATAATGGTAAAAGCTTAACACTTTTAAACACGTAAGCACTAATTTCTATTACCTAAAAAATCAGAATAAAAATCCCCACGAATGCTATTAACACATTTTTCACACTGGTTCTAGAACTACGTGCTTGGACTATCCAAAAATTCTCAGTGACAACTGATAGCAGGTTTAAGAAAATACAGTTTATATATCATTTTATTTCTCTGATCTATAGATGATGTTACTTTTCGCACTATTGTGTGAGTAACAGAGAATCAGAACAGAGTTCCCCAGATAAAAGTTTACGGCCGGCCTTTCTCGGGCGTTCGACCGCCATCAAAAGACTTATATCCGTAACGGGGTTCTCTGAGAATTTCTCTGTACGATTGCCCGCTTCTGAGATCAAAGAGCCCAGGGGATTTCTGACTTCCCCTGAGTACGAACTTCAAAAGATTCTATGTTATTCACATGCGGTCTGTCAGGTATCGTAAGATTGACAGATAAGCTCGCTTGAGAAGACTTAGGTAAACGAATCTGATTCGCTACCTGTAATGACTGGCAGGTCACGAAAGTTTGTAAACATTGGGTTAGCTCGTGTTCACGGAAAAAGAGGTGGGACGACAAGTACGCTTGTGTAAATAAACGCAAGTAGAAAAAAAAATGCATGGTTTTGCTAGCAAATCAAAGAACGTTACGAGATTACAAAAGACTGTCAGATTACTGTAGGCGCTCTTTCCATTATACGTCACAGTTGGGCAGGGCAATTGTATACTTATATTTGATCCGCCGCCTTTTATGAAAATGTATGCAATGATTAATTTTACCTCGTTCAAGCCCCCACCCTGAATTACTCAGTGGATTTCTTCTTATTATGGTATAGCTCTGTTTGAGTGTATTTATGAAATTGACTGAAACATCCAATTATAGTACATTCAGAAATGATTTAAATCAACTTTAAATTTGTATATTTACAAATAACAAATTTAATAATCACTTAGGTTTTAACACTTTAATAAAATGAATAATTATTTATCAGAAAATTATCATCATTGTGTGATGTAATGGTAGTTTGTAAAGGAGGTCACTTGGCAGCTTGTGTGTGTTACTTAGCTGTCAGTGACCGTTCTGCTCCTTCTGATGTTTTGGTTCTTGGTAGACTGAATCGCTGATCCCGCTCTTCAATGGTCAAGGTTGCAGAACGTTCCCAGAACGGCCCCGGAGTGTCTCCGAAATACTCCAATAAAAGGTCATGTCTGTTAAAATGGAATTCTGAATTCTAGGCTTCACTCTGGCAAGGTCTGGTTGTGTCGTCTTGGCAAGCGATCTTCACAGTGTCTTATCACTAAAGCGTGTCAGGTTATATTCACCGTCCTCCTCTGCATCTGTTTGTTAAGGAGCTAAGTAAAAGCTCCAATCATTTAAAACATGCTGGTAAGGGGGGAGGTTTCAAAATATTCCTGACATTGAAAAATTTTGATCGTAATTTAGGGGTCAAGACTTCCGTATGTGGCATGAAAATATCCAATCCCTGGCATGCAAACTCACCAACACATCTGCAAACTCATACGAAAATGTGTTTTAGAAGTAACAAATTATTACTTTCTGAAGTAATCTTGTCATAACAAATCGGACAGGAAGCGATTAGATCATCCTTGTCTGTCCAAAATGTGTCACCCAGACAAGTAATCTCTTATCTGTTGCGTACCCTGACCGTTATCAGCAATTAGACAAATACGCTAGCGATTTTTAGTGTTAATCGGTAGCGGCCAAAGTTGGGTACACGAGAATATGCCTGTCGTTGAGAACATTCAAGTGGACGTCTGAGAGTGTACGAAGAAGAAGAAGAAGAAGTATTATCTCTGCCGCTTCTTCAAATGTTTAGGGAAGGGATGGGTAACAAACAGACGTGATGACTTATCTCTGAGAGGAGTGAAAGAATGTAGATACAAAATATCTGCTCCAGTGCAGAGAAAGAAAGAGGGTGCGACTCGGAAAAAATCGCAATAAAATCAGTACAAAAATGTAACTGATTACTGCCGTAGAGAAAGAGATACCGGAAAGCGGTCGCCCCAAAATCCATCTTGTAACAGGAGGTCAACCTCAGACATGTCTGTAATGCCAATCCCGTCATCAATATAGCGGCGGGAAAACTCAGGTATCGGCCCATCGTAACTTTGAAAGACCAAATACTAAGAGGGTCCCCATAAACAGTCAAGCGTAACTAGGGAAAATTTTGGTATCCATAGCTACGTCCCTAACTTGGTTAAAAAAGTAGCCATACAACTTAAAAGAGTTAAGATTAAGAACTAACTCGGCAAGGCGAAGAAGAGGATCAGTATTAATAGTAAGATCAGCACACTGGTCGAGAAAAAATTGTAATGCCTTGAGCCCGTCAGAATGTGGAATAGAAGTATAAAGTGAACAAACATCAGAAGGAAAAGAAGGTAAGTATGGTCAGGCGTGAATCTAATCGAATCAAAGGTAGTAATAGCATGAGTAGTATTCTTCAAATAAGAAGGTATTGGCGGTTAAGGACTGGAAAATACTATCAAGGAATTCAGAGATCCGTTCAGTGGGACAAGAGCAGGCTGAAACGATAGGCCTACCTGAATTATCAATTGTATGCGCCTTAGGAAGCATGTAAAAGGAAGGTTTGCTCAGACTACTTTAAAACATATGAAGAGGTAAAGCACTAGAATGAAGAAGATCATCCTGGATAAGACCACGGATAGTCGTATAAACTGTAAGATTATTCCGGACTGTGGCATCACCAGAACAAGGTGAGTAGTCGGTTGTGTTGCCTAGCTGTGCAACTTCTTCTTGAATGTATAAGTCCTTACGCCAAATTACCACTGCACCTCCTTTGTCTGCCGGTTTGATGACAATATCATCACGTTTTCTAAGAAGTGACAATGCCCGCCATTCAGAAGACGTGAGGTTAATTCGACGAAGACGAGGTAGAGCAAGCTGGTTAAGGTCATATACAGTATTAACAATATACAAATCCAGAGCAGGAGAAGCTCCCGGAGATGGAGTCCAGTCATGTTTTGATTTGTCGAAACGACGAAAGATATCGTCAGTATAGGAAACCCTGGTAGAATCATTACCATTATGATGGTAATATTTGAGACGCATGCGGCGATGTTTTCTTAAAGTAGAGAGTATTTGTCAAAATTGGAACGAAGAGGCACAAATTTGATACCTTTATTCAGAACAGGAAAAGTGTAGAGAATTTAACGTTGACCTACATACTTGTTTCATTGACTACACTAAAGCTTTTGACTGTGTACAACATCAGCAGTTATGGGCTATTATGAAAAATATGGGATTCCCAAACCACCTTACACAACTCATCGCACTGCTGTACCAAGAACAACAGGCAGCCGTAAGAATAGAGAGGAAAACATCAGAATGGTTTGAAGTACAGAAAGGAGTAAGACAAGGCTGTACCCTTTCCCCTTACCTGTTTAACATTTATGCCGAGAATATCATGAGAAACGTAAGAGATGACCAAGAACACACAGAGTTTGACTCATTTAACATCGGCGGGTACCAGATCCCAGAAATCAGATATGCTGACGACACAGTCCTCCTATCGACCAACCCAGAAGGACTTGAACAATTAATTCTGTCCACCAAAAAAACACAGCGAGGCCCAGAATCTATACCTAAACACCAAGAAGACCAAAGTATTGACAACAGACAAAGTAAAGACCAAACCAGAAATTGAAATTGATAACGAAGAACTGGAAAGTGTTAATGAATTCGAATACTTAGGATCAATCATCAACAGCTCTGGCGACTGTGCAGTAGAAATTAAAAGAAGACTTGCAATTGCTTCACATAAACTAATACAGATGAAAAACCTATGGCAAGGCACAAGCAAAGAAACAAAGTTACAACTGATCAGAGCATGTATATTCCCAGTAGCAACATACGGCTGCGAGACTTGGACACTCAATAAAACAGTTGCAAAAAAGATTACATCATTTGAAATGAAATGCTACAGAAGGATGTTGAGAATACCTTGGACAGAAAAAAAGACCAACAGAGAAGTACTGCACTTACTAAACATACAGGAACATTGGCTTTTAAATACCATCGCAATAAGGAAGCTGAAATTTTTCGGTCATATAAAAAGACATAATAGTCTGGGAAAAATAGTGATGGAAGGCATGGTCCCTGGAAAAAGGGGAAGGGGTCGACCTAGACGACGGTGGACCCACGACATCACAGAGAGTCTGAACTTGTCTTTGGCTGATGCAGGTCGACTTGCCCAGAATCGTGATGCGTTCAGAGCAGCTGTAATGGAGACAACGTTCTGGAAAGAATACGTCACATGATGATGATTCAGAACAGACAATTCATCAGGAGACAGTTGTACTGTAGATCTGGAGGAATCCAGATAACTTTAGTTTGGGTAGAAGCCTGAATAGAGGATACTGAAGGAGGATGAGGACGGAGGCGACACAATTTCTCCTTTTTATGAGTGCTCAACCGAGTGTAAAACTCCCTATTAGTGTCATGGATACTGGTACGAATAAGAAGGAACGCCGTTGGGCACGAAGAAGTCAGTTGACGTAGTTGGTGAGTAAGGTTGGATTTGGAAAGTTCAAGGTGAGTAAGAAGGCGTTTATTTTTTTTTAATAGTATCCCGTTCAACCTTTGATGGGTTATAATTAGGACATATGGCGTACTTATTCAAAAAAATAAAGTCAGATTTCCAATATCAAAATATAATACGTTCTTCCCCCTTCCACTCAGTCCAAATAGAGTAAATCAAAACCAAATTTATGTGAATGTTTTTGTGTGTGACCTCCCTTTTCCAAGAAACAAACAGTAAAAATATATTTAAAAAAAACGAATAATAATATATTTTAAAAAAAAATTAAAATTAAAATGAAGTCTCTCATAACTGCCTTGTTGTTCGGTGAAAGAGGGTGAGAATGCCCGGGGTTTCATAGATTACATCCAATCCACCAATTATCTGCCATCGGCCATACAAATAACCCATCAGACCACCCGTTTTCCTCACACCATCATTGATCCTTATATATTAATGTTAGTTCTTGTTATATACTGTTTAACTATATTGTGCAATTCTCTAGGTCTATCTATTCTCAATACCTGTTCCCCAGTTATGGATGAATTTCATGCCCGTAAATAATCTAATATTGGTTTTCTCTGTTGTTCAAACTACCTACGTTTTGATAGGAAATGCGCTATATTATTTTTGTGAAGACATTCTGCACAGTCAGATTTTTCTATTCTAAAATAACCCGTTCCTAGTTGCAGTCTAAGAAGTCTCTTATTGCTAGGAATTCTTAGTTCTCTAGATACCTAACACGTTGGTGTTGGTGCCTTGAACAATCTATATGTATGTCTGCCCCTCAGACTTCCATCCCACTCTACTGTCCATTCCTCAGTTATTATTCTTTTAATTAAGCTTTTGAGTTCTGTTTTACTCATCCCCACATTTAATCTGGTTTCTAATATTTCTACCTTTCTTAGCTTCTTTATCCGCTTTTTCATTTCCTTCTGTACCAACATGTGAAGGTATCCAAGCTATTAGAACAGAACACCCTCTGGAGCATAGGTAAGTATTTGCCATATCAGGTCTACTGCATTCTCATAAGATTCTTCTAGTTTGAATGGCAGAAAGTGAGTCTGATAATACTGCCAATTTATGAGGAAGGTTGCTAGAAAAGATTTCCAGAGCTTTCAGAATTGCAACCATCTCTACCGTGAAAATAGATATATTATCTTTTATATTATATCCTTTCACAATTTGCAACAAGGGAACATAAATTCCTATCCCCAATATGTTATCATCTCCTTTAGATCCAACTGTGTAAAATGTTGTCATAAACGAGCGCCAAGTCTTATCGCTCACCTTTCTATCATCCTTCTTCATTGCATTTTCAACCACATTTTGCATTTGCATCGTTGCTAAAGTAATCTTTTAATCACGACTGGAGTCTAAGCTGTAACTTTACACGCCTTTGATTTATCTTTCGGAGTTCACATTCACTCGTGAGAAATCTTGTGAAACACACATGGGCATGGTACAACTTCTTTTATATCTAAGTCCCCGTGTAAATATTGTCAGACATACCACCTTGGAATATTTATTACTTTGAAAGTCGCCCGGCTGACAAAAGAGTTTGATCTTTTTATGACTAAGATGTGAACAAGGAGATTACAGAGAACTGTCTCACAAAGGATGCTAAAAATGACACGCTAAGCGGCAAACAGACAGAAAACTTTGTGAAAGTAGAAGGCGGGTGATTTTATGCATTAGGTGGCCAATCATCAATCACTAGGCTGTCTTGCAAAAACGAACGAAACGCGAAGAAAAGTTTGTGGCGAAAAGCTCACCCACTTGTGGCCAGTGACATTCGCTGACAATGGACGCAAGGTGTAAACACAAAAGCCACAAGATGGAGTCTTAGCTATTGGTTTATGGGCAGAATTATACGTCAAAGGGCTAATGGTCCCACGATGGACTTTTAGAAATATAGTGTATCGTAATGTTTCCTAGAGATCAGAACAGTTCCAAAAGTGTAGCGTAGAAGAATTTTCCCCAAAGCATATCCTGCTATTAATTCAGCGTGGATAAGTAATTTATATCTGTGGTGTATTGTGTTCTTAAAGGAGTTTGCGAAAGAAGAAAGGAGTGTGTCCAACAGAAGTCTGAGTCTACACATGACATGTTTGGCGTCTAACGAGAAAGAAGCTAGCAAAGTGTACGCCTGGATAGCAGAATTCATAATTTAGGACATCCTTCACTTCCTCTGTTAAGAAGAGATTTCTCGCCCACGTTTTATACTGTGGTGATCGCAGCATTTTTATTCACTTGGTATCAAGTGCTCACAAGTGGATTACATATTTATATCAAGTTCAGCTCACTCGAAAGCTTACCACCTGAGTCTAGCTAAAGCATGCACAAATGATTCTCATCTTTATAGCACGTCCAACTAACTCAAAATCACAGTTTACGAATCAAGATCCTATAGTCACAAGTTGAGTAGTATATACAGATAGTTGAGTCGTATATACAGATACCAAGTGCAACTCGCTCCAAAGAATATTTTATAAATCAATACTCAAATTGATGTCTTCAAATCAAGATCATTTCGTGAAGATCTCCAGTCTGGCCAGTACCCTTCGGAGATTAGACAGCAGACATTTTTCATTAGACAACGGTCAACGGTTTGTCAACGCTACAGAGATATTGCCAAACACTGAAGGACTGTATTTCGTCAACGTTCTCATTACAACAAATGTTTTCATCAGTCCGTCCTCGTCTTGAAGATAACCCACACAACATACCGCACACGTAACATGGTCAGTCTACGCATACCAGTGTATCATCACACACACGAGGAGTATTAAAAGACACATCGACAGTGTAGATTCAACATTATTTTGATAACACGCATCATAACACATCATCATTTCGCTTAACATAGGTTCATCTCCTATTTAACTAACTACAATATTTAAATCTCATCTGTGGGTTTTTGTGTGAATTGTCTTTCACCATCATCACGTTTTAATTTCTACTAACCCTATATGCAGGGGCTTATTGCTGCAGCGGTGAGCAACACAGAAGAACGACCTGATGACTTGGAAACCCTCTGGATTAAATTCAAGGATATCATAAAGACAGCTGCTGCAGAAGCATGCGGTGAAGTCCGACTTGGGAACCAGAGAAAGAGGACACATTGGTGGACAGAGGAAGTCAAAGAGAAAATAAGAGAGAAGAAAATGGCATGGAAACAATACTTAGGAGCTAAAAACACAACAGGACAAATGGAAAAATATAGAGAATATGTGACACTCAGAACAGAAGCAAAGAACAAAGTGCTAGCAGCAAAACAGAAGTCCTGGGAAGAATTTGGAGAAAAGCTAGAAAAAGATGCACAAGAAAACCAGAAATTGTTCTATAAGACCCTAAAGAACATGAGGAAGGAAAAACAATGCCCTCTCAAATTTATAAAGGACAAGCAAGGCAAATTGCTTACTGCCCCGAAGGAAGTAATGGAAAGATGGAAAGAATATTTCTCAGAACTCCTTGATGGTGAGCAAGGTCAAGCATCAGAAATGATAACCACTAGCACAGAAGAGAAAACCAATGGTGGTGAAGATGACATAAAGATGGAAGAACTGAAGGCAGCACTGGAGAAAATCAAGATGGGCAAAGCAGCAGGGCATGATGGTATAACACCAGAAATGGTTAAGTTAGGGTTCCCATTTGTCCTGTTTTTCCCGGGACAGTCCCGCTTTTTTTATAAAATGTCCCGGTGTCCCGAATTTATTCCAAATGTCCCGCTTTTTAAATGGTCCTTCCTGAAAAAAAAAATCTTTGGGTAACGGATTTTATTCCGTGTTTTAGTAGTGTTACTTTATCAATTTCCGGTTACAGTGGAAGTGTTACAGAAGTCAGATCTCTTTAAAAAGGTTATTGCTATATCAGCAGATAATACAAATACAAACTTTGGTGGAAAGAAGAGAAAGGGACAGAATAATCTGTACTTCAAAATGCAAGAAAACACTGTGAACAATTTAATTGGTATTGGTTGTCCTGCACATGTGATACATAATGCTGTGCAGACTGCTGCCGATTGCTTACCTATTGATCTTCAGTTAATAATTAACAAGATTTACCAGCATTTCCACATTTATTGTGTAGGAGTTGAGGAACTCAAATCATTTTGCGAATTCACCAATACAGAATATAAAACTGTTTTTGGTAACAGCAAGACAAGATTGCTCTCTCTCTCTCTCTTGCCTGCAGTCCAGAGAGTTATTGACATTTTCCCTGCATTGAAGTCATATTTCCTTTCCATTCACAAATGTCCTATCAGTCTCAAAAATTTCTTTGAAAATCCACTTTCAATTACACTTCTGCATTTCATTGCCAGCCAATTAAAAACCTTTTCTGATACCATCAAATGTGTTGAAAAGCAAGAGACAACAGTAATTGAAGTGAAGGATGAAGTAAACAAACTGGTGGAAAAATTAAACTACAGGAAGGCAGAAAAGATTCTTACCACTACTATGAGAAATCAGTTGCAAGAATTAGAAAAAGAAGGACACATAACAGTTGAAAAGTTTCAAAGCTATGCAGTAGATTTCTATGACACCTGCATTGAATATATTCAGGAGTGGTGTACACCATTTCTTACACCTCTTCAGTCTATGGATTGGATCAATTTAAAGGGAAAGGAGTCTGTGACTTGGAAGAACATCCAAGAAAGCTACATATTCATGAAGACAGTGTCACCAAATTTTACTGTGAATGAAGAGGACTTATTTGATGAGTTTGCATGTGTGAAAAAATATTGCGAAAGCAAATTTGATGTGTGGAGTGAACTGAAGGATCAAAGTGTCAGTGAAAAATGGTGTGAGATGTTGGCTCATTTTACAAAGCAGGATATAAATGCTGAGAACCTGAAATGCCTAGTTAGTTTTTGTTTGGCACTGCCAGGATCCAATGCAGCTGTTGAACATATTTTTTCATTAATAAATGCGCTTTGGACAGACGAAAAAAAAAACAGACTTAAAATTGAGACAGTGAAAGCTTTAACCATTATAAAGACCAATTTTAAGGATTTCTCTTGTGCTGAGTTCTATGTCCAAATATCAGAAGAAAAAAAAACTTCTTGAACAGGCCCATAAATCTGATAAATATTCTGATGAATCTGAAATATAAACTTGACTATTGTGTATTTTTTAAAAGTGCGATTTTTCTAATTAAGTATGTTTGTAATTTAGAATTCTTTTTTAAAGTGGAAGTTGTGTTAGTTAATGTGTGTATTTTTATACCAGTATCTTATTTTAAGTAAAACATATAATATATAATAGATTTATTTGTGCTTTACCTTAATTTTTAACATGTCTCGTTTTTTTACAAAATGTCCCGGGTTTTTTAGGTAAAAATTTGGAAATGTCCCGGTTTTTAAACAAAACATTATGGGAACCCTAGGTTAAGTACATGGGAGCATCAGGCGACCTATTACTCTTAAGGGTCCTACAGGCAGCATGGTGCAACTAGACCATACCAAAGGATTGGGAGATTGCCATCATAACACCAATTTTCAAAAAGGGTGACAATCGACAGTGTGGAAACCATAGAGGCATATCCCTTCTCAGTGACCCTGGTAAAATCTACTCTAGAATCCTAGAGCAGAGACTCCGACGCCTGGCTGAGCCACAATTGGATGAGGTCTAGTGCGGATTCCGAGCAAACCGAAGTACTCAAGACCTAATTTTCACACTCAGACAGCTGAGTGAAAAGGCCCTTGAGTATAAGAGTGAGATCCATCTTTGTTTCATAGATCTGGAAAAGGCGTTTGACAGGGTCCCCTGGAGCAAACTTTGGGACTGTTTGGCAAGGAAGAATATTCCAGCACCTCTGATTCATGCTATACAGAGCTTCTACAAGTCTTGCAGAAATTATGTGAGGACAGCAAACCATAAGTCAGAAGAGTTCAGGACCACCACTGGTGTAAGACAAGGTGATATCCTATCACCTTACCTCTTCATACTCCTTATGGACGATGTCATTAAGGCATGTAAGGAGAGAACAAGAAAGTATTCAGTGGGGTACTGGAAGATGAGACAGGTCTATATTTCGGAGCTGGCATTTGCTGATGATGTTGCCCTGATTGCTAAATCAGAGGCACATCTCCAATCCAACCTGCAAGTCTGGAAGGAAGAGCTGGAGAAGAGAGGGATGGTCATAAGCAGCTCTAAAACAAAATCCATGGTGATATCACGAGAAGAAAAAAGACATCAGATTAAGCTAGGAGAACAGGTCCTGGAGCAGGTCGACCACTTTAAATACCTCGGAGCTATTATAGATCGAAAGGGAGGCATCAAAGACGAGTTGGCCACTCGAAAAGCAGCAGGTGGGAGACTTTTTCAGGCCATAAATCGAGGATTCCTCAGCAAGAGAGAGGTTGGTAAGAAAACGAAGATGGCTGTATACCGCTCCACCTATGTCCCAGTCTTGACATATGGATGGGAGTCATAGGCAATGACTACAACCCATAAAAGCCAGATCCAAACCTCAGAAATGAGGTATCTGAGAAAGGTGGTTGAAGTAACAAGAAGAGACATGGTACGCAACCAGACGATACGTCAAGGCCTTAAATCCTACCCCCTGCAGATCCAAGTAGAACAGTCCCAATTAAGATGGTTTGGCCATGTCTGCAGAATGGGAGAAGATCGGATACCACGACAAGCATGGGAAACAAAGAGCCAAGGATCCAGACCCCGAGGACGACCCAGAGTCCGCTGGGAGGACAACATTAGACAATCTTTGAAGGACCGAGGACTAGAATGGAACCAGGCCAGGAGGAAGACAGCCGATAGGATAGTCTGTCGCTCTCTCTTCCGAACCTCTACACCTCATGGTAGAAGGGGAACGACTAAGTAAGTAAGTAACCCTATATGTGTAGATATTTAATTAATAAACCCAATAACCGTTTTGATCATTATCTAGTTGGTTAATGTATCACTCGTGCTGTCGGTGTTAAATATTTACATATAGGTAATCAACATTTAGAAGAGGTTGGGGGATTTTTCTGTTATGAGATCTGAGGACAGAAGCTAACGTCGTGGGGAAATAGAACACTTTCCATAATTTACTAGAAAACACTGTCAAGTGGAAAGCATTCAAATTCTCTTCTTCCTGTCCTTATCTCGAATAGGTCTCTATTCTTTCTTAACGAGCCAGTTTCTGGAGACCTTCTTGATAACATTTCATAGGCCATCCCCAGCGACAAATACTGTTGTAGTTGCACTAATACACTTTACGACAACTGTAATACTGTCCTGTGATATTTGTTGAATATATTTCCTGGCTTTGCTTTTGATAGTAACCAAATCAGTTGTTTTATTAATTATACCTGCCAGGTGGTAGTCTGTATCTGGTTTCTTGAGTTCCCAGGGTGGTACTATCGGCTTGTATATACTACTGTTATTGATTGATGCATTTAGGGCATCCAAGTGTACTAGTTCCGCCATGCATTTCTAACCTGTCGGGTATCTACTGGTATTAATGAACCTGTTCTGAGTTGTTGTTAATTGATACCTATCAAATGCTGGAAAAGTTGGATGAATCTTGTCCAACATAATTTTGGTCATGTTATTTAGTTTTAGCAATCTTCCTCCTAAGTTCCAAAGGGAGGACTCCTAAGGCCACCCCCAGAGCACCCCTCGATGTTGATCTGATTGCACCTGCCATTGTACGTAATGCTTGGTGCTGAATTCTATCTAATTTAATCTTGTGACTATGTGCTTCAGAGTCATAGACTATGCTTCTGTAATCAATTGTGCCTCTAATGAAAGATTTATAAAACATTATCATTGTCTTAGTGCTAAAAGGAAGAAGGAAAATAACGGCAAGTGAATATTCCGTGCAGAACGATTGGCGACGTTCTTTCCGATGCCATCAATGTTTATGCTTTCTGACATTTTTAAAAATAATTTTCTGATTTTTCCTTTTGTCAAATGCGTTAGCGTATTGTATAAAACACAAGTGAGTCGCCGAACGCCCCGCACAAGCAGTGTCTCGCGGATTAGCACTGTTTCGTGCTTTAGCAAATTTGTTGGCACTTTCTGAATGAAGGAAAACGTACTGTCAACCGACTTCAAATTATTGTGATGTTTCACAGCATGAAAAACAAAAGGGCCTTCTGTAGCTTTTTTTTTTTTTTTTTTGGTTCCATGCTTGTTTCTTTTGGAAATAATGTCATTTTTGATTGCGCACTATCAGACACAAGTACTTTATTGTGGCATTCATGTTTTCATGGGTGCGTGTGTGGGTTTGTGTGTCAGTATGTGTTTTCCTCTTCTTTTTTTTGTGTTAAATTTAATCAGCAGCAACTTTATTTGCTACTGACACAAATGTGCCACCTCTACACATAAGACATTCTGCTTCTAAATCTTGCTGACGTCTGGCAAAACATGGAAATGTCTTCTTCAATTTATCTGTGAATTCACATTTTTTATGCAAACCACAAGGTCTTTTATATTTGGACATGCACCGACAAACCACGTGTCTATGTTGAAAGAAGCACGCCCGCCAGATCGGCGCAAAAACCTTTTTTTTTTTAATTTTTTTTTTTTTTTTTTGATACTGAGAGTAGGCTTGTATAATAAATACATGTCATTAATTAATGTTTAATTCGATATTAAAGTTAAAATTATTTGTAATTTGCAATGGACAACGAGATTTTAAATGACTAAACCTCATACCGAATTATCATTCAAAGAGCATTTTTGGATAACAGGTGGCAATAAACAAATAGAGCGAAAATGTGTAAAATTGAGTTAAAATATGATTATAATCTATGACTGATAAACCATCCAACAACATGAAAGCTTGCAGGATTGTTGTTACATTGATTGCTGGATTCTGCGGAAATTCTGTCATCGAAGTGAAATTCAAATGGGGAATTTTCGAAATGCCGTCTTTCATATAATTTAGTACATCGCGAAAAAGCCGGATATTTCAATTATTTTTTTTTTCATTCAGCTGGATGAAAAGTTTAGGCATGAAAAGCCGGACAAATACGGACATGTCCGGGCATGTTCACGCACTTTTTAACAGCCCCCTCACCAAATCTGTAACACGCCATCCCTCACACTACTCTCCATCCCTTTTTTTTAGAAAAAAAAAGTATTTTGTTTATGATAGTCTCTGGTAATGCACGAAACACAGCTAATGCGCGAAACACTGCTAAGCACGAAACACTGCTAAAGCACGAAACACTGCTAAAGGTAAATAACTCCAAGCGAATATTCACTACGGAATATTTGGCGACTGTCATTCCGCTTTTACCGATATTAGGTTAAAAATGATCGTATACACATTTTGTATGCATTTGAATGTTCAGAATCACTCACAAAATTCAACGTGGCCCTGAGTGTTGAAAATAACATCTTAGACTAGATGACCATTTTTTTTTTTTAACGGAGAACTGTTACTGTGATTTTTGCCTATATTTTATAGACGTCAACTTGTTTGATATTGTTTGATGATCTAAGAGAGATAACTGGTCTCTGTGATCATCATCTGCGGTCCACCGTTGTCTCCATTACTAGGTCGACCCCATCACCCTTTTTGGGCAAGTCGACAGGACAATTCAGACCTCTGTGGGACCATCACTATTTTTCCCGCAGTCAGACTATTATGTCTTTTTATATGCCCGAAAAATTTCAGCTTCCTTATTGCGATGGTATTTAGGAGCCAATGTTCCTGTACGTTTAGTGAGTGCAGTACTTCTCTGCTGGTCTTTTTTTTCTGTCCAGGGTATTCTCAACATCCTTCTGTAGCATTTCATTTCGAATGATGTAATCTTTTTTGCAACTGTTTTATTGAGTGTCCAAGTCTCGCAGCCGTATGTTGCTACTGGGAATATACATGCTCTGATCAGTTGTAACTTTGTTTCTTTGCTTGTGCCTTGCCATAGGTTTTTCATCTGTATTGGTTTATGTGAAGCAATTGCAAGTCTTCTTTTAATTTCTACTGCACAGTCGCCAGAGCTGTTGATGATTGATCCTAAGTATTCGAATTCATTAACACTTTCCAGTTCTTCGTTATCAATTTCAATTTCTGGTTTGGTCTTTACTTTGTCTGTTGTCAATACTTTGGTCTTCTTGGTGTTTAGGTATAGATTCTGGGCCTTGCTGTGTTTTTTGGTGGACAGAATTAATTGTTCAAGTCCTTCTGGGTTGGTCGATAGGAGGACTGTATCGTCAGCATATCTGATTTCTGGGATCTGGTACCCGCCGATGTTAAATGAGTCAAACTCTGTGTGTTCTTGGTCATCTCTTACGTTTCTCATGATATTCTCGGCATAAATGTTAAACAGGTAAGGGGAAAGGGTACAGCCTTGTCTTACTCCTTTCTGTACTTCAAACCATTCTGATGTTTCCCCCTCTATTCTTACGGCTGCCTGTTCTTGGTACAGCAGTGCGATGAGTTGTGTAAGGTGGTTTGGGAATCCCATATTTTTCATAATAGCCCATAACTGCTGATGTTGTACACAGTCAAAAGCTTTGGTGTAGTTATTGCCTAGACAAAAATTATTGTAATTATAAATAATTTGATGAAGTAGTGTTATGCAAACATCACAGTCTGTAGCCAGTTTTTGATGTTACTCTACTTTTAAAATGTTTATTTACATGCTCTATTACTCTTATTGCCAAACGTTAAGGGCTATTGCTATTATTAAGATAATTACTATTGTTAAGATTCTACGAAACCTCACATAGACAAGCTGATTGAGAAAGCATCCACAAGACTTTGGCTCATCAAGCACCTTTCCTTCTGTGAGTGGAGAGCAGATCAGCACTCATTACGCAAACTTTATACTGGATATGTAAACTCAGTAACTGACTACTCGCTCCCCCTTCAAACTATTGCAAGCAAAAGCCTCATACAAAAATTAGACAAAGTTCAAAATCATGCTCTACGGTTTATAAGTGTTGCCATGAAGACAACGCCAACAGATGCATGTGAAATCAACACCAATATTGAACCTTTAAACCTAAGAAGAGAACGCTCAGCTTTGGAAACATACAAAAGGTTTATAAGTGGTGCCATGAAGACAACGCCAACAGATGCATGTGAAAGCTTCTTTTTCTGTCACAGACCAGCGACGCTGTGTACGGGATAGGGCATGGGATATACAACTGAGAGGTTTTTCTTGTGAAACCATGGGAAGGACAGGTGTTTCAAAAGGATCACATTCTTGGACGAGGCAAGCACCTATGGCAGTATCAGAGGCATGTTCAATTTGGACAACTCAATCCATCTGTTAAAGCACACTTTGATGGGTTACATGTATTCAGCGAAATCTTTGTTAGAATCAGGTGTAAGAGATTTAAATTTCAAGCGATACCCATTATCATTAAGTTGGTATTTCTTTAGTAAATGTGCCTTAACTGCTTCAAAGTTATTTCTAGTTGTGTCAAACCTATTTAAGAAACATTAAATGTCATTAATAGTAGAACTGAATTTTGGTAAATGCAATTTGAAAGAATTACCATGTTTTTTCTTAGTTGTACCTTCATTTATAGCACCAGCTTGTTGATTCTCTTTTTTCAACTAAGTCTCTCAATATGAATTTGAACCAGTTTTAGTTCATGCTCATATTTTCTTGCCTCATTCTCTGTGTTCCTGAGCTCTTTGTTCTCTCTCTAGAAGCCTATCTGGTTCTTGTGCGTTAATTCACCGCTAAAATCAATTTCTGGAAATTTATTACCCAAACTGAGAACCGTATTTTTTCTTGACTGAAAAAGGTTGATTTCACACTGTGGTTTGGGAGGGCAAGTTAAAAAAAAAAAGTTCCTCGTGCATTCATAGTTGACACGCTTACGACAGACCCTCCCTCAACCCCCTCCCCCCCGTATTTTAAGTTTATAAACCAATAAAATGGTATTGAATCAGTTCTACAATTTAACGGTACACAGGAAACAAGGGAAATCACTGCCGTTGCCTTCTCTAACTCAAGATCAGAGTTAGGTACCCATTTACAGCTGGTTAGACTGATGCGTGACACTCCCAAGCTCGAGAGGTGGGACCTACGTAGCTATAAATGCGTGACACCTGTTCCCTTCCTCGCTGCCGTTGCCTTCTCTAACTCAAGATCAGAGTCAGGTACCCTTTTACAGCTGGTTAGACTGATGCGTGACAGTACCAAGCTTTGAACCCGAAACCCGGTAACTTATTGCGGTAGTGGAGCGTTAGAGACTTCACTACACTAGGTCCAGCATCGAGAGGTGGGGAGACCAGTTTCCTTCCTCGCTGTCTTTTCCTTCCCTAACTCAAAGTTAAGTACCCATTTATAGCTAGGTAGGCCCCACCTCTCGATGCTGATGAAGGCCTCCTGATGAAGATGATTGGCATGGGAATACATGGCAGGTTATACAACTGGATAAAACATTTTTTGATTGATCGAACAATCCAAAGATAAACAATGCAATCTCATCTAAAGAAGTCTTAGAGGAGGGCTTACCACAAGGCTCCTCATTAAGCTGTACTCTATTTCTCATCTATATCAATGACTTAGCAGAACAGATCAAAGCCGAGAAAGCTCTTTACGCTGATGACCTGGCAATATGGCAGAGTCATGAGAATGTTGAAAGTGGAGCTCAAAGACTAAACGGAGACCTTAGAAGACTGCATGAGTACTGCCAAACATGGAAACTTAAGGTCAACTATACAAAGACTGTGTACACTATCTTTACCAAAAGCCATAAAGTAGCCAAGAAGAATATCAACCTGTGGCTAGACAAACAACAAGTGACAAAAGATGAACATCCCATGTATCTTGGAGTCACACTTGACCGGCAGCTCAGCCTCAAGAACCATATTGAGAACACAAGGAACAAAGCACTGAGGCGATTACAACTATTGAAGAGGCTTGCCGGCACTACTTGGGGATCAGACAAGGATACTCTGAGAGGCTTGTACCTTGGCTATGTCCGTTCTGTGATAGAATACAACAACTCACTGCTTACTACTTGCTCCAAAACAAACCTAGAGTCTCTCGACAGAGTGCAAAGCAATGCCCTTCGACTAATTAGTGGAGCTATGAGATCAACGCCAACTGCTGCATGTGAAACACACACAAATGTGGAACCCCTTGAGTTGCGAAGAGATAAAGCTGCCTTAGAAGTTTATGAAAGATGTAAGAGAATGAACCGAAACCACCCTAACAGGCACCTTGTAGAAAACTGGGTACACAAGCAAAGAATAAAGCACAAGTCAGTCCTACACCATGTCCATGAAATACAAGATAGATACCACCTCCCAGAAAGAAGACAAGATATACAGAAAGTAGTAAGGAATTTACCACCACATACCCACTTAAAAACACCAGAAGTACAGATGAAATTAGTAGATGGAACAACCAAATAGGCCGACCCAGTCAGTCTTATGAGTGCATCACAAAGAACCATTGATGCCTACCCTGAAGAATGGTTACATGTCTATACTGACGGATCTGCATTTAAGGCCACCATCAAAGCAGGTTACGGAGTTTACATATGTTACCCAGACGGATCTTCCGACGAGCTGTTTGACGCATGCGGGGAGTTTTGCTCCAACTATGAAGCTGAAACCATTGCACTGGAAACAGCTGTATACCATCTGAAGACTGTATTTGATGCCTTTCCCTCAAAGGCTCAAAACATTGTCATTTTTACTGACTCATTGTCTGCCCTACAAGCTCTGGAAGGCAGTGGACATTGTAAAACTGAATTAGCCAAATTAATCCAGGACGCTGACCAGCTTATCACTTCCTATGGCATCAGAATAGTTATGCAGTGGATCCCTGGCCACTCCAATACACCAGGTAATGACAGAGCAGACAGATTAGCAAAGAAAGGAACAAAACAAGAACAACCACTCACAGCAACAACTCTCCAAACAGCCAAAACACTCATACGAACAACAAACAAAGAAACTTGGCTGAACAGATGGGCCATGGGAAACACTGGAAGAGAGGTTTACAGATACATGGCTGGTCCTGTTACTAACGACATCAACCATCTCACAAGGAGGGATCAGAGCACCATTTTTCGGCTCAGATTACAACATATACCACTCAACAGCCACTTGAACAGAATCCAACCACAACACCCTCCAGAGTGCCAGCTATGTAACTACCCCCATGAAACTGTTGACCACCACCTCTTTGAGTGTCCAGCACTCCATGATGTTAGAAAAATGCTTCTTCCTCCCAGGCCAGATAAGTGGAACACGCTGTACGGAGACACAAAACAACTTGCAAAAACATGCAGATATCACTACATGGCATTGGGCCGAAGGGCGAGAGCCTAAGTGCCGCTGGATCAATAACAACAACAACAACAATATAAGAGTTAATATGGATGTACTGTGGATTGTGTTTTGGGTGACCAGGGGAAAACAGTCGTTGTCATTTTTCACGACTGCCAGAACCTCGGATAGCTTACTTCATACTCATGTTGTGTTTTGGGGTAGCTTGGAGAATGCAGTATCGACAATGGTAGGATAGAACTATGGCTTTCTCTCGGTTCAGATGAGGAGATGCTGTTTATGGCATATGGTCGCCCAAACTCCGAAGGGGGTCGGGCGAAGCTTCCTCCGATGGAAGAAAACTATGTTTTCTTTCTTAAAGGAAAGGGTTGGGGGGGGGGGGGGGGGGGATGTTATGGCGCTATTTCGCAGTGCCTCTGTTGTACGAAAAGTCAGATGGGCAACGCTGACGTATGGCAACAATGGCGAGGAGTGTTTTTCCGGAAGCCGAAAAATCAGGCCCGAAAGTGGTCGGTGAGATTGCTAGCCTTGGTCGGACTAGGACGTATATTTTTTCCCTTCGCCAGCAAGTTGCTGTGCAGTTCATAGTATGGACTACTAGTGAGAGATTGCCATATTCGGTCCTGGTGGATATTTATGTGTAATTATGGATTAGTGTAGTGTCCAGTGGATATTATCTTCAGGCCGTAGACTATAAGTTGTCAATGAATTGAGTGTAACAATGTTGGAACTAAGATGACTGACACTAGTGCCTGTGTCAATGAGTGCTCTATAAGACAAGTGTTGTATCTGAGGCAAACAAGAACAAGGATCGGAAAGAAAGTTAACTGAGTGTGATATAGAAGTAGGATTAGGAGTAGGACATGGAGTAGGATTAGTTTTTAGAATAGAATTTGGACCAAGTCATCGATGTGTAAAAGTGGAATTTGAAGGACGAGACCTAAGGTTATTGCCACCACAGACAGTCTCAACTACCGGGCGGCTGGGTCATTTTCCGACGGGGAACGAGTGGTATTGTAAATGTGGTCGAAATGTTTGTTGTTGAGGGCGAGGTCTATCGTTGGAAATGGAAGACTGGGTCTGTCTTCTGAAGGCAATCGAGTGTCCCTGATGAGGGGACCTACATTGACGTGCAAAATGTTCTACTTAAAACAGTTGTAGCACCGGGGTGGGGTAGGAGGGAAAGATTGACTAACATTATGGACCATGGCATTGGGGCGCCCGTGGTGTCTAGAATTATCTCTATTGTTAGTATGTGTATGAATGTGTTTCGTCACGTTGACGCGGTCGCCATTGAGGTCGGGCATGTCCTATCTCAATAGGCTCATGTGGAGAATATTCACGATCAACACAGGGGTCCCGTCCAACGCTAACTTGGAAACGCCTACGAACGTTTTCCTCCTTAATTGCTAACTGTTAGGCTTCAGAAATAACTTGGGGTCACTACGAAGAAGACGTAGCTTTAATGTGTCTGAGTAAAGACCATCTATAAATGTACCCACTAAATGACTATCTAATTCCGCTTGTGGAATGTTTCCTGCTAAAACTGCTTCCTCGGCTAGATTGCGAAGCCTATCTCCAAACGTTTGGACACTTTCCTGACGTTCTTGCTTGATATGCCGCAGCAGTGCGTAGGCATGCTGACTTTCAGCTATATCAGTATAGCTATGCACCAGTTCATTACGAAGCGAGCGAAAATCTTCATTCGGATGCGATTTCTCTCTCCAGCGCAAAAAATCTGTCACTAGACCCTGCGATGAAAGAAAAGCGATGGTGCGGCGATCTGAGTCGGAAGCGGCGCCGATTAAAGAAGCATATTTGCCCATCTCAACAAGCCAATTCCTAAACTTCCTAATGGCAGGTCACGGCACCAAATAATAACTGTGTAGCCGCGTCACTGGTTATAGATGGTTTCAATTTTCAATTGTTCTCTTAAATAGTCATTGAGTGGCGAGGCACGTGTATTGATCGTATAGTGGAATCTCTAGCGTTGCGTGTTAGGATGCGACAACCCAGCATGCTCGTTCCTCCGGATGAGAATGCTGCTACGTATTCGTGAAAGACAGAGTCACTAAATGATGTTGATGTGCACAATCACGACTGATTATCCACAATCATATCACAATAATAAAAGCTTGACGAATACAGGAACATTACGACTATTGTCACTAATAAATGGAACTTGAACAACACGACTTTTGGACGTTGCGAGAGTAAATATGGATATACTCGTACATAGATTCATTCCAAGTCCTTTTATATGTTTATTATATGCAGTTTTCTCTGCATCTTATCTTCTTCCTTTGTAACATTTGGTTTATATCTCGAGATAAATAATTTCTTCCTTCTTCCTAGTTTCTTTACAAATATAGTTCAAGGAAATTCGTAGTAGGCTGTATTAGTGATATATGGCTTTGTTACTGTCTCAAATCTAAGTTTCATCTGCAGTGGTTCTCTCTTATTTGACAATTAGTGAATGCTCGTAAATTAAGTAGGCTGTCTAAAGAGACGTAAGATGACCAGATTTCTCTTTCCTAGCAGATATGTAATTATTGTCTTTCATCTGACATTTAGAACCTCTAGTATCAGTTTCATGGAAAACGTTTCACTTACGATAAATGTCTTGTACAGCTTTCTAGTTGATCAGTTACCACGAATAACATATAGACACAATTTACCTCTCCTAAAAATGAAATCTCGGGCGTCGTTAACAAGGAGCTGGATGTTAAAAGAGTTGCAATCGTGGGAGAGATCTGTGCATTCTTCTGTTTCTAAGCCTAACACATTTGGCAGTTCTTGTGGTCTAAAAGTCTGTTCTAACTTCTGTTCTATTCGGCAGCTGCCCTCCGTCTGATCTCCCTTGATCAGCATAATGTTTTAGTTTTAATATTCCTACATTTTGCTAATGTTTGTCACGCGATGTTCAGGTGGTGAAAAACGTTCTATTTTTGGTCAGTTCCTGCTGACTGTGCAACTGGGTCTCAATTTATTTGAGTTAGTAACTACTAACTTAAAAAGAAGTATGAAAAGAGACAAGAGGAAGTATATTGAGGAGTTGGCAAGAGAGGCAGAAGATGCTGCAGCCAAAGGGAATATGAGAGAACTGTATAACAGCACAAAGAAGCTAACGGGGAAATACAAGCAAACAAGTTGCTTCATAAAAGACAAGAATGGAAAACTGCTCAGCAATATACAAGAGCAAATGAAGAGGTGGACAGAATATTTTGAGGACCTTCTCAATAGACCAGCTCCACAAAACCCCTCGGACATCCAGCCAGCAGAAGAAGAGCTACAAATTAACGGTGAAAGACCAATGAAGGAAGAAGTAAAGAAAGCCATAAAGCTTCTAAGAGATGGAAAAGCGTCTGGGCCTGATGGCATTCCAGCAGAGGCCATCAAAGCAGACATCGACACGGCTGCAGAGATGTTATATAAAATACTTGGTAAAGTCTGGGAAAAGGAAGAGATACCAGCAGAATGGAAGGAAGGATATCTGGTTAAGTTGACTAATCAGGGAAATTTACAAGAGTGCACAAATTATAGAGGAATAATGTTACTTTCAGTGCCAGGAAAAGTATTAAACAGGATTATCCTTGAAAGATTAAAAAAAGTCCATAGACAAGAAATTGAGAGATGAACAAGCAGGTTTTCGACAAAACAGATCCTGTACAGACCAGATAGCCACTTTGAGAATAATAGTTGAACAAAGTCTGGAATGGAATTCACCACTATACATCGGATTTGTGGACTACGAAAAGGCATTTGACAGTGTAGACAGAGAGTCACTTTGGAAATTGATGAGGCATTATGGAGTTCCCCTGAAGATCATTAATTTAATAAAGAAAACATATGAAGACATGACATGCAGAGTTCTTCATGAAGGACAGCTTACAGAATCGTTTGGGATAAGAACAGGAGTGCGACAGGGATGCCTCTTGTCTCCATTTCTTTTCTTACTAGCAATAGACTGGGTTACAAGAACATCGACAACACACAACAGAAATTGAATCCAGTGAACTCTGACTAAGCAGTTGGATGACCTGGATTTTGCTGATGACTTAGCTCTTCTGTCCCATAACCGTAATCAGATGCAGGACAAATTGAAAACACTCGATGAGAGGTCACAGCAATTGGGTCTGAAAATACACAGGGAAAAGACAAAGATAATGAGAATAAATGCAGGTAATGATAACAGGGTTGAACTTGAACAAGCACCAATACAAGATGTAGAATCGTACACATATCTTGGCAGCTATATAGACAAAGTTGGAGGGACAGACAGTGATATCAAAAAAAGAATACAAAAAGCAAGAGGAGCTTTCATTGCATTGGGAAATATATGGAGATCAAGAGAAATCGAATCCAACACGAATATAAGAATCTTCAACTCAAATGTGAAGTCAGTCCTATTGTATGGCTCTGAGACAAGGAGAACAACAAAGACAACAACTAAAAAACTACAGACTTTCATAACTGGGTGCTTGCGTAGAACAGAGGGATTAAAATGGTATGACAAGGTTACCAACGTGGAACTGATGACAAGAACTAGACAAGTGCCAGTGGAACAAGAGATGAGAAGAAGACGATGGCGATGGATAGGACACACACTGAGGAAACCTGTTGATAGCATTACAAGGCAGTCCTTGTTCTGGAACCCCCAGGGCAAGAGAAGCAGAGGTAGACCAAGAAGCACATGGAGAAGAGAGCTGGAAACAGAGGTTAAAATGATGAGAACGTGGAAAGAACTTGAGATGATGGCACGTGACAAGAGGACTTGGCATGTGTTTGTTGAAGGCCTATGCGCCTTTGGGAGTGGAGGGTTATGAATGAATGAACTACTAACTTATTGAAGGACTTGTTCTATTGTATTTATTATATTTGGAGAATCACTGCGGACGAACTGTTGCAGTCACAGAGTTCGACCTGATTATTAATTTCTTTTGACATACTGAACATTTCAATAATCTACATGTACTGTCCTAACCTCGTCATCTATTTTTTTATTTAACATAACCACTAACAAATACAGATAAAATGTCAGTCTATGTTATCTATTTCATTATCGTTAATATTCTTAAACCTCAATAAAGTCGCTCATGCTCCGCATGCAGCGACACTGTATGATTCTTTCTTAACGAGATTGGAAATAATAAAATATTTCTAAAAGGTGCCACATAGCAGAATATGTCATATAAACACGTTTATTTGAATTCCACTGCAAAGAGCTGTAAAAATGTTTTAAAGTGATGTATGATATATAAGTATACCTTAAATAGTTACATGTTTTTCAATTTTTGTGGGTGACGAAAAATTTTGCATTTTCTTCAAACAAGGCATCTTTGAGCGTATACTTTGTTTAACAAGTCTGTCGTGAAATGACATCTGGTTCACATCACGAATTCAAATAACTCTGGTCTTAACAGCGCGCCATACATTATAAAAAGATATGATATCCCGACCAATGAAAACGCTTGTTTTGGTCCTGTGTTTACAACTGCAGGGAGCATCAAAATGGCCAGACCCTATTTGTGTAACATGATTAACTTCAGAATTTTGCTACAGTAATATAAAAGAAGTATCACTTGGCAGAGGTTATCAAAACGATATTAGGGATGTTACTCTACCCGTAAGTAGTAATACTTTTATAATAATAAAAAGTTAGTTGCTTATCCTTTACAGGACGTGGCAATCAACCCCAGCTTTTATTGGCTGTTTGAGATTTTTCTAGGCAATTTTTTTTCATTCAGTAGTTTGCCATTGCTTTCTGAACGGTACGGCGCTTATACCATTGTTAAAAATCCACACAAAGCGATCTGCTACCAAACCGCCTGCAGCAGGTTTCGAACCTGGTATATCTGGATTATGAAACTGCGTTCATATCCATTAGGCCACAGACGCCGACATAATAATAAAGGACGGGAGAAATCTTAGGTTAAATGCATTTGAAGCTTCAGGTTGGCCTAAAGTTAGCTGTTTAAACAATGCATAACAGAAAATGGTAGTAGTAACCAAAGAGATTATTATATATATATATATATATATATATATATATATATATATATATATATATATATATATATATATATATATATATATATATATATATATATATATATATGTGTGTGTGTGTGTGTGTGTCTGTGTGTCTGTGTCTGTGTGTGTGTGTAAAGCCTAATTCTAAGTATAAGGGAAACTTTACTTGACTAAAATCGCATCAGGAATAACGGAGCTAATTTAAAAAGCATTTTTCCTACATTGAACGATAGGCAGAATAGTCCCACATTTTCTGATTTTTATTACATCTTTTGGGATTTCCGTCTCATACGGACGAGGCTAGACTATAAATAGAATCGCCTAACAAATTTCGGTCAGTCATGATTCGAAAAACACAGAAAGCGGGGGAAGCAGTGAATATATTAATGCCAGCGTTTGCCTTTCTGCAACTGTAGCAGACCTTTATTCAACCATTGAGGGCTAGTATGTGTGCATGTACCTGAGGGTAAGACCGAATTTATTCATATATACCTGTCACAAAAAGTAGGGGATATTGAATTTAGAAGTTATCCAAAGACAATATATTTCAAATTAGTTCATTTATTCCTTCGTACAAGTAAACTTGAGCATCATAACAACACATTTGCGGTATAAGAAGTGTTATGGCTTTACTCACATGATTTTAGTCGCACTGGCAACCAAGGTGGGGTAGGTACTTCATTTTCACAAAAATATTCCAATATGTCTAAAAACGTGTAGGGTCCCCGTTTGCCGCTAAACATGCATTGCAATGACGTCCCATACTGCAAATAAGCCTTCTGATGTTGTCTTGAGGAATTCTCTGCCACTCCTGCTGAAGGGCCTGTGCTAACTGCTGAAGAGTCTGTGGAGCGGCTGGACGTTGTTGGACGCGGCTATTCAGGAGATCCCACAAATGCTCAATAGGAGACAGGTCGGGGGACATCGGCGGCCACGGTAACGTTCGGATATGCTGTATCTGAAGGTGATCTTGGACGACGCGAGCACGGTGAGGACGTGCATTGTCATCCTGGAAGATGAAATCTGGTCCGTCCTGTTGAGCAAATGGCACAACGATAGGCTCGATGATGTGGTCACGGTAGTAGAGCCCTGTGATATTGACCTGGCATATGTTAAGGTCAGTCCTGTCATTCATACAGATGCCTGCCCACACCATTACACTGCCACCTCCATAACGGTTGTGTGCAACAGTTGCAGGGGGCTGGTAACGGTCACCTCGCCGTCGCCAGACACGTAGTCGACGATCATGAAAATCCAAAACGAAACGGGACTCATCAGAAAACATCATTGATGCCCACTGTTGATTGATCCACCGATTAGGACGTTGGCACCAATCCATTCTTGCTCGCCTGTGTTGTGGTGACATGGGCAAAGCTACAAACGGTCTGCGTGAGGCCAGTTGCACTTGGTGCAAACGGTTTCGTACTGTCTGAGTTGAGACCCGGATCCCAGTGGTCTGTTGAAGGTGTTGCTGAAGTTGAGTAGCATTTAGAGTCCGAGTTCTGTGGGCGTAACAAGAAGTTGGTCTTGACGGCGTGTAGTGACTCTTGGGCGGCCAGTCCGAGGCAGATCAGCCACGGTGCGGAAATTTTGATACCTGTTCCACAGTCTTCTGACAACTGACTGTGAAACATTGAGGTTCCGAGCAACATTCACTTGCCGACTTCCGGTTTGCAACATGCCTATGCCTAACCATCTCTGCTGTTCTTTCAAACGTTCCGTGACGAAGAAAAGAAATTTTATCTGTTGCAGAGTCTTTTTATACCTGTCCATGGTGAGTAGTGTTCATCAAACCCGAGATACACGCATTTAAAAAAATAATAATAATGTGTGAACTTTACGGATGGGCCCCACCTCTGTTCTTAGGATTGGTTTACTCATCACGAGTCACCAGGTCAACATGATATTGCACGTGAGAGTGGAGAAGAGCGTGCTCGATATGTCCATACAACCATTAAAATACGAAATCCACTCTTTTGTAAAATAATACATACTATCTTAAAATATCCCCTACTTTTTGTGAGTAGTATATATATCACCAACTGGCACTGCATACGATGAAACTTTAGTAAGAGTAGCCTCTTTTGCTTTTTGAAGCTTGTGTTTAAAGGATTAAACCTGCAATAAATTCAAATGCAATCCCTGTATTTTCTATCCATACCCCTCTTATGACACAGATGGGGATGATAGACGGTTTCAGATAAGCGTGCCAGCAGACGCACATGATATAGTGTAGTCAACCACAATCATTTTAATACAAAATGATCACATTTCAATTCTACCTTTTAATTTATAAGTATCGTCCCATGATTTGCCTCCATACAATAATTTGGTTGTGAGTAAAACTATTTAACAATATGTCAAACGATACTGGAATGGATCCTTCTTTATGTTCTGTCAGGTGTCTCATTCTTAAAAAATACTTCTTTAAGTTTCCCAACTTACAGACACAATTAGCCATCTCTTCTCAAATATTTAAATATTTGAGAGAAGGCGGGCTTTGTGCCTGTAAGAAGTACACTTGAGCTGTAAGTTTCATCAGAATACACAGTCCATTCCTACACATCTTATACACATCGTATCGCACAGTGGATTAGATTATAATTAAACGCAATTATGTACATATATATTTATATATAATATTGAGTCATAAATATTTATATATATATATATATATATATATATATATATATATATATATATATTTATATTATATATATATTATATATGTATATATATATATATATATATATATATATATATATTTATATATATATATATATGTACATAATTGCGTGTAATTATAATAATTAATCCACTGTGCGATACGATGTGTATAAGATGTGTAGGAATGGACTGTGTATTCTGCTGGCACGCTTATCTGTAACCGTCTATCATCCCCATCTGTGTCATAAGAGGGGTATGGATAGAAAATACAGGGATTGCATTTGAATTTATTGCAGGTTTAATCCTTTAAACACAAGCTTCGAAAAGCAGAAGAGGCTACTCTTACTAAAGTTTCATCGTATGCAGTGCCAGTTGGTGATAACAGGCCCATCATCACGTGAATACTTACTGGAACAAGTTCAGCTGAAATTGTGTTTCCAGCATATAAAGGAGCCAGCTGCCGTGTTGCAGATAAGTTGCTAAATGCAACTGTCAAGCTTATCCAGCTCAAATAAAGAAACATATTTTCCAGTTCAGGATGACTAAAATAATATAGTGTTTCACAACTTTAAATAATAATAATAAACAATTCAACTAATGAATACTCCAGCCAGAGAAGTTGTCTACAAGATGATAGACATTGTGAACCAAGAACATTTATTTAACTATTATTATTTATTTCATACTGTAAAATATTTGAGTTCAACATTTTCAAACAGAGAAAAATATCTGTTAATTACATTGTAAATATTCACCAGAAGACTTTTCTTAAGTTTTTTAAGTTGAATTTTAGTTCTTGTTGGTGAGTATAAATATAAGTATACTATATATATATATATATATATATATATATATATATATATATATATATATATATATATATATATAGATATGAAGCAAGAGGACATGCACACCATCATAGCTGGCAGACGCTGGAGCTGGGTTGGTCATGTCCTCAGAAGAGACCCTGATGCCATCACAAGAACAGCTATGCTTTGGACCCCTGAAGGAAAACGAAAGAGAGGCCGACCAAAAACAACTTGGCGGAGGACTGTGGAGGCTGAGATGCAAAGAATGAACCAGAGTTGGGGCACTGTACGAAGGATGGCCACCGACCGAGCAAAGTGGAATCAATTTGTTGTTGCCCTACAAGACGCCACTAGGCGTGATGGCCACTGACTGCTTTGATGGTTGGTGGTTAAGGATCTAAGAAGAAGAAGATATATATATAAATTACCCCTTGTAGAGTCATAAACATATTAACTACCATAACCACAGAGGCGGATCAGGAGAGGTAGCAGTTAGGGACTCAGAGTACTACATCAACATCTTCTCTGGGAACTTACATAGCTTGACCCCACCTTTGTGTCTATACACCCTTACTCTCCTCAGAGAAGGGAGTATTACTGATAAGACCAGACTCTTATCTGGCACTATCCTGGTATCATCTGATACACCTTTATTGCCAGGATATCTTATTCTTAATAACATCTCAAACCTCTCGCGACATTTGGGGGCCAAGCTCTGGGCTCTCGCGACATCTGTTGTCTCAGTCTGGGATTTCAATTACTACCCTGGGGTCTTTTCTTTGAGACATTCAGTTCTTTAATAGTTACTTACATCCTCTGAGTTAGAAGTAGGAGTAAAATTAAAAATAAATTAAAAGTAGAATAAACTTAAGTTAAATAAAGCATATTGTAGTACCATTGAGTACAAAAGTTTGGTGACTGGATAAGCTGACAGTGGTTTTATATTAATTAGCCTTGTATTAATTAGTTGTGTGTGTGGTCTGTTGATAGTAGTGATTGAGTGTCTGCAACTATTAGTATGGCAGACTTGGCAAAGTTTAGATCTGCTGCAGTGCAGGCGGCAAAAGAATTTGGCTTAAGTGGGAATTCTCTTATTCAATATGTTACTACTGAGTGTGACAAATACATAGAAAGAGAAGATAAAAAGATGGAAACTGAAAGAAGATTACAATTAGAGGCTGATAGGGAGGCTAAACAGATTTATTCCCAGGATATCTTATTCTTAATAACATCTCAAACCTCTCGCGACAAAGTCAAAGCAAATGTGCTTATTTCTGTACTGTTGGAAAGTGCTTTAAAAAAGCTTTAAAATGATACAGGAATCATTACTGTAACTTCATTAGTAAATTTTGTCCATTCTTTGTAAACATGTGGAAATCTTGACGAATTGAGCGGTTTCTGCTGAAATCTGTTTTTTTTTGTGGCTTTCTTGTCATTTTCAACTCATAATAACCTTGTTCAAAATAATGTGACATGTTTTAAAAAATTGGGCTTGCTTAGTATCACTATGACATTGGATATCATAGACATTAAGTGTCTGCAGTGCATAGATGTTGAGCACTGACACTTTAAAAATGTGTGTTGAGCTGATTTTGTAACCAAAAACACATGACTAACCTTACTTACTTAGTCATTCCCCTTCTACCGTGAGGTGTAGAGATTTGGAAGAGAGAGCGCCAGACTATCCTATCGGCTGTCTTCCTCCTGGCCTGGTTCCATTCTAGTCCTCGATCCTTCAAAGATTGTCTAATGTTGTCCTCCCAGCGGACTCTGGGTCGTCCTCGGGGTCTGGATCCTTGGCTCTTTGTTTCCCATGCTTGTCGTGGTATCCGATCTTCTCCCATTCTGCAGACATGACCAAACCATCTTAATTGGGACTGTTCTACTTGGGTCTGCAGGGGGTAGGATTTAAGGCCTTGACTATCGTCTGGTTGCGTACCATGTCTCTTCTTGTTACTTCAACCACCTTCCTCAGATACCTCATTTCTGAGGTTTGGATCTGGCTTTTGTGGGTTGTAGTCATTGCCCATGACTCGCATCCGTATGTCAAGACTGGGACATAGGTGGAGCGGTATACAGCCATCTTCGTTTTCTTACCAACCTCTCTCTTGCTGAGGAATCCGCGATTTATGGCCTGAAAAAGTC
This sequence comes from Oreohelix idahoensis, assembly GCA_024509875.1. Classification (NCBI taxonomy): domain Eukaryota; kingdom Metazoa; phylum Mollusca; class Gastropoda; order Stylommatophora; family Oreohelicidae; genus Oreohelix; species Oreohelix idahoensis. Next base: position 102,550 of record JAMPIV010015995.1, on the reverse strand, counting down.
TCCCAGCTGTTGCTTTTCGAGTGGCCAACTCTTCTTTGATGCCTCCCTGTCGGTCTATAATAGCTCCGAGGTATTTAAAGTGGTCGACCTGCTCCAGGACCTGCTCTCCCAGCTTAATTTGATGTTTTCTTTCTTCTCGTGATATCACCATGGATTTTGTTTTAGAGCTGCTTATGACCATCCCTCTCTTCTCCAGCTCTTCCTTCCAGACTTGCAGGTTGGATTGGAGATGTGCCTCTGATTTAGCAATCAGGGCAACATCATCAGCAAATGCCAGCTCCGAAATATAGACCTGTCTCATCTTCCAGTACCCCACTGAATACTTTCTTGTTCTCTCCTTACATGCCTTGATGACATCGTCCATAAGGAGTATGAAGAGGTAAGGTGATAGGATATCACCTTGTCTTACACCAGTGGTGGTCCTGAACTCTTCCGACTTATGGTTTGCTGTCCTCACATAATTTCTGCAAGACTTGTAGAAGCTCTGTATAGCATGAATCAGAGGTGCTGGAATATTCTTCCTTGCCAAACAGTCCCAAAGTTTGCTCCAGGGGACCCTGTCAAAAGCCTTTTCCAGATCTATGAAACAAAGATGCATCTCACTCTTATACTCAAGGGCCTTTTCACTCAGCTGTCTGAGTGTGAAGATTAGGTCTTGAGTACTTCGGTTTGCTCGGAATCCGCACTGGACCTCATCCAATTGTGGCTCAGCTAGGTGTCGGAGTCTCTACTCTAGGATTCTAGAGTAGATTTTACCAGGGACACTGAGAAGGGATATGCCTCTATGGTTTCCACACTGTCGATTGTCACCCTTTTTGAAAATTGGTGTTATGATGGCAATCTCCCAATCCTTTGGTATTGTCTTGTTGTACCACGCTGCCTGTAAAACCCTTAAGAGTAATAGGTCGCCTGATGCTCCCATGAACTTAACCATTTCTGGTTAACCATGCCCTGCTGCTTTGCCCATCTTGATTTTCTCCAGTGCTGCCTTCAGTTCTTCCATCTTTATGTCATCTTCACCATCATTGGTTTTCTCTTCTGTGCTAGTGTTTATCATTTCTGATGCTTCACCATGCTCACCATCCAGGAGTTCTGAGAAATATTCTTTCCATCTTCCCATTACTTCCTTCAGGGCAGTAAGCAATTTGCCTTGCTTGTCCTTTATAAATTTGAGAGGGCATTGTTTTTCCTTCCTCATGTTCTTTAGGGTCTTATAGAACAATTTCTGGTTTTCTTGTGCATCTTTTTCTAGCTTTTCTCCAAATTCTTCCCAGGACTTCTGTTTTGCTGCTAGCACTTTATTCTTTGCTTCTGTTCTGAGTGTCACATATTCTCTATATTTTTCCATTTGTCCTGTTGTGTTTTTAGCTCCTAAGTATTGTTTCCATGCCATTTTCTTCTCTCTTATTTTCTCTTTGACTTCGTCTGTCCACCAAGGTGTCCTCTTTCTCTTGTTCCCAAGTCGGACTTCACCGCATGTTTCTGCAGCAGCTGTCTTTATGATATCCTTGAATTTAATCCAGAGGGTTTCCAAATCATCAGGTCGTTCTTCTGTGTTGCTCACCGCTGCAGCAATAAGCCCCTGATATCTGGTCTTAATTTCTGGCTCTCTCAGCTTGTAGGTCATAATGCTCATTTCTCCTGCTCGTTTACTTGGTTTCTTGCGTGATGTTGGGCAGTTCCTAGGGTGAGCAACTCTTTCAGTTGTTCTTTTGATTGTTAGCTGGTAGTGATCACTTCCAATCTCTGGCCCCCTCAGACTCTAGCATCTCTGACATATTTGAATGAGCTTCTCCGAACAATGGCATAGTCGATCACTGACTTCTCATTCTTTGTTGGTTCACATCTAGTGTATGCATGTATGCGCTTATGGGGGAACTTTGTGTTTGCAATGATCAGATTCTGCTCACTGCAGAATCTAAGGAGTCGCTTTCCATTGTCATTGAGAGTATCTTCTCCATATCTTCCGATAACTCCACCCCATCTAGCATGGTCATTTCCAACTCTGGCATTAAAATCTCCGAGCATGATAACTTCATCTAGGCAGTCATCCACTGTCCTTTGAAGCAGCTCGAAGAATTCCTCCTTGACCTCTGCTCTCTCATCCTCATTTGGCCCATACACTATGACCAGGTTGACTATGGTTTCTCCTTCTTTTAGTTTAACAAACCATAATGCGCTCCGAGACAAAGTTCCATCCCTTGATACTATCTTTTTGATTTTGGGCCACAATGCAACCCACGCCCACTTTAGCTCTTTCAGACATGGGTACACCACTGTAGAGCAGCGTGTTGCCATCGAGATCCATGACTCCTTGTCCTTTTTTCTTTGTTTCCGTTATAGCCAGGATTTCTAGTTTTGCTTTCCTCATCTCTTCCACCAGCTCCTCTTCCTTCCCATTTATACTTCTTGTGTTCCAAGTTCCATAAGTCGTAGTCCGTAGTCCGTTCCAGTTCGTCGCCTTTAGAATCCGTCCGGTTTTCTCTCTTGTGTTGCTAGTAATCGTGATTTAAAGCAAACAGGTGATTGGCCTGTTGTGCCTTTACATGGTGGAGGGGCTGCCTCCTTACGGCCTACATGCAGGCCGCCCTCCTCCTTTTTCATCCGGGCTTGGGACCGGCATTGGCGGAGTTCATGACTAACCTGATTTTCTTTAAATCTGAAAAGAGCATATTGGCCTTTTTATGTTCTCTATTTCTTAATTTCTTACAATTACAAGTAGTTTTTAACACAAACATGATCTTATATATGCTTATACATGTTATTTGTGATCCTTTGGTGATGTCAAAGATGGCCCATTTTCACTTTCAGATGGAGCGATAAAATTTATAAGTAAAAAAATATAATAAAAATTCATAACTATTTTAATTATAGACCGATTTTGATGATGTTTTATTTTTTGATCATTTTGATTTTTATGTACTTTCTAAATATCTTATTGAATTGTCTATTTAACTAATATCAAAAATCAGTTTGTGGTACCTACTAATAGCTTGGATACCTTCACATGTTGGCATAGAAGGAAATGAAAAGGCAGATAAAGAAGCTAAGAAAAGAAGAAATATTAGAAACCAAATAAATGTTGGGATGACTAAAACATAAATTAAAAGAATAATAACTGAGGAATGGACAGTAGAGTGGGATGGAAGTCTGAAGGGCAGACATGGATATAAATTGTTCAAGGCTCCAACAAGAACATGTCGGGTATCTAAAATGTCCTAGCAAGAAGAAACTTCTTAGACTGCAACTAGGAATGAGCTATTTTAGAATAGAAGAACCTTACTGTGCAGAGTGTCTAGAAAAAAATGATATGGAGCATGTCCTATTAAAATGTAGGAAGTATGAACAACAAAGAAAACCAATATTAGATTATTTACAGGCATGCGATTCATCCATAACTGTGGAACAGGTATTGAGAATAGACAGACCTAGAGAATTGCAAAATATAGTTAAACAGTATATAACAAGAACTAAAATTAATATATAAGGATCAGTGATGATGGGAGGAAAAGTGATAGTCGTATGAGGGTGCTTGTATGGCTGATGTCTGATAATTAGTGGATTTGATGCAATCTCGGACACCCTGGGCTTTCCCACCCATTTTCACCTTGTTAACAACAGGGCAGTTGTGAGAGACTTCATTTTAATTTGTTTTTTGTTTGTTTTTTTTTCTTTTTTTTAAATTGTTTGTTTTATTTCTTAGAAAGCAGAGGTCACACACAAAAACATTCACACAAATTTGGTTTTGATTTACTTTATTTTGACTGAGTGGAAGGGAAAGAAGGTACTATATTTTTTATTGGAAATCTGACTTTATTTTCTTGAATTAGTACATCATATATCCTAATTATAACCCATCAAGGGTTGAATGGGATACTAAAAGAAAAAAAAAAGATAAACATATTCCTTCTTTGTCTCTTTGAAGATCCCCGGGACCTACATGGATAATACAAAATTGCACCAGTTTTATATTCATAATTATTATCATCATCATCTTGTACTCTGCAGACTAGGATAAACATTCATTTTACAAATAACAATAATATAGTAAAGGCAGCAATTTTACTCCAGACTTCTCTCTAGAGTTTCTTTTTCTTTGATCCTTAGCCGCTGACCATCAAAGCAGTCAGTGGCCATCAAGCCTAATGGCATCTTGTAGGGCAACAACAAATTGATTCCACCTCGCCCGGTCGGCGGCCATCCCTCGCACAGTGCCCCAACTCTGGCTCACTCCCTGCATCCCAGCCTCCACAGCCCCCCGCCAGGCCGCCCCCGGTCGGCCTTTCCCCCAGGGGTCCAAAGCATAGCTGCCCCCGCGATGGCATCGGGGTCTCTTCTGAGGACATGACCAACCCAGCTCCAGCGTCTGCCAGCCACGACGGCGCGCATGTTTCCCCACTCGCCACGAGCAAGCAGATCCCGGCCAGCGACAGCACTCGGCCAAAAGACTCGGTGAACCCTTCCCAGGCATGTTGCACGAAAAGAGGACAACCTCGACATTTCCTTCTCTGTAACTCTCTCTCTATAGAGTGCTATACAACAATTCACGAGTTACAATATTATAGTTAAGGCAGTAGTTTTACTCCAGACTTCCCTCCCTAGCGCTATACAACATTTCACAAGTTACAATATTATAGTAAAGACAGTTATTTCACTCCAGAACTCCCATACCTAGTGCTGTACAGCATTTGACAAATAACAATATTCACGGTATTGAGACGCTCCAGTCTACCCAGCTATAAATGTGTACAAGACTTTGCTCTTGAATTAGGAAAAGAACAGGCAGCGAGAGAAGGAACTAGTCACCCCACCTTTTGATGCACTAGTGTAGTGAAGTCTCTAACACTTCACTTATCTAAGGCAGTATCTGCCATGGGGCTACCTTTTCACTATCCCACTAGCACACAGAGTACATTTACTACTGAAGCAAATTATTTATCGATTCAGACATTACCTTCTAACTTTTATAGTCAGGTACTAAACACTGTGGGAGCCGCGGTAGCATGGTGGTTAGTGCACTGGCTTCCTAGCTCAGTGGTCTATGGTTCGATCCCCAGATGAGGTGGGATTTTTTTAGGCCGCACACGGCTCCTGGGTCGACCCTGCCCCAAATGGGTACCAGAGCAACTCTGGGAAGGTTAAGGTGGCTAGCGTGATGCTGACCACATCACCCCTAGTGTGCAGACGGTCGAGAAAATATGGGGCTAACACCATATTCCCAATATGCCTCAATAGGGCGTGTAACGGGATCCTTTACCTTTACCTTTCACTAAACACTGCCATATGGTTGCACAGCTTTATTACTGGTTTATGGGAAATCAGGTACATGTTAAAATCCTTTGAAGTCAACTGAGTGGGACTGCAAAGATTAGAAATAGCTGGACATGCAGCTACGGCGGGTTCAAGGGGATTAAGAACTTACATAAGCATACCCTACAGCACAAACATGTTATGTCTGTCTGTCTTTCTCTTCAATGTTTTATTCTGCATCCATCACTCTTGTGTACTGCTTCTCTTCTCTGCTTTCAATTCTACTGTTTGTCTGTAGCCTATAACTGTCAGTAAACTCTGTGTCATTAATATGGCTTCTTTTCACTATGTTTTCTTCTGTGTATCTTTAGACGACCATTATTAGAGCATTGTTGCGCATATTACATACACATATTCTTTTGTATGGAATTATGCGACACACGGATTACTTCGTCTATTTAATATGGAAAATATATAGTTGTATTTATTTGGGTACGAAAATGCTTCCCTTGGTAAAGCTAGATAATCCATGATTGATTTATACGTTTGATTATATGGATGATCTCTCTTGATATTGATTCGGCGTATGAATAATTGAATTCATGTCAGTTCTCGTTTGTTAGGGCCAGAAAATAGATTAATTTTGCTTAGAATGTTTATGGTCCGAATTCATGTGTACTACTTGTCTAGTGCAAGAAGATTCCGTTTTATATTGTATATCTTTGTATGTTTAGGTCGGACTATATTCTTTGTGCCGGAATCTGGCGCAGGTATTCGTAGTCCTACTGGGTTGTAGAGAGTTCCGAAGTAGCCGCCGATAATGGCTAAGTGTTTTTCTAGGGCTGGTCCTGTTATGATTAAAAAGTGATTTGTGGATGATTTTTCCATAAGGAGGGAATGTCTCTGCGAGAGTATTGTGTCAGAGCTTCTTCTCATGTACTTTATTATGTTTAAATTCGGACTCCAGGTAAAGCCAGACCCTCTTTTCTTTGATGACCTTCATTCGGTTAGGTTTAGATGACAACCTAGTTTGAACGTCGTTGGTCGTCCATATGCACAGTTGAAGATGACAGGTTCCACTAGTATTCCTATCTACATGAAACAACCCTATTAATGTAGAGCTAGATGGAAAACTCTATGAAGTTATATATATATTCAAATGTCGAATTAACTTTGGCTTTATTAGTATCCTTCTGTTGGACGAGTGAGTGAAACTCACAGAAGGTGGCCATCTTTGAAGTACTGTCATTATGGTGCATCACTGGCCTGAGAACAGAATCTAACTCTTATTATCAGACAGTGGATCGGAGATCTTACCATCAAGGAACTCCGTTATTATGAAATAACATTATTACTGTCAAGAAAAGGTTCTAGCAACGAACCGCTATTACTATTCAAGTATGTACATTTACTGAGTATGCGACGACAGACAACTAGAACGTCTGCCTACTGTCGTCCCATAATATATATTCATATGCTGCCTGAATACATTACTGATGTTGCTACTCAATTATGCAATATGATGATGTCCTGTCAACCATGTACTGTCATATGCAGATGTTCACGTCAAGTGTGTGTGTCCTTAATAAAAGGTGCGAAAAAACGTCAGCTGTAGTTCCAGCCATCTTTGACTCGTATAAGAGTGTGTGAGTGCAGTATTATCTAGTGTCAACTACATAGAACAGTCACCATTCGCGTTGTTTCCACTCTCACACTACATCTACATGACCAGTAGATACAGCGCTGCGCAAGGTTGGGTAGTTGATCAAGTTCCCACGCAGATTACATCTTTCAATCATACAGTGGTAACGCAGATGTCGTGCTCCTCCTGGAGCCTCAAGGGAAACCGGTTCCAGTATGACAAGTGCTGTCCAAAACATGGAAGTCTCTCATCGGGTCTTTTACAGTAGTGGCCAGTCAAACATCGATACTTTACAGTGGTAGGCCAGTTCCCTGGGTCCAGCCTTCGCAGTCTTGATGATTGAAGTCACCAAGTATAACAAGAACATTTATTTTGGCAAAATGCGACACACATCAACACCAGTAGGAACTATACAGTCGATGTCAGCTTGACCTGTTCTGACAAGTGAAATGAATCTGGGTCAATGCTTGTTGACATTTTTCGCAGTACAGAGCTGAAAACTTTGAAGGACATAAACTGTTCGGTTATTACAGTGTTTGATTACCTTGCTAAAGAAGAACCTAAGTGTTGTTATTTCATCGGTGGATCTTCTCATGCTCAAAAAAATTGAACAATGTAATAAGATAGTTCAATAATTTAAAATTGATTAAAAGTGCCAGTTTATTTTGATTAAAAGCTGTGCCATTAAAGTGAAAGCTGAACATACTTTGCAACACATTCTATCCACAACACATATATTGTATTATATGCATTTATGTTTTACATGTATTTATGTTTACATGTTATTTGTTGTGTGTTAAGTTAGTTTATATTCTGTGGGTTTAAGGTTGGGCGGCGACTGGTACAAGGTATACCGAGTGACATTGGTCTTGTACTAGTGTTCTATAGGTACAAATTTTCTTAATTGGAAATTTGTTAGCAACAATTTGCTGCTATTTTGTTAGCTGTGACGACTGTGTTCATATTTGTTTTTGTAATATTTTTTCTGTTCTTTATTTTTGTTTGATTTGTTTGTATAATTTGTTGGTCTACTCTTTCCTATCATTTAATTCTTTACACCCTTATGTTTATACACTGTGGCGTTATTTGTCTTGTTGATTTCATTGCAGTTATTATCACAGGTTCTGTGACTATTCTCTTTAGATCTCCTAGTTAAATTATTTAATTTCTGCAATTGTTTTCATATTGTCTTTTCTTGTTTGTCCTTGTTAATGTCTTTAGTTGACAGATGATATATAAGGTATAATTGAATACACTTATGCTATAGTACAGACCAGTACTTTATTATTATCATTGGTTACATTAAGGAAGTATACAAGACCTTTGTAAGGCTTGTCTCCCACAGTCATTGGGATATACAGATATTGTTTTCCACAGGTACTCAAGTTATTGTATTAACTATACAAGGTCTTTGACTAAGACTAAGAAAGTGAAGTGAGTATTAAAGTGGGATAAAGTAATTTATTTACTTTTTCAGGTTACTATTTCATTAGACAGGATGTCTACATTAGATTACTTTATTGCACAAGGGAAATCCCTTGATAAGACTGGTAAAGACTTAGAAGAATGGGAAATTGCTCAATATGACAAAGCATTAGCTGCTGAACAAAAGAAATTGCAGATGCAGGTGGAGGAAAGGAGATTTGAGGCAGAGCAAAAAAGACTAGACAGAGAAGCTGCTGCTGCTGCTGCTGCTGAACAAAAAAGACTAGACAGAGAAGCTGCTGCTGCTGCTGAAGAAAAAAGACTAGACAGAGAAGCTGCTGCTGCTGCTGAACAAAAAAGATTAGAAGCTGAAGAAAAAAAAGCAATAAGAGAACATGAATTTGAGTTAGAGAAATTAAGATTGACAATTATGAGTAATGTTAATCAGGCATCTAGTGGTAATGGTAAACCCTTTATTTACAAGGTCAAGGTACCGGCGTTCAACTCTGCCAATGATGACATAACATTCTGGCTTGATAGATTTGAACGTGCTTCTCGAGCTCATAATGTGGATAAATCACAGTATGTGAATCAGTTGTCTGAAAATCTAAAAGGGGATTCTCTGACTAAGTTATGTTTGGTTGAAGAGGCCGACAAGGATAATTATGATGCTATTAGGGCAGCCTTGATAAAGAGATACCAATTGTCAGAGGAAGGTTATCGCCTTTTGTTTAAAACAATGAAACCTGAGGTAGGTGTAGAATTCTCAGAATTCATTGCAAAAGCACGACTTACACTTTCACGATGGATTGAATTATCCAAAACACAGAAAACATTTGAGGCTCTTACGGATTTATTACTCAGAGACAAGATCATGTCTTCAGTGAATAAACCATTCCTAGAATTCTTACATGAGCGTAAACCTAGTACATTAAAACAAATGGAAGAAAATTGTGACCAATATGCCACGGCACACCCTGACGTGATTCTGAGCAACACTAACATTAAAGAGGGTATGCCAGTAGCTTCTGCAACACAATACAATCATAATTCTTCTCATAACTTCAAAGGAACTCAAAATAAATCTCACAAAAAGGTTAATTGGAATGGTTACCAAAACCAAGGTAACCACTCAAATCAAGGTTCTTCTTTGAAGACCTGGAACCGGGCTGACAGTCCTAGATACAGGGGTACTCATAATTATAGAAATTTCCGAAAAGGTAGTCACTATAGGAACTACCCAAGTTTTCCTTCATGGAAGCAACAAAACCAACATTACAGGGATACTCATTATAATGAACATGATGATTATGATCATGAATATTATTATCCTAACCCAAACAGGGGTTATAGCAGAGGAAATAATAATAACTATAGAGGTTATAATAATCGAGGTAGATCACAATACAAAAGACATAAATCTCATTACCAGGCTAACTCTGCACAGCAAGAGTTTCATGTAGCGGGTAATCAAAATAATGATAAGAAAGACTCTAATAATGTAGGATGTTCTGCTTTTGACTTTGGTAGAGCATCTCAGTGCTCCCAATGCAAAACATTATTCGATCCAACCACAGTTTCCACTTTAAGCTGTGGTCATCCTCTCCCCGCTCTTCCTGCGTCAGTCGCGCATAATGGAAGAGGTGCTCTTGTCTTCAATAGAGGTCTAGTAGATGGTACTCCGGTATCAATCCTTTTCGATTCGGGATGCACCACCATTGGAGTGAGGCAGTCACTCGTAGATCCTTCTCGAGCCACGGGAAAAGTAATCAAATGCGTAACATTTGGTTATGTAACAGCGTGGGTGTTTCTTTTATTATCTATTTTAACTAGGTGACTGAGGCAGGCCTAGTTATTATTCTATGTGGTCAAATTTCCTTCCTTGACCTATCTCCCAAGTAGAGCTATCTCTTTAACTGGCCTCCTTGTTCCGCCAGAGATGGTGATTCCTTGATGAGATAAGGTTCGTCTTTACTTCAACCCAGACCACGTTCTTCTCTCCTAGGTGTTGTATAGCGACTGTTGCGTATAGGGTGTTCAATTATTCCTATCTCTCCTATTATTCACTTCTAATAACTCTCCATTCCTTAATCTCTTCACACATCAAAGCAACCGGAGTGATGTGATTCAATTTCGAAAACAACTTTTATTTACATAAGATAATCCAAGATCAACCAACATAATTCATCAGACACAGTTCTCAATTACAATGTCCTCAAGTCTTCCACTTGATTCAATCAAATATCTCAAAGCATAGTTATACATTGTTTCTCCTATAGCCTCTTGCATATTTCGTTGTATACCTAGCCTACTAAAGATCCTTCTCATTTTACACGATTTTTCTCATATTTTCTACAACAGTTCTAAATCCTTGGAGTCATGTTCTCACCCAATCTCAACCTAGTTAGGTTTAACTCCTTTAAATGCAGCATATAAGATTTCAGTAGCTACACCTGAAATAATCAAACAATGTCCAACACCAAAATGGCCGCCACCATACTTACTCTAATATGAGAGAGCGCATGAGATGTTTCATGAATATCAGATTCACTTGTGGTGGCGTCTTCATACTTACTCGTATATGAGAGAGCGCATGATATGTTTCATAAATGTCAGTGCTGTAAACCCTTTGTTCAATACCATCTCGTTTAATGGCAATGCCTCATCTTCTTGGTATGACAGCCCATCCTGGCTATCTGATAATAAAAGTTATCCACTTTTTTAAGCTTTAATTATGCCTTTGCTTCAATATTCTCTTCTGTAGCTCGCTCCCTTAAATAGATGCGTCATTAGCCTGTGACAAAGTTGCTGAAAGTCAAAAAAAAATAGTTCAACATTCCTCTTACCGTTTTAAATCGAAGTCCAACACCTATCACAATCCCTACTGTTCACCCTTATTCTATTCCTAATATGTTCATCTCAGTATTTAACCACAGATAATCTACTCTCCTGAATTCCTATCGCTAAGAAATTCTAAATCTAGCTATCAGTTTCTGGATACGAACACTTGTTGACCACAAGTTCGTTTCTTGAGAGCCCTGGGCGGCACTTCTTGCTTTCGCAAAGTTTCTGATGGGACTGATCTCTTTTCGTCCTTCAATTTCCTATCTGATGATCCACAGTTGTTTTTTGAGTGAATGCGATTGGTCCGTTATTCAGTTCACTCACCTATCGCCACCTACACGCTTAATTCTATGCGGTCCAACTCCGTGAACTGTGCTACATAGCTGTTTACATTTCGCTCACTTTTCACGTGCGGTTTATTCTACTCTGCGTTCTCTTAACTGTAAAGGGCGCTAATAATATTGTTATTCCCCTTAGTACTTTTTTACCTTAGTTACATTTTCCCTTCTATGTCTCTACTAAAACTAGTCTGATATGTAAATTTGGTAAACTCTAATGATATATACTTAGATTACTTTAAAGTCTAAAAAGGTTCCCTCCCTTACAAAAAACACTACATTTTCATTCTTTTATCTCCCATGTTAAGAACGAATAGCCTATCACTTAAATTATTCTGATTTCTAAAACCATTTTTATATACTCTTTCATCTTGTTAACACCAAATAACTGTTCGACTTACTTAAACCTACAGTGTATTTTACACTGCACAACCACACGGTGACATATACGTCCCGGGAACGTTCAAATGTATCACGCAGGGAAACATTTGTGTTCTACCAAAAAAATCTATTATTAATGTATCCCACTAACATCTCTAATACTATTACCATAGACGACTCGAAATTACAGACAAATTAAATAGTAATAGTGAGACTATATTATAAACCTGATATCAATGCTACAACTAGAGCATCTCATTAATTTCTACTTCAACATAAAATATTATTTTCATGAATATAAAAGGCATAAATGAACATTGTATTTACTTAATTCATTACCATCATCTCTCAAACAAGTAGTACCCAATAATGCAACCAAGTTTTATCCCTTATCTCTGTATAACCAGTGCAATAAAATATAGGGACGTTCATCCTCAGTGCAATCTTTGCCTATGTCCATGAATAAGACCCCATATGACTGAGTCTGGATCATTTCTCATCTCCTTTCTCTTTTTTTTCTACTAGTCCTGAACACCTCTATGCCTGAGATAGGTACATTATACCAATTAACATGCTCTTAAGGTACTATACAATTTTTCTTTTTCTTTTCAACCAATGTCAGTGTTGATCATGTAGTATGCTACATTTTGTACCTTGGGAAGAAGTCTATTAAGTTTCCCAAGACTATGTGTAGTTATTGTAGTCTGTCACACTCTTAAGATTATATATGTATATTCTAGCATCTCATTAACATCGTATTGGAAAAAACAAGTAAACATTGTATTTAACACTTCTCAAACATTATAATTATACATTCTATTTATATACATATATATATGGGCGACATGGTACTGCCTCTGGAAGCAGAGGTTTGTCAGTCCTTAATATGTCTATAGTATCTGCCGTCAATGTCAGTATTCATTGCACCGGTCAGATAGGCAGAGTAGTAGAAATATAATATATATATATCGCCATCAAGCATGCACTTAACTAAACATCCCCAAAGTGACAGCAAGAGATATGTGTTACTACGTCAGGATATGATATGCTCGGCTGATTCTAGCCTTGGATGCATCAGTCGAGTTACCAGTCATGTATGCAACTAATCACGCGAAATCTTACCATCTGTCTTGGGGCAATAGCGAAGGACTTATGTCACTATTGTCAGAACAGGATGTGCTCGACTGATTCTAGCCTTTGATGCATCTGTCGAAACCGTAAGCTCAGTCTGTTACTATATACATGTACCCCTGTATGTCGGAGTTAACCAAAATTTTCCAGACCAAAATGCCTCAACTCAATGCGGACATGACCATGTAAGGGTCATCTGTGTTGTATCTTACCCAACCAGTAATTTATATCAACTGTGGAAACATCTCATCTCGAAGTCACCTGTATAAACACTGTCATATGGAATAAGGCCCTTTATCTACCGTCTAATGTGCGCAGCTCTGAGGGAGTAGGTTTTTCTCTTTTTTTTTTTCCTTTCATTGCTGCAACACCCTGGATTGGTCTGTGACATCTGTCTTCATATATCTTCCCTTCTTTGAACTGGTCCTGAACAATATATATATATCTGAAATACATACACATTATAAGTTAACCATGCACATTGTTCTATATAAACTAATTAACAGTGCTGATCTGTTATGGGAAGCCTTGTCCTATGCAGAATCTTGTTATTGTCTTTCTAGAAATCTGTGTCTTTTCTAATCTTGGTATAAACTAGTTTGATCAGTTATAACGGTCTGTTTCTAAGCTTTCTTTATCACTGGAATATGTCATGTGATTAGTCAAACTTTATCCTTCATCTCTATATGATCAATGTACTTTCATAAGTTAATACACTACACAGTTAAGTTTCTTTGCAAAGTTCTACGCTTCTGTTCACCACGTTAGTGTATTTTGTAAATGTCTAAGTGTATTTCGAACTATCACTAACCACTATGTTGAGCCTAATAGATCTGATTAGCTAACTAATCGTTGGATACCGTTGATAGAGGTACCGTGATTAAGCACTATAGCTGGGGAAGTGCTGTGAATAGTACTATTTGCTGGGGAAGTACTTTACGGCGATTACACTGTTTGTATGAATTTGGAGATCTGATTTGTAAGCTCCATCAGTGTAACTTTCTCTACTGTAGAGACGACTGTCGTACTGATGAAATTGGTATCAGTTGTGATGTTATTTATAGTCGCTCTGCAGGAGGATGAGGACGAACGAATTTAGGTTGTTGTTGTCAGTATGACAATAGCTTGTTTACTTGATGATGTTTACATTCTGAGTTTGGTGTTGGTAAAGTCGTCCATTCTTTGAATGACATTTTCTTTGCTCTACGTTGATAAGTTCTGATTGCAAAGGTGCTACAGTCGTATCAGCGATAATCTGGTAAATGTTTGTATGCTGTGCTGTAGAGCTTCACTTCTGACAAGTTTTGTTATGTTTCAGTGCTCGTAAGGTATCTGATCTTCTTCTTCCCAACCGTAATGTCTTCGCTAGTGGTTGTAGTTGTGGCTGGTGGTTGTTGATCTGAGTTCTCCTTCTGTATGGCTCCGTTTCTGCAACTTGTTTCTTCTCATCGGTTGTAGATGTCTGTTCTTCCTCTTGATACATCTGAGCTTGCCTGGCATTTCTTCTGTCATCACATGTTCGCTTCACATGATCACTGGGGATGCGACAGGTGTCACAGGGAATGTATTGGGCTTGACGCAGGGATAGGGAAAAGATGGTTGTGACCATGTGATAACATTGCAAACACTGATGCGTTGTCTCTGTGTAGTGTGGCCAGACTTCTTATGTGATTCTTGCTTCTTTGTTTCTTCTGTAAGGCTTCGACTCCGCTGTAGTATATCATTTCCCGTTGACTGCAAAGGTCTCCCATCTTCAATGTCCCGACTTGATCGTCTAGGCTGATGTCAACTTGTGGCTGGTAGTTATGGTTGGCTTCTGTTTCCTTCTGTAAAGTTCCAATTCGGCTGATACTTCTGAAGATGTGAGTGATCGTCTTCTGTCATCACATGTTCGCTTCACATGATCACTGGGGTTGCAACAGGTGTTGCAGGGAGTATGTTGGGATTAACGAAGGAATAGGGAATGATGGTTGTGACCATGTGACTAACATTGCGAACATTGATGTGTTGTCTTTGTAGTGCAGGTAGACTCATGTGCTTCTTGCTTTCGTCTGTAAGGCTTGGACTCCGCTGTACTGTTTCTTCTTGTTGATTGTAAAAGTCTATTATCTTCCATGTCCCGTCTTGATCATATAAGGCAGGATTAACTTGTAGCTGATAGTTGTAGTTGATACTTTATTTCATCCCATAATTGTTGTCTTCTTGTGGTGCTTCATCAAAAATCTAAGTCTGTAGTATTTCTGCCGTCGTCACCACGACTTACTATTTCCGTCGTCACAACGACTTACTATTTCCGTCGTCACAACGACTTTTCAATATAATTTTCCGCCGTACTACCGCGGCCTTAAATGTATGTCTTACATCTCCTTTACTCGACTCCCCTACTGCAGTGCCCTATTGGTCAGGTGTACTCAGTGCTCTCTTGTATGCGGTATAGACCAATTATACTAAGTCTTCCCAAGACTGAGCTTACGCCGCCATTTTGTTTATGTCTTAATATGCTATGCCTCTCCTCTCTTAGCTTCTATCTCTTTCTATTTCTGCACTACTTCATCTCCAAAAATTTCCACATCATGGCCTCCTTAGCTCTAAGCGTTTCTAACGCTATCTGTTTATCAATATCTTTAGTCTCTTCTGCTATTCTGACTTCATTAACACTTTGTTTCATCTCTACCTCTGTATCTCGTATATCTCCCGAGTTTCTCTCACTCCTCTCCACTTCTTCCCTTCTCGCACTCCCTGAGTTCCTCTCAGGTTCTATGTCGCTACCGCGACCTCTAATTATACTCCTATTTCTCTCCCCCTTTCTACTATTAGATCGGTATCTCCCTCGATCCATAGTAGTTTCTCTACTTCTACTATTGTTCTATAAGCTTCTCGGCTCTTGGATCGGTAACCTCGTCGATCCGTATCTCTCCTATCATCACTTCTATCTCTCCGTGTACCTAGTCCCTCGGGACTCTTGGATCCGTACTCTCGTCGATCCGTATCTCTTCTTCTACTATCATCTCTATGTGTTAGCCTATCTCGGCTCTTAGATCGGAAATCCTCTCGATCTGTATCTCTTCTACCCGCTTCATGTGTGACCGTGGACTGGGTCTTCTTTTCTAAACTATTGCTGGCTTCTTCAAATTTTCTATCAATAATTTCGTACAGTGCAGTTATATCTTTCACAAGTTGTTTTACCTCTTGTTTTCTTTTAGATAAGTCTATATCAAACTTCGTCTCTAATAATTGGTGCACCTGCTTTATTGTCACGGTTTTAAAGTCGCATTCTCTGAAGATACATTTTATTTCTTTCTTCAACTCCTGTGTACTTGGATTAGCTACCTTGATAATTTTCTTCTTCTCCTCCGGACCGCTGTTAACGCTCTGTACTGTTCCTGTACGCCTGTCTGATGTGTCAGTGTTAAGATCAACATCTGTTTGTTTTGCCGAAACTGCAGCTTTATTCTCTGTTTGTATTGTTGAATCTGCAACTTGTTTCTCTGTTTGTGTTGCTGAGTCCATCTGTGCTGCTGCTGTAACCTGCTTCAACTGTTCTTGATTCTTTTGTGGACTAAGGCTGTTATTTCTTGAATATCCACTATTCAAGGGAACGTCGCTCAACTCTGGAACTGGTATATGACTTTGCAAATGCAGGTCAGTTCTTTCTGGATCTTTGTATGTGACAGCTTCTTGTTTCTCATCTTGCACTTGATCTTGAATGTTACTTTGTTGTATGTTATCAATAACATTGTTGTTACTTTGACTTGACTTTCCCATCTGGGTCATAAGTAATGTCTTTATGTCTTCTAGAACACCTATTCCTTTTGACACTAGACTGTTCAGCATCTCATCAGCAGTCTCTATCTCTGACATATTAGCAATTGTTTGCTGGACTTTTCTGCACCGTTTATCTTTCTTCATCTGTGCTTGACTCCATAGCATCGACAAGAATGTTCCTGGTTTCATGCCTGCGCTGTCATTCTCCATATAACTTTCTTCAGATGTTATCTTTTCTGTATTATCGACCGTTTCAATACTGTACGAATCAGGTAAGTCATCTGTTTGTACTGCGACATTTGTAACTTGTCTTGACTTTATCCTGACTGGGATTAAACTCTTCTTAAACTTGCCATCCGTTTGTACCGCGACACTCTTCATTTGATGTTCCATTCTAGTAACTTGTCTTTTCTGGACTGCTTGTGGACTTGTCATTTCTGTTAATATCTTTGTATTTGTTCTTGTTGGTATTCTGTGATGTTTCTTCCCTGATTTGATTTGCCCGATGTGTGCTCTCCATCCATCTTCTGTTGTGAGGAGGCCAACTTGACCGTTGTTTAATGTTATGTTTTTAAACTCCCATAACTGTCTGGTTTTAATTTCATTGATAAAATTTCTTAAAGTTATTCTCTGTGCTCTCTTGTTCAAAGTGTCCCAGTGTTTGTTATAACCATTCCGTCGTGAGTTGTTGTAGTTTTGTTGGTGTGGGCGATGCTGTTGACATGTTTCATCCTGAAATGGTGTAGCCATTTTGTCGCTTTAGGAGAGGTGGTCACGGCGCCAAATTGACGATATGTAACAGCGTGGGTGTTTCTTTTATTATCTATTTTAACTAGGTGACTGAGGCAGGCCTAGTTATTATTCTATGTGGTCAAATTTCCTTCCTTGACCTATCTCCCAAGTAGAGCTATCTCTTTAACTGGCCTCCTTGTTCCGCCAGAGATGGTGATTCCTGGATGAGATAAGGTTCGTCTTTACTTCAACCCAGACCACGTTCTTCTCTCCTAGGTGTTGTATAGCGACTGTTGCGTATAGGGTGTTCAATTATTCCTATCTCTCCTATTATTCACTTCTAATAACTCTCCATTCCTTAATCTCTTCACACATCAAAGCAACCGGAGTGATGTGATTCAATTTCGAAAACAACTTTTATTTACATAAGATAATCCAAGATCAACCAACATAATTCATCAGACACAGTTCTCAATTACAATGTCCTCAAGTCTTCCACTTGATTCAATCAAATATCTCAAAGCATAGTTATACATTGTTTCTCCTATAGCCTCTTGCATATTTCGTTGTATACCTAGCCTACTAAAGATCCTTCTCATTTTACACGATTTTTCTCATATTTTCTACAACAGTTCTAAATCCTTGGAGTCATGTTCTCACCCAATCTCAACCTAGTTAGGTTTAACTCCTTTAAATGCAGCATATAAGATTTCAGTAGCTACACCTGAAATAATCAAACAATGTCCAACACCAAAATGGCCTCCACCATACTTACTCTAATATGAGAGAGCGCATGAGATGTTTCATGAATATCAGATTCACTTGTGGTGGCGTCTTCATACTTACTCTTATATGAGAGAGCGCATGATATGTTTCATAAATGTCAGTGCTGTAAACCCTTTGTTCAATACCATCTCGTTTAATGGCAATGCCTCATCTTCTTGGTATGACAGCCCATCCTGGCTATCTGATAATAAAAGTTATCCACTTTTTTAAGCTTTAATTATGCCTTTGCTTCAATATTTTCTTCTGTAGCTCGCTCCCTTAAATAGATGCGTCATTAGCCTGTGACAAAGTTGCTGAAAGTCAAAAAAAATAGTTCAACATTCCTCTTACCGTTTTAAATCGAAGTCCAACACCTATCACAATCCCTACTGTTCACCCTTATTCTATTCCTAATATGTTCATCTCAGTATTTAACCACAGATAATCTACTCTCCTGAATTCCTATCGCTAAGAAATTCTAAATCTAGCTATCAGTTTCTGGATACGAACACTTGTTGACCACAAGTTCGTTTCTTGAGAGCCCTGGGCGGCACTTCTTGCTTCCGCAAAGTTTCTGATGGGACTGATCTCTTTTCGTCCTTCAATTTCCTATCTGATGATCCACAGTTGTTTTTTGAGTGAATGCGATTGGTCCGTTATTCAGTTCACTCACCTATCGCCACCTACACGCTTAATTCTATGCTGTCCAACTCCGTGAACTGTGCTACATAGCTGTTTACATTTCGCTCACTTTTCACGTGCGGTTTATTCTACTCTGCGTTCTCTTAACTGTAAAGGGCGCTAATAATATTGTTATTCCCCTTAGTACTTTTTTTACCTTAGTTACATTTTCCCTTCTATGTCTCTACTAAAACTAGTCTGATATGTAAATTTGGTAAACTCTAATGATATATACTTAGATTACTTTAAAGTCTAAAAAGGTTCCCTCCCTTACAAAAAACACTACATTTTCATTCTTTTATCTCCCATGTTAAGAACGAATAGCCTATCACTTAAATTATTCTGATTTCTAAAACCATTTTTATATACTCTTTCATCTTGTTAACACCAAATAACTGTTCGACTTACTTAAACCTACAGTGTATTTTACACTGCACAACCACACGGTGACAGTGGCACATTGGAGAAGTACTCCACTGCCATTATCAATATTGCTACTCCTTTCTTTACAGGAGATGTGCAAGCATGTCTTCTGCCGAATCTGATCGCTGATCTTATCATCGGTCGCATTCATGGAGTGAAAGAATGTACTCCGCAACAAATTGCTGATTGGGAAAATAACAATATGCAAACTGCTAATGCAGTAGTCACTAGGGCTCAAGCTCTTAACATGCCTCAATCTTCACCTTCTGAAGATAATGATGCGCAGATCCAAGATGATCCCTTGGAGATTTCCCATGACTCCTTTATAAAACAGCAGAAAGATGATCCTACTCTAAAGAAATTCTTTACTCTGGCAACAAAAGGTGATCCGAATAAAGACACAAATCGTAAATCTTGGATTACGATGAAGAATGGCGTACATGTGCGTATGTTACAAGACTCCGCTAAGTCCGCTCATTCTCAAATTCTAGTGCCCAAAAATATGAGAGTGAAAATCTTACAGCACGCTCATGATTCTCAGTGTGCTGGGCATATGGGTTTTTCCCGTACTAAATCTAGAGTTCTGGCGTCTTTCTTTTGGCCTTTTGTGAACAAGGACATACGAATCTGTTGTCGATCTTGTAAGGTATATCAAGAAGTTAAATCCAAAGGTCCACGCCATGCTGCACCTATTCAGGCTGCAGATATTCCAATTCGACCATTTCAAAAGATGGCGATAGACATCATCGGTCCATTTAAAATAAAGTCTGCTAGAGGACACCAATTTATCTTGACGTGTGTTGACATGTGCACACGTTGGCCAGAGGCTGTTCCTCTAAAGAGCATAACTACTGCTGATATTGCAGATGCTCTTTGGCTAATATTTTCTCGTCAGGGATTTCCAGCAGAAATATTATCGGACCATGGTACCCAACTCATATCGGATACTATGTCTCAAGTAATGTCGACTCTTAAGATAGAGAGATCTTTAAGTAGTATTTATCATCCTATGTCTAATGGGATGGTAGAAGGTCTGAATAGGACTCTCAAAAACCTATTAGGTAAGATAACTGAAGATCACCCTCAGGATTGGGACAGAGTTTTACCCGCGGCTCTCTTTGCATATAGAAAGGTCGCCAACGAACATACAGGATTTTCTCCCTTTGAACTTGTCTTTGGCGCGAAACCGCGAGGTCCTATGTCCTTACTTCATGATCTCATAACTGCTGATAATATTGTCGATGACACAAAATCCTCTTACGAATATGTCATTGCGCTTAGACACAAGATTATTGAAGCATGCAAATTGGCAACTGCTTCTTCTGAATTTGCCAAACAGAAGGCAAGGCAATTTGCCAATAAGAAGAGATGCTTGCGACAACTTTGTCCAGGAGACAAAGCATTTGTCTTGCTACCTTGTAGGGAAAACATACTTCTTATTTCTTGGAAAGGTCCATATGATGTAATATCAAAAGTTTCCGATGTCGACTATATTGTCGATATTGATGGGAAGCATAAAACCTTCCACATCAACATGCTCACGGAATTCCATGAACGTCCGGATTATTTACAACCTGTTTTCCAGGCAACGGACGATTCTCCAGTCCAACATGGGCATTACTCATCACTGTCAGTAATACAGGATGAGGAAACGAGTTTCTCGGATGTGAATTTGCCTTTTCCGATGATTCCGCTTCACTCTAATGAATCATGGAAAGATGTTGCAATTTCTCCCGAATTATCTCCAGGAGAACAGAAACAAGTTTCTACTATGTTACAACAATTTCAGGATGTCCTTACTGACATTCCTGGTCGTACTAATGTCATTGAACATGACATTATTCTTATTGACCATAATCCTATAAGAGTCAGACCGTATCCTATTCCGATACATTTTCAGGCACAGGTAGAGAAAGAGTTGGATGAAATGATAGATTTGGAAATAATTGAACCATCCACATTAGCATATTTTTCGCCGATGGTTATTGTACGGAAAAAAGACAATAACATACGTCTTTGCGTTGATTATCGCAAATTGAACCAAGTGACGAAATTTGATGCTGAACCTATGCCTTTACTAGAAGAGCTACTTACTAGCCTATCAAAATCTCATTTCTTCACTAAACTTGATTTGTCTAAGGGATATTGGCAAGTTCCACTATCCGAACACGCCAAGCCGTTTACTGCTTTTTCGACACCTAGGGGTCTATTCCAATGGAATTTCATGCCTTTCGGCCTTATGAACGCTCTTGCAACATTCGTATGCATGATGCGTCGAATCCTATCTCATCGCTCAGATGTCATTGCATATCTTGATGACATCTGTCTTTTCAGTGATACTTTGGAAGATCACTATAACGGGTTAAATGAACTATTGTCTATCCTACGCGAGCATAACCTGACAGCGAAACCATCTAAAGCATGTATTGGTTTTAGCGAAATATCTTTCTTAGGTCACCGGGTTGGTCATGGTTTCCTAAAAACAGAAGACCATAATACAAGTAAAATACTTAACATTTCTATTCCTAAGACTAAAAAGCAAGTGCGAAGTCTCTTGGGTCTAATACAATTTTACGGACGATTTATTCCGAATCTGTCCTCGATCATGTCACCTCTTTCTTCTCTGCTAAAGAAAGGGTCTCCTAACGTAGTCCATTGGACGCAAGAATGTCAATCCTCTTTGAATAAAGTTAAAACTATGTTTTCTACTTCACCTATTTTAGTGTTACCTACTACAGATAAGACATTTGTTCTTCGTAGTGACGCTTCATCCACAGGGATTGGAGCAGCACTAATGCAAGAGTACTCTGAAACTCTGCATCCTGTGATGTATATTTCTCGAAAACTAAATGCCGCGGAGAAGAATTACTCGGTCCTAGACCGTGAATTATTGGCTATGGTTTGGTCAATCCTTAAACTGCAAAGATTTCTTCTGGGCGCGCATTTCATAGTGGAAACTGACCAGAAAGCTCTTACGGCTATCCAAAGTAAGAACTTGAAGAGCTCGAGATCAACTCGATACGCCATTGCTCTTCAATCATTTCATTTCTCGGTGCGAGCTATCCGTGGGTCAGAAAATGTGATGGCAGACATTTTGTCTAGATGCCCACATGATTCCACCTAACTGTTAGATCCTGAGATTTCTAACATGTCTAACTTTACTACAGTTTTTCCTATTTTAAAGTGTGTACACATATGTAATATATCATATATTGATTGTATCACTACTTAGCGGTTAATTGATGTATATTCACCGCTGAGCTTTTGATGTTCTTCTTCTTTGGAAATCATGATTTTAAAATACCTAAGATGAACGATTTTTGGATAAATTATTGTAGAAATTGTGACTTTGCCAGTATTGTAGTATTCGGTGGTGACACCTCTCTGGAAATATTTATACTCAGAGAAAAACTTTCTCTGGATTCTAACATATTCTAACTTGTCGTATCATAGGACGACTTAGCCTTACATTGGGCGTTACATTTGTTTGGTATGCTTATCATCTGCGCATTGTTATTCGTGCGTTGTGAGCCTATTGTATGTTGCTCTTGGATGTATTTCAAAAAAATGTACCATTTTTTTCCCGGGGGGTGTGGTAATCTGTTGCGCATATTACATACACATATTCTTTTGTATGGAATTATGCGACACATGGATTACTTCGTCTATTTAATATGGACAATATATAGTTGTATTTATTTGGGTACGAAAATGCTTCCCTTGGTAAAGCTAGATAATCCATGATTGATTTATACGTTTGATTATATGGATGATCTCTCTTGATATTGATTCGGCGTATGAATAATTGAATTCATGTCAGTTCTCGTTTGTTAGGGCCAGAAAATAGATTAATTTTGCTTAGAATGTTTATGGTCCGAATTCATGTGTACTACTTGTCTAGTGCAAGAAGATTCAGTTTTATATTGTATATCTTTGTATGTTTAGGTCGAACTATATTCTTTGTGCCGGAATCTGGCGCAGGTATTCGTAGTCCTACTGGGTTGTAGAGAGTTCCGAAGTAGCCGCCGATAATGGCTGAGTGTTTTTTCTAGGGCTGGTCCTGTTATGATTAAAAAGTGATTTGTGGATGATTTTTCCATAAGGAGGGAATGTCTCTGCGAGAGTATTGTGTCAGAGCTTCTTCTCATGTACTTTATTATGTTTAAATTCGGACTCCAGGTAAAGCCAGACCCTCTTTTCTTTGATGACCTTCATTCGGTTAGGTTTAGATGACAACCTAGTTTGAACGTCGTTGGTCGTCCATATGCACAGTTGAAGATGACAGATTCCACTAGTATTCCTATCTACATGAAACAACCCTATTAATGTAGAGCTAGATGGAAAACTCTATGAAGTTATATATATATTCAAATGTCGAATTAACTTTGGCTTTATTAGTATCCTTCTGTTGGACGAGTGAGTGAAACTCACAGAAGGTGGCCATCTTTGAAGTACTGTCATTATGGTGCATCACTGGCCTGAGAACAGAATCTAACTCTTATTATCAGACAGTGGATCGGAGATCTTACCATCAAGGAACTCCGTTATTATGAAATAACATTATTACTGTCAAGAAAAGGTTCTAGCAACGAACCGCTATTACTATTCATGTATGTACATTTACTGAGTATGCGACGACAGACAACTAGAACGTCTGCCTACTGTCGTCCCATAATATATATTCATATGCTGCCTGAATACATTACTGATGTTGCTACTCAATTATGCAATATGATGATGTCCTGTCAACCATGTACTGTCATATGCAGATGTTCACGTCAAGTGTGTGTGTTCTTAATAAAAGGTGCGAAAAAACGTCAGCTGTAGTTCCAGCCATCTTTGACTCGTATAAGAGTGTGTGAGTGCAGTATTATCTAGTGTCAACTACATAGAAGTCACCATTCGCGTTGTTTCCACTCTCACACTACATCTACATGACCAGTAGATACAGCGCTGCGCAAGGTTGGGTAGTTGATCACGTTCCCACGTAGATTACATCTTTCAATCATACAGTGGTGACGCAGATGTCGTGCTCCTCCTGGAGCCTCAAGGGAAACCGGTTCCAGTATGACAAGTGCTGTCCAAAACATGGAAGTCTCTCATCGGGTCTTTTACAGTAGTGGCCAGTCAAACATCGATACTTTACAAGCATCCTATGCCACAAATATAGGGCTTCTCTCCTGTATATTTTCTTTTGTGGTTTTCGAGCCTGTAACTATCAGAAAATTCTGCACCACAATGTTACGACATGTTTAACTATGTCGTCTGCTATAGTTGGCAGTGCACATTTTAATGTTGAGAGATTTTGAATATAGAAGGATTTCATACTTTATGGTTTAGTGAACACAAGCCGCATGGTCCGATTGTGACGTGTGAGCGTTGATATGGTCACGATTGGTGACTAATGTAATTGACCCTTATTATTCTGACTGTCAAGCCATGAAGACGGGTTTTTTCTGTTCCTTCCAGTGTTAGGCTTCATATTGCCGAATTTATATTGAACATAGGGTCAGTCCATGTTATGATAATGAATTGATGGAATTAATGGTTTATGAATAACCATTTATGGAAGGATTATTTGCTCATTTATGAGCTATATTCGTCAAACTATTGGGTCTCATTTCTGGTGGTCTACATAGTTAGCGACGCATGTATACAGCCCATAATGTTCTGATGACATTTAAGGAACTGGACACTGACGGTAATATATTTTGAATGCTATACTATGTACTTCGTATGAACTGATTGCTATGGATGTCTTCGTTATTTCG
Source organism: Oreohelix idahoensis (assembly GCA_024509875.1). Classification (NCBI taxonomy): domain Eukaryota; kingdom Metazoa; phylum Mollusca; class Gastropoda; order Stylommatophora; family Oreohelicidae; genus Oreohelix; species Oreohelix idahoensis. Next base: position 77,402 of record JAMPIV010015995.1, on the reverse strand, counting down.
TTAAATAAATTGTATCCCTGTTGGACTCAGAAAGAAACCATGACTTACCAAGAATCACTCAAGTTAAAGTTGGTTTTGGTTGCTACGCCGTTTATTGATTCTTCATTCAACTACGATACGCTCTCTTTTATATGAAAATACTATTAACCTTTGTTTGACAATGAAACTCATGAGGAACCAGAACAGTGGTCAAAAAAATACGCTAACTGAGCTAAAACAGCATAATCATTGACCCGTAACAAGGATAGCGTAATCAACTAAAACAACATTATCAACTGGTGACCAGATGTGGCTGTGAAATTTTATTTCACATCAAGAACGAAACTACATTCAAAATATCGAGTTTCCATAATATCCTTTCGTTCGACATTGACAGTCCTTACGCATGCGTACATGACGTCACGATCTTAGCAACAAAGATTGTAGGTCTAACGGCTGTAAAAATTCATTCGACAAGTCTGCTTCATGGAATTTAATTCAAAATGCCTCATTCAAATACATCAAGGACTTGTCATTCCTGTAGCCCATTCACAGAAATCCGTTGGCACATGTTGACAGTTTCGGAGTTAGTCGCTACTCAAAAGATAAGTACCTTTTTGGGCATTAGGCAAATTTAGTCCACGTCGTCTTTTCAAAGGCGAGTCTTATTACCATTTTAAATTTTTTTATGTATGCATCGATGTTGTTTTTGTTCAACTCAGCGGTTTTGGTTGGTGGGAGATTTAAATTGATCAATATCTCTTTCCGAGGTCGATCGATTTGAATCCGTTCCGTAGGGTAGTTAATTTTTTTCATTTTGCAAAGAAACCCATTGAAGATTTCCTGATGGATACTTTCGTTTGCATTTGAAATGATTTGACCTTGATTGTTAGCTGTGATGTTCTGTAAATAACTGGTGTATTTGCTGTACTAAGTTCCATCTTTATTCAGTTCTAGTCATATGTTCGTAATCTATCTCATCCATCCTGATCTGACTATCTTTTAGTTCATAATATATCTGTCAGTTAAATGAGTCCATTGTTACGTCACCATTTTTCGTGTACATGTTTAATCTACACTTAGTGCAACCTTGACCTTAATTGTGTACTTCCGATTTTTCTGCTCCGTTTGTGAATTCATTAATGTCTGAAATTGTCACTTTTGTGGGGTGCTACTGTTTTGTACAGCTTGGTTTATTGTTCGTCTTATATTTATTCATTTCTTATATTAATGATATAATAATATTATAAATTGATTATTAATAGAATAATAAAATAATTTGATTAATTTTCACTAAAGTACCTGATAACAAGGTGATGTCATCAATTTGCACTAGTAGTCCAAGACACTAGTATTTGTTTATTATGACTAAGGCATAATAGCATATTATATTGAGAATTAACTATAAATTTATAGTTTGCTTTGAGTATAACAGGCATATTAGATATAAATTAGTACACTTTCCTAGTACTACAGTGTTCACTGGGCACATACATATATAAATAATTGAATAACATAATTATGGATATTAGATGCATGAAATAATCTCAGCATCATAAATAAATAAGTATCATAACTATTTGGGGTTTATGTTGGTATGAGTAGTTAATACTATTATAAAATATTGAATAAAAATAGTTGTTGAACTTACAACTAATATTAAAATAATATTATAGTTGGTTACATTGAGTATCCAGCCATTCAGCACGTACTAATAATTTCATTTTGTTGAATAATATATATTGTTAATTAAATACATAGACTATTAACGTCAAGATGCTTACCTTAGACCATTTTGTTAAAATTGGAAAAGATTTCAATTAAAAAAGGGACGCACTTCAGGAATTCGCAATGACTGAACTTGCGAAATATGAAGCAAAAATGGAGGAACAAAAGGCTGCATTGAAGAAGGAAGAAGAAGAGAGAAAGGTTGCATTGAAGAAGGAAGAAGCAGAATGTGAGATGAAGGAAATTGAAAAAGAAAATAGATTAAGAGAATTAGAGGAAAATAAAAGGAGACAAGAAGAGATTATAAGGCAACAAGGTAAAGAGTTGGCACTCATCAAGTTGGAAACAGCAAAATTACAGGCACAAAATGCTACTACAAGCCATGGTGATAATTCTCAAAATGTATTTTCATCCAACGAAAACAAAAGTTATAACTTTAATGTACCTCATTTTAAGTTAAATTTTGACGACCTAGCATCATATCTAGCACAGTTTGAACAGGTATGCAAAACAAATAACTTGGATAAATCCGCATGGGCATTAAAACTTAACAAATTTTTAGATGGTGAGCCCTTAAATGCAACTGAGAATGTTGATCCTACAATGGCAGGCGATTATGATGCAATAAGGGCTTTATTATTGAGATGGTTTCATTTAGATGGGTAGTAGACTTAGGTTTAAAACGCTTCTACCAGAGTCCAATAAAGACTTTACAGGTTTTATTGCAAATATACGCAATACATTTAATAGATGGGTGGAACTTGCAGGAGTTAACAAATCTTTTGATAAATTTGTTGATTTGTTACTCAGGGATAAAGTTCTATCCTCTGTGAGTCCACTGTTCTTTTCATTTTTACAAGAACGAAAACTATCTACCATTGCTGCTTTAGAAGAAATGGCAGTAAATTATTGTTCCGCACATCCTAATGTGAGCATATTTAACTCACAAATAAGAGAACCTTTACCTGTGGCCTCCAATATGTCATATCATGGTTATGACAAATCAATAACACACATTCTAGATAGAAATCATTACAGGGGAAGTTATAATGATAAGTATAATCATGGACGTAATCATTATAACAATAATGACAATTTCAACAGAGGTAGACAGCAATATAGAAACAAGACACCTCATTTCAGGTACAACAAAGGTCAACATAATTCAAATCTGAATAGACCATTTGACTATAATACTAAGAATAATAGTAACAGAGGGTATAGCAATAATCAAGGCTCTAGACCCAGATATAACAGCCATCACGGGGGACAATGAAATGATCCTCACAACTATTCCAGTCGTCGTTCTCAGTCACGTCAATCACATTATGATCACAATGCAGGGGCGGCACTCACAGATGGTACGACCCCTAGTATTTCTGATAATAATAATCAGTCACAATCTTCATCTTCATGTTGTGCTGTTAATTTTAATGTGGCAAATAGTTGCCAAGATTGTAATGCTGTTTTTCAGAAGGCCAAAGAAACAGTACTGAATTGTGGACACCTTCATACAGCAGTTGGTCTTTCGGCGAACGATGGCACAGGCACCCTGATGTTCAATAGAGGATTAGTTAATGGTACTGTGGTCTCAGTTTTGAGGGATACGGGATCCACCAACATCGGAGTCCGGCAGTCACTAGTCCACCCGAGTTGTGGTACAAATGAATATGTTAGATGCATGACATTTGGGGGTACTATTGAGTACTACCCCACTGCCATTGTATATGTTAACACACCATTTTTTACAGGTAATGTCAAGGTGTGCATGTTGCAGAATCCGGCAGCTGATCTTACGGTGGGACGCATCCACGGCAGTAAGGATTGCACCCCAGAAGAAATTAATGAATGGGAAAGGAAAAATTTGCAATTTTTTAGCAATGCTAACGCCGCAATTGCAATGGCTACATTACGTGCCAAGAATCTTAATACATGTGGCACAGCAGTTTCAAATTTTACTCTTTGTACTATTTTTGAAAAAAAGGAGAATGGTGAGACTCTCCATCAAAATAATAATAAGGATAATATCAAAGTTGATATTGACGCTACATGCACACCAATTGTCAATCAAGCCGACACGGTGATGCATACATCTTATGATGTACCTGTACATACTTCGACCAATGTCAATATTACAACTCCAGTGAATGTGAGAAAATCATTTCGAGGCAAGTACACCTTCCCTCGACATGATAATATCGCCAATTCAATTAATGAATCTTGGCGACAGAATCAGATTGAAACTGATTCTAAGAAATCTACTGAATTGGGTAACGATGGGGATGACTTCACTAAAAAGAGAAATAATAGTGAGTTTAGTATGAACTTGAACGATAAAGTTCAGGCTAATAAGTCTGTCAGCAAAGTTTTTACTTTGCACAGCAAGGAAGTGTCTACGACATGCAGGAAACGTACTGCCTTAAATACTAATAGATATCATCCTAAGTTCAGTCAGGATGATACATCATCCAATAAAAATACAATGTCTATGGTAAAAGGGAAATTTAATCTTTTTATATGACAAGGAATACATATCATCATTGTTCACAATTTCGTGACAATGATACTACATATATTGGGAAAAGTGCATATTCTCGCACGGTGTTAGTGCGAAATCTGCCACATGAAACTACCTGGCAGGTACTTGGCAATTTTTTTCAGTATACAGCAAACGTTAAGTTTGTTCGTCTTCTGCCATCATTCAATGGTCAGAAGAGGGAGGCGTTGGTTACCTTCCATAACAATAGAGACGCTCGTTTGGTTATAGAGCGTGACAATGGTGTTTACTTTCATCACCATTCTCTTAAGTTACAATTGGTATCTGATTCTGCTTCACGCAGATATTAGCCTATCTGTATTAGGATTGGTTATCACATTCTTGATGACTCAGCATGGTCAGTCATCATCTCTTGTCTTTCATATTCATCTATCCTAATATAGATTGATTTAGTGACATATTTAATGTTGTACACATGTTTTATGTCTTTATTTGTTTTTACCATGCCTACAAGAGACAGTAACGTGGTCGATTATTCTAACTATGCTCAGCCAAAGCAGCATAAGTTTTGTATATCGTCTATTGTCTTAAGAAAAAAAGACAGGCCTATGAAAGTGACATGGATGAAATAAGCGCTCACTAAATTTCTAGGAATTTTATTTTATTAAATACCTCCTAAATTTGAGGTCAACATTTGCTACTAAATTTTACGCAAATGTATCTCTCCGTCAGATGTCAGCAATTACGTACTAGGAGCGAGCTGTACTTCGCGACGTTACGATTCGGTGTAATAATAATAATAAATTCTTTATTTCCAACTCTCACAGCCGTATGTTAACACTGAGATAACATTTGAATTAAACAGACGAAGCTTGGTATGTATATTCAATGATCGTAATTTCCAAATGTTAGATAATCTATTGAAGGCGCTAGCTGCCAAAGCAATTCTAGTATGGATTTCTCTTGTTGTGTCACCATCCTGAGTCATTTTACTGCCTAAATAATTGAAACTTTCAACTTTCTGTAGTTTTTCCCCGTTCAAGATGATATCAAAGGTCTCGTTAGAAAAGTTCATAGCTTTAGTTTTAGAGGCATTTATTTGGAGACCAATTTTAACTGAGAGATGACACAAATTATTTATTGCTTCTTGGGATTGTCTTGGTGTTGAACTTAAGAATGCTACATCATCTGCGAAATCCAGGTCCCCCAGGAATTTTCCATTTGTCCATTTTATACCCAATTGTTCATTGTGGGTATAGTTTCTCATAACCCAATCAATAGCTATTCCAAAAAGTAGTGGTGACATAATACGGTATGTCTAAGTGGAACTATTTTTCCTTGTACTGAACTTTGGGGTCAGGGAGTTCTGCGCATGCCGGAGAGAAGAGAGTGTCTTCCAGGATGATGGAATACCGGGCGAAAGCCTTGTCGAAGACGAGTCCCCAGTCTGTGATCTCTATGATTTGTTATGGGGGAAGAAGATAATTTCTGATATGTTTATTAAGTCTACTAGTCCCCAGTGTTTATTCTATAACGCCAAGAGGAGAGCGTTTGTGTTTGCTAGAGTATTTCCTATGCCAAGGTAACAGAACTGTTCACTGAACTCTTTCATTCCTAGGCTCAGATGGGCATACGTCTATATGAATTTACCTATGTCTATATGTCGGGACGACATGTTATCTAGCAGCACTGGATATGTTTATATGCAGCAATTATGAGGACAGAATATGCTGATACTTGTAGAGAATATTTGTGTTCATGAACTGAACCTTTATTGAAGATTTCCTATACATCTGTAAAGTGAGCGATGCTCAAAGGGAACCAGAAGCCATTTTGGAATTCTATTTATTGTGGAATCCTATTTATTGTCAATCATCAATCAGAGAACGGGGATGCCCCTTATTATCAGGTGATGATTAAGAGATCACAGTTATAAAGAAAACCCAATACTGGTGGGTTAACATTATCTTCACATAGATTTGCTGTACTTTACCTAAATGAATCTTCGCTAGAAAAGAGGTCCTGTTTAGGAGTCATGTTTGAACAGTATTTATTAACTGATACGTTCGGTCAGTAAGGCCTGATGATTGTATTGATAAACAGTGGAAATCTAAGTGCTTGTTTACAGATGTTCCATTGCAATGTTATTCAACATGAATGCTAACTTATGATGGTAGACCATTGATCAACAATATGCTATTTATGTCGACCTGTGTTCCTGTAACGATGCTCGTACTGTCTATGTGTGCGTCCTATTAAACAGTATGAAACGATCACAGTAGTCCAGTCATCCTTGACTTCCACCTGTGATTGGAGTGAGTGACCTGTGCACCTGTCAAACTGTCATCCATTCGCGTTTGTCATTATTGATGTTCACACTCACCCATTGCATCAGAATATACGCACTTAACAGTACACCTTGTCAGGGCTCCAATAGTTGGTAACCTGACCCATTTGCAGAACATTGTGACTGGACGAGCTATATCACACAGAAACAGTCCATTTCAATCTGGTGTAAGAAACAAAGCCTTTATCAATGTGGTTGCACTTTACCAATCATAGAGCACCTTATCACTGATGCCTTTGAAACTATCATAAAGACAGATTAATTGTATGAACTCTAGTTTAGCAAGGAAGAATATTGATAATGGAACTGACTGGAAAGACGTATATTGCCATTAGGAACATTATGCCAGATTTGCATCATCCTATTTTATTATTGATCGTCCATGTATCAAACGTCTAGTCTGCTATTGAATACCATGTTCGTAACTGTGAATCGTGTATGTGAATAAATTCGTTGAACTTTATGACCCGCCTTGGCAGTATACTTCAGTTACTAAAGTTCGGAATTGACACGTCTGAAGTTTGATTTTGAATTCGCGTTAATAGCACGAACTGGCAATTTCACCCATCATCGTCAACACCTTCAAACGTAATAACAATAAGAAATACGACTCCAACAGCCACCTATTTTTTGGGATCTTCAAATCCATAGCCCTCATTTTAAATCTCATAATAAACGAGTCCATGCAGTCCCGTTTATCATCAAAATTTGGTAATTTAATTTTTGGATAATTAAAATTATTACCCTGAGAACCTTGTGGATTAGCACCAGTATGTTGGGCATTAATCTTTGCAATCTCAATCTCTTTTTCTTTATCAGCCTGTAATTTCAATGACTGAAGTTCTATAGCATGTCTGTGTGCTTGATCCAACTGAAGAAGTTCCAACCTACGTAGTTCCATTTTCTGCCGTTCTAGTTCTCTAGATGCTTCTTGATCTCTTCGAACCAATTCTTGTTCTTTTCTAGCTGCTTCCAGTTGAACTAATTTCTTCTCTTCAAGTTCCCTTTCGTGAGCCAATTTCTTCTCTTCAAGTTCCATTTCCTGTTTCTTTGCGGCTTCTTGTTGAGCCAATTTCTTGTCTTCAAGTTCCCTTTCATGAACCAATTTCTTCTCTTCCAATTCCTTTAATTCTTTTGCTTGAGCAAGTCTTTTCTCTTCCAATTCCCTTGCTTGATCAAGCTCCTGCTTCTTTAAATCTCATTGCTCCTTCCGTTTCATACGTTCCAAAAAGTCATGATAATTTTTGTCAGCATATGATTCCAACTCAAGTTCAGATTTGCCTAAACGCAAACCCATCTCAATAAATTCTGATAATGATGACATTTTGTGTTCTAATTCGTATCACCAAGTGTCAAAACTCTTCTTAATCTCAATTAATTAATTACAATAAATTATATTGTTGACTGAATTTATACCTTATGAAGGAATGAACATACCAAGAATGAGAGACGAGCACAGTGAAAAAGAATGGTACAAGTCAATGATGATAATAAAGTGACATGTCGAATTACAGCACGTTATTCGACAAATATAACGGGAATAAAAGAAACAAATACATGTTGACAAGCAACTACAAATTTGAATAATTACTTGTAAAATAAACAAGACAGAGAAGCACGAACAAAAACAGCAAATCGTCAAATTTCACATTAAGACAAGAGTGATAGTAAAACTGCTGTGCAGACACGTGACCCACTTACGTAAATTAGTGAATGAAAAATATAGGTCTACAACGTAGACTTGACGAAACAATCTATACAAATACTGATGTCTGTTATGCAGTCAAAGACTAAAATTCCACTGTTATTTTCTTTGACTGGACAACCAACAAACAATAACCTAATAGGATATCGTCATTTGCAAAATTTCCGAAGAAAATTTACAAATAGCGAACATTTACTTTATACAAATAAACATGCAGATGAATAAACCACGTAGGACTGGATGTTGACTGGAAAAAGTCTCCGAAATGGTCAAATACTGTCACGCATTAGACAATTCATAACTCTACTTATCTTTCTTGTTGAACACAGAACCTCTCCATATACGGAATCAGTGTGTTTGTGTTACACCTCGACTTCAGGAATTCATAAATGGATGAAACCATCTCTTGACTCCCATTTCAGCGAACGGTCGTTTGCAAGTTTTCTGGCTTTGATGATGTCATCGAGTAAAATTTTCCAGATTGTCCTTTATCGTTCAACATCGAAATTTGCGTGCTTTGCCAGTATTTAAAATCTTGAATGTAGAGATGTAAAGTTCGAACCGAATCAATTTGATGTCGCAGTGTTGAATCTTGACAGTCCTCAAGGTCAGGTCAACGATCTTTGATGCATCTATAAGGAGCAGCCATTACATGTCATCCTCCATTGTGAAATTCAGTGAATGTACAGTTTTTATTAACACTTTATACTCGTATAGTTTTTCAAATGATAAAAGTCCTGCGTAAAAGTTCAGTGCAGTAGTCCAGCTTCAGTTGATTTCAGATTCGTAATATGAAGAAAAATTCGTTTCTTGATGTTCCAAGTAAACCAACCTGCCAGTTATCGGACGGCTTCCAATTATCCGACAGGACGTAACCAGTTATTTCAGTTATAGGATGACAGTTCGCAGTTATTTGACAGGACTGAGCCCCCAGTTATTTCTCTCCTGTTAAGGGATGGAGGAATTGCCCGAATTCTTTCGTGTGTTGTCTAGGGTCCATTAGTTTTAATAAAGATGTGGAAGTTCTTTTATTTTGATTTGGTTTGTATTGTCAAATATTCTGGAAGTTAATCCTCTTGGATACTTTTTCTGTCAAACTTCAAATACTGAATAAGGCTATCAACTGTTTGAATGAACCTTGAATGATTGAATAAACCTCTGGTCTTAGACGATTTGACAACAGTTTAATAATCAGTAAGTACGAATTCACAGAACGTCACAATCACGAATATGGCATGAATACTCCCTCTCTAACTTTCAGTCTAACATTATCTTGGTTCGCTTTTTACGCAATGTCATTCAACTTTTCCATAGTTGATACTTTTATAATACCATTCCTTAATTTCATTTACCATCGGGGTATTGAGCATCCCGGCATAGCTAAAAGTTCAGTATATTTTTTCCAACAACATCGGGGGATTTGAACGTCCCGGTATCTTCAATATTCCTCATCATAATTTTCACTCCATAAACTTCAGGGTATGTCGCATCCCGGCCTAACAAATATTCATTTATTTTCTTCCTATATCTTCGGGGTATGTAGCGTCCCGGTATCACACTGTTTAATTATATCAGTTCATATAATTCTATTTTAACACACTTCTTCGTCTTGGGAATTATCGTCCCGTATTGACTTCCATTATAATTCTGGCATTATCTCATGCCTTTCATTTACAGCATATAGCTTACCATTTTTATCCTCAGAAATATTTATTGAATACACAATTATACTGGCTGATACACAAGCCATTTTTGACACACAACTTGACGCTATGACGTCACATGCCAATCTGCCTACATCCTACCTAGATACTTATCTCACAGCGACCGCTTTCATGTATTTCTTGCGTTCAGTTGAGGTACGACATGGTGTGACAAAACCCTGGCACTAATAATAAGTTGCCCTGATAAAAATCGCACCATGAAGCAGCCTCAACAATCAGTTTAAATTTGTTCATACAAGGAACACAGATGAAAAGTATTAACGTTCTCCTCCAATGGAAATAACGTAAATTCGAATAGGGACATAACGACGGTTGGATCTTCATCTCCACCATTATTAAGTTACATATTTATTGAATTAATTAAGAAAATAAAGATAAAATGTGAGAAAAAGATGGAATACATAAAAGAAAGAAAATATGAAAACAAAATAATCTCACATAATTGAATAATATAATTATATGTATTTATGAATGTAATAATTGTTATATACATTTAGCTAATATGTTTACATAATATATAAAGTACTATTATTCTTTTGTTAGTTAATTAAGTTAATTAGTTAGTAATTAATCTACAAACATATTTAATTTAAGACACACCTCCCCAATTAATTTTATACTTATCCTTTTCTTTACTTAACTTGTCTTTATTTTTCACTTCGTTCTTTCCTATGACACGATAATTAGTTTATTTAATTATATTTTAATTAGATTATAACTTACACACATACAATCATTAGTTAGTTTATTTTAATTATTTAGGATAATCTTCATTACCCAACATATTATTATTTAGTCAATACAGACTTTGAGTTAGTTACATAATTATTTAATGACTATTGACATTTCCTTGGGTTAATATAATAATTCATATATTAAATGACTGATATTATATCGACATGACCACGACACTGTTCTAGACAGAACATCGTAGGCCGTATGTCGGGTTTTTGTTAAATTTTTGATATTAGTGATTAAGATATTTCCCCAAAAAAAATATCTATCTAATAGATTTTTTTCCCCCGTCGGGTATGGAATTGTTACGACATTGTAGTGGTATTGATGGTATTGTATGATGATGATGGTACTACATGTAAATTGTATGAGGCCAGCTGTGAAGGCTCCTGAGATAAAATGTAATTGAGAATTGTCAGAAGGCCTTTCTTGCTACCACTACGACCTCACACTTAATTTTTTTTTTTAATGAATGTAGCTGCATAAAGTGTCTAGGGTTATGATGTGTACTGTGGTGTGATAGTTATAAATATACCCATAGATATTTAACAAGACTAATAAGATTAACAAGTGTTACAATACACTGAACTAACTCACGTGTGTAAAGTTTTTGATATAATTATATTACATTTATTTGTTCTGGATCAAGTTTTATTTTGACCAGAACTTGTTTTAAAAGAAGGATTTAAAATTTATAAAAATTATGCATGGAATGTTACATAATAAATGCAAAATTGAACATATTTAAGTACTAGAATAGTTAGTTTTATTAAAATGTTCTGGTAGTCAGCTACTAGGGAGGATATTTATTGTCTGTGCTGTTGGGGTGGTCTCATCACACCTGTCTATATTGACTACATAGTGTCCAGAAAATGGTGGGAATTTTTATGGGGTATCTGCAACTTAATGGGGTTGGTGAATATCCAGCAGACCAGAGGCTCACTCATCTGGTATTTGTAGCTCTGGTGCTGAAATCAGGCGGTCCCACCTCTCCGTGCTGGCGGGCAATAATGGTGGTCTCTGTCACAAGGACTGCACAGATACACTTGTGTAAATCACCACCCGAATAGATACTTCTTCGTTGACGACAGAAACTCGCAGCTCTGCAATCAAAGTATGGGCCATGTGTCAAAATCTATTCTCTACCCACGTCTGGACACCACACTGACACAACAACCACATTATACAGACAGGTCAGATCTCTCTGACCAAAACAGCACAGTTACCATGGTGGGTTTACATCCGATAGATCCTCCCAGACTATAGATTCTGAAAAATAATTATTAGTTTTCTACCCTAAAAGAGGATAGGTAATATGTTTCCTTATTCTCAACTCTTGATCTGTCTTGCATAATCCTTGCTGGTGTTTAGGTACATTGTTAGTCCCTAGACCCTGACTTGGGCGGGGGGTCTAGAGCAAAATCCCTACTTGTTTGTAAGGCTAGATTATGATATGGCAGTATCAAATCACTCGAACATGAAACAATATTCAAAATATATAAAGAAATAATTTCAATCTTACCAGATTATGAATAATTAACACAGAAGTGCTAGCAAAACTCAGCTGAGCTGCTGGCTATAGGATGGCGTCCCTAAATTTAACTCACTGTCTTTCATATGGGAAAACACCACACTTTAAAATCTGTGTCTAACACTGAACAATTATTGAAGAATGACCCCAAATGCGCTCTGAGCGCTAATGATATGATTGTCTGTGGCCAATCACTGCCGAGGTTTATTTTTAATTTCAAATTTCCTCACTAAAGTCATTTCAGTCAAGCTTCAGTCACGTATGGATGGTTATCTGTTAGTCTGTCCGTCTCTACTTGTGTTTCTACAAAATTGTGCTCGATTTTTGACCCAACCGTTCTCTCCCCTTCAAATTTTTGTTGTAAAAAAGTTATATTTAGACACAGCTACCACCAATGTCCCTTCACTTCTATGCTAAGTAAATTTGAACATCTGGGTCCAAGGTCGTGTTTTTGTGTGCAAATAACGATATGTTAGATTCAATGCAGTCTGTGGCTGATGTAAACTACACTGTCTTTTGTCATTATTTTCAATATTATCTATCCGTCTGTAAAATTAAGACCATATTCGTTCACTGCTCAGAATAGGCCATCTGGCCAGCTAATTTTTATATTCCTAACATTAATATTAAGAAAAATTTACTTTTAATTTTTTGTAATTTTTTCAGACATCTGCGTTCTTCCGCTCAAATTCAAATCAAGCGCTTGGTATCGCAAAACGTCCAATTCCGTACCTCGTGTCAATTTGGGGGACTTGAATTTTTTTACTTTCATCCATTTCCCCCCCCAATTGCGTCTCTTTAGCCTTTCCAGTCATATTTTTTTCCTTTTTGATCCTCCGTTCCCCTCCGGTCTAGCAAGTCAATTTATGGAGGGTGATGACCCGCGGTCTAGGCGATCATGTACATCAGCAGCCTACGCATTATGTTTTTATCCTTAAATGTTATCCTTGGGAGGAATTTTACCGTTGTATCTCTGTCAATTTCACTACAGACATGTTTAACTATGTCGTCTGCTATAGTTGGCAGTGCGCATTTTAATGTTGAGAGATTTTGAATATAGAAGGATTTCATACTTTATGGTTTAGTGAACACAAGCCGCACGGTCTGATTGTGACGTGTGAGCGTTGATATGGTCACGCTTGGTGACTAATGTAATTGACCCTTATTATTCTGACCGTCAAGCCATGAAGACGGGTTTTTTCTGTTCCTTCCAGTGTTAGGCTTCATATTGCCGAATTTATATTGAGATACGGACATAGGGTCAGTCCATGTTATGATAATGAATTGATGGAATTAATGGTTTATGAATAACCATTTATGGAAGGATTGTTTGCTCATTTATGAGCTATATTCGTCAAACTAATGGGTCTCATTTCTGGTGGTCTACATAGTTAGCCACGCATGTATACAGCCCATAATGTTCTGATGACATTTAAGGAACTGGACACTGACGGTAATATATTTTGAATGCTATACTATGTACTTCGTATGAACTGATTGCTATGGATGTCTTCGTTATTTCGTTAAATAAATTGTATCCCTGTTGGACTCAGAAAGAAACCATGACATACCAAGAATCACTCAAGTTAAAGTTGGTTTTGGTTGCTACGCCGTTTATTGATTCTTCATTCAACTACGATATGCTCTCTTTTATATGAAAATACTATTAACCTTTGTTTGACAACGAAACTCATGAGGAACCAGAACAGTGGTCAACAAAATACGCTAACTGAGCTAAGACAGCATACTCATTGACCCGTAACAAGAATAGCGTAATCAACTAAAACAACTTTATCACACAAACATCACACATGTAAGGCTCTCCTGTATGTTCTATTTTGTCTATCTTTAGGTGACCACCTTGAGAACAACTTATACAGCCAACATCACCCATGTATTGCTCTTCTCCAGTATGCTTTGCTTTGTGTGTCTCAAGCTGAGCATGCTGAGAAAACACTATACCACAAACACTGAATTTGTACTGTTTATCTCATACATGTTTACCTTCATGAATCTTTAATGAACTACTACATGAAAACCTGGCATTGCAAGTATCGCACTTGTATGGCATGTCTTCTTTATGTTTCATTTTGTGTATCCTTAGCTTACGACTGTCAGAAAATCTTATGCAACAAATAGCACACTTGTAAGACACCTCTGCTACATGTTTGATTATGTGTATTGTTAATCTACCTTTATAACCAAATGTTGCATTACATATATCACACTTATATGGCTTCACCCTTGTATGAACTTGTTCACTTCTTTGCAAATAACCACTCCGAAAAAACTGTGCACCAGAAACAAAAGGTCTTGCTCTCATATGCATCAGTGAGTGTCTATTTAGGCAGCGAGTACTTGGAAACCATAAACCACAATCGTTACACTTGTAAGGCATGTCTTTCTGATGTTCCAATCTATGTACCTTTAGATCACTATGCTGAAAAAACTTCATACCACAAACATTACACTTGTATGGCTTCCCTGCTATATGCTCAACTAAATGTTTTGTTAAATTGCTTTTATTATCAAATGCTGAATTACATATGTCACACTTGTATGGCTTCTTTTTTGCATGTGTTTGTTTATGTCTTTTCATATGCTGCTTCCGATAAAATGATGACCCACAAATATCACATCTGTGAGGCTTCTCTCCTGAATGTGTCAAAATGTGGTCCTTTAAGATACTAGTAGTAGCATACCTTAAACCACAGTCATGACACTTGAATCGTTTCTCTCCTGTATGTGTCAGCATGTGTCTCTGTAGATGAGCTGTCTGTTTGAACCCCATTCCACAATTATAACATTTGAAAGGCCTCTCTCCTGAATGAATTCTTTTGTGTATTTTTAATGCACCACTATGAGAAAGCTGTACACCACATACGTCACACTTATAAGTTTTATGTTTCGAATTCAGTTTCTGACCTGCATGCTTCAATTTATGCCTCCACAGCTGAATACTATGAGAAAGACCAACACCACAAAATTCACATTGGTAAGGTTTCTCTCCTGTATGGCTTCTTTCATGTGCCTGTAGAGTACCTTTCAAAGAAAATGCTCTGCCACAAAAATCACACTTAAAAGGCTTCTCTCCTGTATGCAACCGCATGTGTTTATGTAAACCAGATAACCAAGAAAACTCACCACCACAATCATCACACCTGTAAAATTTGTGCCCTGTATGAATAAATGTATGCATTCTTAGTTTTTCAAGGGTAGGTAACTCTGTATAACAAACATCACATTTGTGAAGTTTCTTTCCTTTATGAATCACTTTATTTTTATCATAAACATCAGCTATCATTATCTCAAAATCTATGGCACTCTGGGACTCTTCTGCTTCAGCAAACCTGCTAACGGTGCTTTCGTATTCTTTTAAAGCTGCCAAACTTATATTCTTATTTGCACTGACCACGTCCATGCTGTTGCTTGGGCTTTCTGAAGACATGTCTGACAAAACACCATTTTCCACAGCTTCAGAGTGTTTAAAACTGTTCATTCTTCTCATCTGTGAAATATCCACCTGGGAGAAGGCACTGAAAACCTGGTTACAGGAATTGGTACCTAAAATGTGAAAATCACAGTTTCAGATTATTACACAATAAACTAATTTAAAATGTGAACATTTATTTTTAAATGGGCTAATCTTAAGATAATTTCTGCTGTATTTTTATTCTGCTTTATAGGATTTTATAAAAAGGATAAATAAGACAGAGAAAAACCTTGGACTGATGACGCAGGACAAACATTAAAAAAAACTTGGCAGGTTTTTAAAAATTGTTAATTGAATACTTTGGAAGCATAGTAACACCAGATGGTGGAACAAGCAAAGACTTCAGCAATGTTGCAACGTTTTACTCTGTTGCACCGGTTTTCTCTTTGCATATTCTTATTAAATGTTATAGAATGTTTTTAGGTTATTAATTCGTGTGCTTCTGGTTGATCTTAATAAAACAGTCTTTCAGTGAGCTATAGTGCTGATACATCATGTTCGCGAATGGTGGCTAACATCTGACCAATTCAACTGTATTGACGCGACAACGTTTCTTTCTTGAGAGTCCACAGGAAAATACATATTTATTATAACATACAAATTCATTGGTTTCATGACATCAATAGTTGCATTATATTTTGCGCTGTCCAATACTGTTTCCTCAATAATAATATTCTGTCGTCAAAATGTCTGACTGTTTACACGCGATGCCAGTGAGTTGGTCATCCGGTAATGAACAGCCATAGGTTTGGCGAAGATAATGATTCTGACCAAAGTCATAAATTTAATATTTATCGTGAGTCCGAATTTATGGAACTTAATCATAAATAAGAATACCTCATCCTTGTATTCATCTAACTAGATAGCTGACCCTGTAGCATATCTTCAAAAAGGATTTCAGCGCAATTCACTTTATACTGCGAGGAATAAAAAAAACACGTCCGACTTGGATCAAGTTCGGAGTCTGAAGGGTACAACTAAAACGAGGTTATGCGTTAGCATAACAACGCAAAACGTCACTATAATCCTAGACAACTGTACCATTTTCGCGTTCACTAAAATCCTGTGAAGCGCAAAACATTATATATTTATAACATCTCAATCCCTTAATGCGTAACTTTAAACGTGCTCACAATAATAGTGGTCAACCTCATAAAACATGTCGTAACAAGCAACAGAATGAATAAAGCCAGAACTGCCTTCACCAACCTAAACAACATCTGGAAATCCTCCAAGTACAGTACAAACACTACATTTAAAATATATGTGGGCTGCATAATTTCTGTACAGAGCAGAATGCTGGAGAGTAACAGAAAAGGAAATGACCAAATTGTCCTGTTTTCACATAAGCTGCCTAAGTAAAATTCTTCAAATTTTCCAGCCAAACACCATCACCAACCAAGAACTGCTAACTCAGAGCCACTAAGGAGAAATGCGCACAATCATAGCAGGTAGAAGCTGGAATTGAGTTGGCCACATCCTAAGACAGACCCTGACACCATCACCAGAACTGTCATGCTATGGACTCCAAAAGGAAAGTGAAAGCAAGGACAGCCAAAAGCTCCACCTGGTGGAGAACTGTGGAGGCAGAGATGCTAAGTATGAACCAGACCTGGGGCACTACACAAAGGATGGCTGTCGACCGAGCAAAGTGGAGACAGTTTGTTGCTGCCTTATAAGACACCACCAGGTGTGATGGCCACTGATTGCTTTGTCAGTCAGCAGCCAAGGACCAAAGACATTTTTGTTGATAATCTGTGCACCAAAGAAGGCTGAAAGGTATTTATGATGGTAAAATCAGGAAAGTGGAAATGAGTCAAGAACTAGGCACGTGCCAGTGAAGCAAGAGATGAGAAGATACTGAGACAATCTGATCTGCCAGCTGAAGTTATGCTGTAATTAGACATTCGTAACACACAACAAAACAGGAAATAATACTCAAAGGGCAGCACATAATTATTCTGAAAACACTCAGGCCTAACCAATAGAAGCAGTAATGATAAAGATTAAACAAATCTTCCAGAAAGTGAAATGGCTCAGATGGAGCACTGGAAAAATGCTCATGTAAGTAAAATAATTTGCCACAGTTGCCATCTGAATCAGTAGTGGTGACTTTGATAATGTAGACTCACTACTTGTACCTTACATCCAAAGCAAGACACAAAGAAATCTAAAGACAAGCAGAAATAAAGAACATCAACCACAATATATAAAAATAAACTGGGTTTGCCACAAGAGACAAATGACCAAAGCAAGAGATTTCACAGAGACAAAGTTAAACCTACACATACATGGAGACCGAGAATGAGGCAGGCCCAGAAGCAGCCTGGATGAAGAGTTTTTTTTTTGGTTGCAATCTTGTTGGACAAGAAAATCACATTCCCAGATTTTTCTTTTATCACCCTCTTCTCTTTCCAAGTGGACATTCTTTGATGGATTTATTAGTGGCTCCTGAAGAACTTGGATGATCATTTTTAACTCCTTCAAATTTAGCTAGCCAACATTTCTTGGACAATCTTTTTTTAAATCTTTGTTCATGACTGTCAGACATACAGCAATCTTTATTTATTGACAATCTGGTGTTATTTCACTGATGTCAAATTTGTAGTATAAAATTATCAGCTCAGATAAAGTTTTGTTGTCTCAATACTACAGATTAGCTGTAATATCTCTTTAAATTTTTACCTTTAGCATTGACAGCAGACTCTATGTCCTGTCCATTTATGGATGCTCAATTCCCATTTAACTATATTGTCATCTCTGTGCCTTTTTGCCCAAAGATTATCACATCATTATGTTTCAAATAAAGAATAATTCAGATTTATAAAAATGTAAATAAAATTGGTAATTTTTAAAATTGGAACCAAGTGCTTAATAAGAAGTGCTTACACAGAAAACTGTTCTCATCTGGTAAGTCAGAAGCCATCTCACTAGTTGTGGCATTACTCAATGGGAGGGCTTTCTCACCGACATCAATGGTTTTCTTCCACCATTTTCTATCTGGATGCAGCTGTACATTTCATTAAATATACATCGAAGTTACAATATGAAATAATTCTTTTTTAAACAGAATGAAATCTAAATCACAAGGTGGCTTAATCTATCAGGACAACTGATATTTAATGTTCTAAATTTACTGGAGACATCACTGACAAATTTCTAATTCCCAAATTGATTAAAACTTAAAGCTTTAGCAACAAAACATCAGACGAAGACAAATATGCATTGAGGTATATCTGGAATTATCCTTATATGACCACCAGCTAAGCACAATGCTACATTATATAGATGTGGAAGTGAACCTCTGTGAGGCTAATTACATCCTCACTGACTCTAGAAATCATCCAAACACTTCCAGGGATTCCCCCTGTGGGTGAAACATGTTGAGAACCAAGTACTGCACATTAAACTTGGAGGAGTCACGTGAGCCCCAGATGTAACTCTGGCTTTTACCTGGCTGGCTGTATGCAGGAGAATCTCACTGTGTACCTATGATGGGCCGGAGGAGCTGAGATGTGGCTCTGTGCAGGACATGACAATTTCTTGGGAGAGCCCAGAACCATTGTACGGTAGATTAGATCTGCATATTTGGAAAGCCTCCTGGATGGCAGGGAATGCACAGTATGCCATGCACTTCTTCCTCCTAGCTTGAGACCAGATGTGATGATCCTTTAAATGCAAGCCAAGCTGGAGAAACTCAAGGTGATGACATCAACTCAACACATTTCGAAATGGCAGAAAGCCACAGGAAAAGCCTAGACCTACTGTGTAGATAATACCACTGAGTCTTCAGCTTGGTATTGGTTGCAAAAGAGTGAGAAGCTCATCAGCCATAGTTTCACAACAACAATGGAGACAAATAATTAATACTTTAAATATGTTTAATGGTTATATATGCCACAAATAATGAGCTGTCTAGAAACATAATATATTAAATGGAATAATAAATGACAATGACAGCAGCACCACAGATTTTATTTTTATTCACTTTTGCTTAAATCAAAATGTTAATGTCCAAAAAAATTTGCTACTAGCTTTAAGTACCCAGTGTTGATGGGGTTATCTAATAACAGTTTGTAGAAACTTAGAAAATCTTAATTCCAAAAATGTAAAAATCAAACTACCGTACAAACAAAGGTGCTGGATTCGATTCATGGTATTGAGGCACTCCAGTCTACCCAACTATAAATGGGTACCTAACTTTGTTCTTGAGTTAGGGAAGGAAAAGGCAGCAAGGAAGGGAACTGGCCACCCCACCTTTCAATTCTGGACCTAGAATAGTGAAGCCTCTAACACTTCACTCCCCTATGGCAGTATCTGCTATGGGATTACCTTGACCTTTTAAGTTACAGACAAAGATGGCATGGTGTATGCACAGTGAACTGTGATTCAACCTATTTACCTTCTAAGAGTATGAGAGCATTTGTATTAACACCCCTTTTAGGGCTAGAGAAAAAGGTTTTTTAGTTTTCATGTGTAAAACTTTTTGATCCTGGTTGTAGGCACACTGATCTTAGCCAAAATGGAAAATAAAAAGACCAAATAAAAAGTATGAGAGCAAGGTTAAGTCTCTTTAAATGGTAAAATGCATTTGTTGCTCGCATACATTTTTCTGTACTGGCTATTTAACTTCAGGATAAGAATTCTTAAATTTTCATCTCTTATTATAAACTGATTAAACCTTTAGCAACATAACATTAACACCTGTGTGTTATCAAGGGCAGCAAAGACTATAGTAACACTGTTCCATACCAAGCATGTCGTAAAAAGCGACAAAGGCGGGTTAGACATGTGGCCGGTTATTCCATCCTGCTCAAGACATGGGAATGGATAAGGAGGAGACTAAGACCTACCTGATAAGGGAAAATGATAGGCATATTCAGCGAGAGAAAGAGAAAGAGGATAGGGCAGCCGTTGCAGAAGCAGCAGAAGTAGAAAGGGAAGCACAGGAGAGGGAGAAGGCAGCAGAAAGGGAAGCACAGGAGAGGGAGAAGGCAGCAGAAAGACAGCACGAACTTGCCCTGCGTTCTCTGGAACTGCAGTACCGAGCTTTGGAAGGCAGTTCAACTAATGGAGATTCTCCTGGAGCAGGAGCGAGCGACACCTCAGGAAATGGAGGCCCCCGGATGGCAGCCATGAGCTTCCCATTTGACTCGTTCCCTAATGGGAATGAAAAGATTGACGTGTTTTTGGAAAAATTTCAAAGAATGGCAAAGGCATACGGGTTTAACGAGAGTCTTTGGTGCCTAAAATTATCGCAATCACTCAAAGGTCATGCATATGACGTTTATAATAAGCTGCTCATAGATGATCAGAACAACTTCGAGGCACTGCGAAATGCTTTATTGCAAAGATTTCAGTGGACACCCCGAAAATGCCAAACCATGTTCAGAGAGAGCTGGCCAGAGAAGGGAGAGAGTTTTGCTCAGTTTGCAGAGCGGGTGAGAAATTACCTAACCCGGTGGAGGGAACTGTCAGGACTGGCGAAAACTTTTGAAGGGTTGGAGGAGTTAGTTCTGTGTGAGCAAATGAAGGCAAACATGTCCCCCGACTTGAGGCGGTATCTGGCGAAGCAGGGTGCCCAGCAACTCGATCAGATTATCGTGTTCGCCGAAAGGTTCCAGACAGCACAGGCCGAAGTACTGGGACAGAAACGGAAACACCCAGACCTGCCAGCCCCAGACAAAGGAGCTTCATCATCGCAGTCGGCTACTTCATCAGCTCATCAGCAACCAGGGCCTTCTCGCAAGGAGCCTCATTCAGGTTATAACTTGCGCCCCCAGCCGCATAACAGAGCACAGCCAACAACATCTCAGGAACCCGCTAGGAACAGGGGAGATAATGAGAGGTACTGTCGGAATTGTCGAACCACTTCCCACTGGACATCCTGGTGCATGAACAAACCCCCAGCTCATCATGCAGCTTGTTTAAGGCCGGTGAGAGTGACCAGAGGGAATAAATGGGAACCTGTCAAGGCAGAGAAGTTGTTCTCTAACAGTGGACCAGCCGTAGTGAATGGGACGGCCACTACATGTTTGTTTGACAGCGGGCTTACTTACCCCAGTATCATCGCTCGTCATTTGGTAAAACCAGGGCAGTGGACTGGAGAAATAGTTGAGATTGGTGGCATTTTGAGAAGAGGTATCTCACAGCATCTGCCTGTAGCCAATATTGAGGTGAAATGCAAGTTTGTGTCTGGCACCATCAAGGCAGCTGTAATGGCACAGCCAGCACATGATTTCATCCTGGAAAGCCCATACTTAGTTTTGGGAAACCCAACCACACCGATCCTTGCTAATGCAAGGGGGCCTACTGCAGGCCAGAGAAGTGAAAGGGGAAAGCCCCAAAGTCACGGAGCCCCACGGGAGCTCAAACATCCTTGTCTTGCGATGAAGAGGATGGGAGCCTCTAAAGACAGGGGAATGTTATCTACAGAGGCGTATTCGCCTGTCAGCCCTGTTCAGCCCAATAGCCACACAGTGGTGACGCCTCTGATTTCGGAAGTACCTTATTTGTCATCGGGAATTAGGCCCCCGATGGTATTAAATCGCTCAAGGGAGGGAAATACTGACGAGAAGGAACATGTGCACAGTCCTTCAGTCCACCGCAAACAGTTACGCCCTGTTACGGTGATGTCTGACCAAGCCAGTCAGTCTGTTTCCAAACACTGGGAAGCCTCACCATTTGGTAATCATTATTTACCACGCGCCGCCAGGAAAATTCGTGGGCGAAGGAAACACATGAGAGGGAGAAGGAAGGGCGACCAGTCAGGTTGCAGTCGCCAGGAGGAAATCACCAGGCGTGACCCTCACGATCCAGGGCTTGCACAGATTTTCAAGGATATGGAGAGAGGCCTGTATGACAATCCTAATTATGACAGTGATTAGATCGGGATGTAGATCTAGATACGGACCAGTATGAAACCCAGAGATTTCAGTGATTTAGCACGGATTCCCGCACTTGAAAGGGGGGACTTATGTGATGCTGCACTGTAATTCTGTCTTTCAACCGGCCCGATCCTGTTCTTTTATTTTGAATTTTCACCATTTTATTTCTTCTCATTTGAATATATATCGTGTTTGGTATTTTTGAGGAGGTAAATTAAATGGGTTCGTTTATGATAGTAGGTTTATTTTACACTCGACCAGTTTTACTTTCTTCTGATTTTTCGCGATTTTCTTTGTTTACGGAAATTGCCATTTCATGCACGAAAGTCAGAAACACGCGGCCGTCACATAACGTGACGCAATCTTCGGACACGCGGTTTGCGTTGTTTTCAAATCTGATTGGCGCAGCTCATAGTTATGTTTATTTTTCTAAGCGTTTCCATTGGCCCGAGTGCGTAGATTAATGAACACGCGGGGGTGGCCCCGGTGTGTAAAAATAGCCAGTTAGACTGGGGCCAAGTTCTCTATCGTAAGAAATAATTGCCTACCGTATGACTGCGTATTTATCGTCTCCATTGCGGGGAACAACAGTGATAATCGGTATGTAGTAGTTTTATTATTGTTTTATTTATTAGTGGGGTTTTTAGAATTTCGCCCGTAGTTAATTTCTTCGGGGACATTAACTTTTTAGTTCTAAAGGATAGTGCCATTCATTATCATTTTTGAAGAACAACGTAAATGTAACAGTGTGCTTATTCTTTCTATGATTTTGGCAGTAGATAGGAACGTGTGAAGTTATAAGCTACAAGTGTGCTCATAGTTGTAGAATGTTATGTAAAACCACCATTTATTCCGGTGTATTTACAAATATAATTTTAGTGGGAATCGATTGTGTGTACTAAATTTTATTTTTTTGCCTTAATGTAAGAAATGCAGTCGGAGAGTAAAGATGTATGTTATAAGTGAATTATACGGCTTAGAGGAGTAAACTATTCCTATAGCAAGATTTCATTTAATTCTGGAGTAAGTGGGAAACCTCATGGGTAACGTTAAAGGAATTCCCTAGTTGAATGTTGGACACGTGGGTAGCCACACGTAACAAATAGATAAGAGGCAGACAGGTCGGGAGGTTTCTGGTTACTTACCTGGCAGATTATAGTTGAGGGAGAGAGGGGGGAGGAGTGAGAATGAAGAGACACGTGAGTAGGAATATTTTATGTATCGGTTTTTTCAGAACGAAAGAAGGGGAGTGAGAGGAGAGAGATTTAGGTGCCATGTGGGTAATATTATTTTATGTATTGTTGTACATGACGAGTGAAGTACTGAGTAAGGGAGTTATAAAGATTAATGGGTTAGAGATGCGTTATGGTGGAGTTGGTATACAATAGACGCATTTTCTTTTAATTTCAGTGAGTCACGGCGAAACAGTGGGGGAGCATAATTTTGTCAAATAAAATTATCCATGGCAAAAAGACATATCTCAGGGTCAGAGTACTCGAGTTATCGTCAGGAGCAAAAGAACACAACCTAAATGGTCTATTGCAGTGAAGTTCAATTCTTCAGCGAGACTGGTTTCAATTGCGTACAGCCGGAAATCAAGGCTGTGTTTTTTTTTTCTCTAACTCCGGAGCGGGTTAAAAGAGAGAAGCTATTCAGCAGCAGAGAAGTTTGTCGACAGTTAATCAAGTACCTCATGCTTGACGCCAGAACTTCATCATCATCATTGCATAATTCAGGAACAGGTGAGAGGGTTAAAATACCTGGGTCTTGAAAGTAACGAGAGAAGAGTGTAACGGAGATGCCGCATCATCAGTCATCGAGTGTTAGAGAGACATTGAGACCAAGAGAGAGAGAGAGAGAGAGGAAAGGAGAGAGAAAATAGACAGGACTGGTAGGGTCTGTTCATTATCCACTCGAAGGATAGACACTGAGCCATTGTGTTACTCCAAGTCTATTATTTTAGCATTTCCAGTGGTGTTAGATAGTGGCGCATATCGCGTACCAAGTTGGAAGCTGGGTAGACGTTTTCGTTGAGGAAGAGTCAACCGGACGGAGACAGTAGAATCTTATTTGTGTTAGAGAGTGGAGGCTAAAGTGGACAGCCCCCACAATAGTAGAGTTATTTTAATCACTAATCATTTTTTGTTCCTCAGCAGGGTGACAGAAAGAGTGAATGTGATTTGGGTTTTTTTTGGTGTCTATTAATTTAATCGTTACTTGTTTTCAGGCCGTGCAACAGTGCAGGCCATTTCTTGACTGCTGTTTTGATGGTATTTTTAATGTTTTTTCCATTCTGTAAATAAAAATATATATATTTACTGTATACTGGATCAGCTTCTACTCCTTACTATACTTACTTTATGTTGTCTGTATAGTGGTGTCTGTGGTCGTTTTATACACCTTATCTCCTTGTATTCACCCGTGTGTTACCGGGGCCCGAAAGGGGAGCAAAGAATAGTAACACTGTCCCCTGCCAAGCATGTCGTAGAAGGCGACTAAGGAGGGTTGGGCATGGGGCCGGTTACCCCATCCTGTAAAAAAAATTTAAACCACAAAAAACTTCAACAAATATGGACAAGTCAAATAAAGAAAATAAAACACAGCCATCCAAGACAGGGGAAGGTCCTCTCGCGGGGAGGCGTATGATGCAACACAGAGAAAGCCGAAAGGAGTCTGTGTTGCTGACTAACCTTCTTTCTTCTAGGAGAACTTCCAGATTTGGCACCTGGAATGTTCGGACATTGAACGAACAAGGGAAAGTGGCACAAGTAGCAGCAGAAATGAGGGAATACAAAATCGAGGTTCTGGGAATGTGTGAAACAAAGTGGAAGGGGGTAGACAGGAAGAAACTCATCACAGGTGAATTGGTGCTGTCCTCAGGACACGAAGACGAAAGTTCACACCACAGTGAAGGGTAGCTCTTATGTTATCTAAAGAAGCACAGAAAGCACTCATTGAATGGGAAGCTGTGGGACCCAGAATAATAACAGCTATTTTCAAAAACAGCTAAAAAGAAAATTCATGTCAATGTCATCCAATGTTATGCACCAACTAATGACAAAGAAGAGTCTGTGAAAGAAGCATTTTATACTAAACTACAGGAAATTATGGATAAAGTAAAAAGAAGAGACATCACAATTTTGATGGGTGACATGAATGCAAAGATAGGTACAGTCAATACCGGATTTGAAGAAGTCATGGGAAAACATGGGCTAGGAGTAATGAATGAAAATGGAGAACTATTCGCAAACTTCTGTGCTTCAAATCAACTGGCTATAGGAGGAAGCATGTTTCCACATAAGAGAATACACAAGGCAACATGGATATCACCAGACCATAGAACAGAAAATCAGATCGATCATATATGCATAAAGAAGAAGTTTAGATCATCATTGCAGGATGTAAAGGTATATAGAGGAGCAGATGTGGCATCAGATCACCATCTTCTGATAGCCAAAGTAAAAATGAAACTCAAGAGATATGCAACAATGCAAAATTATAGACAACAGTTTAATGTAGGACAGCTAAGAAATCAAGAAACAAGAGACAAATTTGCGGTCACAGTATCCAACAAATTCCAAGTGCTCCAACAGTTGGAAGATGTAGAGAATACAGAAGACTATTGGCAGCAGGTCAAAACGGTATGGAAGGAGACATGTGAAGAAATACTGGGGAAAAGGGAAAGACAACAAAAAAGCATGGATAACAACAGAAACCATCAATAAGATAAAAGATAGAAAAAACAAGAAAGCAGAGTTAAACACAAGCAAAACCAGAAGTTCCAAAGCCAAGGCTCAAGAAGTGTACACAGAAGCAAACAAAGAAGTAAAAAGAAGTATCAAAAGAGACAAGAGGAAGTATATTGAGGAGTTGGCAAGAGAGGCAGAAGATGCTGCAGCCAAAGGAAATATGAGAGAACTGTATAGCAGCACAAAGAAGCTAACAGGGAAATACAAGCAAACAAGTTGCCTCATAAAAGATAAGAATGGGAAACTGCTCAGCAATATACAAGAGCAAATGAAGAGGTGGACAGAATATTTTGGGGACCTTCTCAATAGACCAGCTCCACAAAACCCGCCGGACATCCAGCCAGCAGAAGAAGAGCTACAAATTAATGGTGAAAGACCAACGAAGGAAGAAATAAAGAAAGCCATAAAGCTTCTAAGAGATGGAAAAGCGTCTGGACCTGATGGCATTCCAGCAGAAGCCATCAAAGCAGATATCGACACGGCTACAGAGATGTTATATAAATTACTTGGTAAAGTCTGGGAAAAAGAAGAGATACCAGCAGAATGGAAGGAAGGATATCTGGTTAAGTTGCCTAAGAAGGGAAATCTACAAGAGTGCACAAATTATAGAGGAATAATGTTACTATCAGTGCCAGGAAAGGTATTGAACAGGATTATCCTTGAGAGATTAAAGGAGTCCATAGACAAGAAATTGAGAGATGAACAAGCAGGTTTTCGACAAAACAGATCATGTACAGACCAGATAACCACTTTGAGAATAATAGTTGAACAAAGTCTGGAATGGAATTCACCACTATACATCGGATTTGTGGACTACGAAAAAGCATTTGACAGTGTGGACAGAGAATCACTTTGGAAATTGATGAGGCATTATGGAGTTCCCCTGAAGATCATTAATTTAATAAAGAAAACCTATGAAGACATGACGTGCAGAGTTCTTCATGAAGGACAGCTTACAGAACCATTTGGGATAAGAACAGGAGTGCGACAGGGATGCCTCTTGTCTCCATTTCTTTTCTTGCTGGCAATAGATTGGGTTATGAGATCATCGACAACACACAACAGAAATGGAATCCAGTGGACTCTGACTAAGCAGTTGGATGATCTGGATTTTGCTGATGATTTGGCTCTCCTGTCCCATAACCGTAATCAGATGCAGGACAAATTGGAAACACTCGATGAGAGGTCACAGCAATTGGGTCTGAAAATACACAGGGAAAAGACAAAAATAATGCGAATAAATGCAGGTAATGAAAACAGGGTTGAACTTGAAGAAACACCAATACAAGATGTAGAATCATACACATATCTTGGCAGTAATATAGATAAAGTTGGAGGGACAGACAGCGATATCAAAATAAGAATACAAAAGGCAAGAGGAGCTTTCATTGCATTGGGAAATATATGGAGATCAAGAGAAATAGGAGCCAACACGAAAATAAGAATCTTCAACTCAAATGTGAAGTCAGTCCTATTGTATGGCTCAGAGACATGGAGAACAACAAAGACAACAACCAAAAAGCTACAGACTTTCATAAATGGGTGCTTGCGTAGAATAGAGGGATTAAAATGGTATGACAAGGTTACCAATGTGGAACTGATGACAAGAACTGGACAAGTGCCAGTGGAACAAGAGATGAGAAGAAGACGATGGCGATGGATAGGACACACACTGAGGAAGCCTGTTGATAGCATTACAAGGCAGTCCTTGTTCTGGAACCCCCAGGGCAAGAGAGGCAGAGGAAGACCAAGAAGTACATGGAGAAGAGAGTTGGAAACAGAGGTGAAAATGATGAGGAGAACATGGAAAGAACTTGAGATGATGGCACGTGACAGGAGGACTTGGCATGTGTTTGTTGAAGGCCTATGCTCCTTTGGGAGTGGAGGGTTATGAATGAATGATCTCCTTGTATTAAAAGGAAGTCAGAGGAGGGTGAGATTATAGCCTTTTTGAAGTCACGAAGCGGCAAGGGCGAGTCAAAACCTGGTTCTATCCCTTGAGCAAATAGTCTCATCTGTCCACAGGCATGTCATTTTCCATCTAAATTCTATCTTCTCAGACTTTCTCATACTAGGGTCTTGTTTTCATTCAGGCAAACTCTATAAAATTAAAACCACTTCGTGACAGGTCCGCAACCAGACAATACATCAAGGCCTAAAAACCCAAACCCTACAGACCCAAGTAGAACAGTCCCAACTGAGATGGTTTGGCCATAACTGCAGAATGGGAGAAGATCGGCTACCATGGCAAGCATGGGAAACTAAGAGCCAGGGATCCAGGCCTCAAGGATGACCCACGTCCGCTGGGAGGACAACATTAGACAATCTTTGAGGGACTGAGGACTAGAATGGAACCAAGCCAGGAGGAAGACAGCCGATAGAATAGTATGGCGCTCTCTCTTACAAACCTCTACACCTCGTGGCAGAAGAGGAATGACTAAGTAAGTAAGAAAGAAACAGAAAGACAAGCTGCTGAAGTTTTATAGGAACAGTGATGACCAAAAACTAATGTCAGATCAGAAAACTTTGCATAGAAAAAAAATGAAGATCTTGACCTTATGCTGAGGGATGGATTCGACAACGGCGAAGTGAACGCATGCCACTGACTGGTTTGTTGATTATGAAACAAGCTAAAATATACCACGAAGAACTGAACATTGAAGGCGAGTGTGAATATTCGGTAGGGTGACTGCAGAAATTTAAGAAGCACCATGGAATAAAATATCTGAAAATCTGTGGGGACAAAGGTTCTGTTGACCATGAAGCAGCTGAAAAGTATACTGACGAATTTACACAAATAATGTCTTGAAAATCGTGGTCCCGAACAAGTATATAACGCCAACAAAACTTCTTTATACTGGTGCTACTGACAAGATATGATAGAAGAACTAAATGACAGCACTAGTATTACACCCTACCACTATTCGTGCTGGATTTAAACTCAAGATAGACACAGGACTTGTACATGCTAGAAGACCACACAAACAGCAGCTGCCACAAAATAATCAAAGCTTCAAACAGCTCTTATTCCTTTATTACGGAAACAACCAATTGGCCAAACATTGCCATAGTGAAATACACAATATATAATGCTACCACTGTGAAACAGTACACGATAGGCACTATCAAAGACCTATCGGTCACTGTGACCACCACTCACTTTAATGGAAATGATACAAACTACATCAAAGTAACAGTGACCATACAAATGCTGTAGTACTTAAAAAATCTGAATCAGCTAGCAGCATGCAAAACTGACAAACTGAGAAAATATTCTATCTCTCTATAACGTAGACTCCAGGACTCAATACTAATGGCAAAATCTGTCCCACTAAAGAGGCCCAAAACACGGCAAGCACTGCCGGCAAAAATGTGCAGACAAATCTCGGGTGTCACTAGTCCACTTTTTGCACCAAAATTCGAGTTGGTCACATGACCACACTCGATCATACAATTACGTCCTTCCCTTGGAAGGTTTCGTATATGGACCCGAATGATTAGCTCATCTTAGAATCAAGCCTGCTAAATGAAAGGCAAAAATGCGCCTTGACAGCTACCTTCCTAGGAAAACTTTAACAACAGCTGAAGAGAATGCACCAATAGGCATTAAGGATGCAAAAGACAAGTTGGCTGTTCTTGGCTGTGCCAATGCTGCAGACACACACCAGTTAGAGTTGACAGTCATTGGGAAAAGTAAACATCCAAGATGTCTTAAGGGTGTAACCATTTTACCTGTCCATTACTATGCCAATAAGAAAGCATGGATGACAGGAGAAGTGTTTTCTGACTGATTTAATAACCATTTAGTACAATAGTACGAGCTCATTGCACACAAGCTGGACTAGATGAAAATTGTAAAATTGTTCTGTTCCTGGACAACTGCTCTGCACAACCTCCTGCGGAACTTCTTGTCAAAAATAATGGTTTTGGAATGTACTTACCTCCGAATGTAACATCGTTAATACAGCTTTGCCACCAAGGGATTTTACGATCTATGAAGAGCCATTACAAACATTCTTTTTTTTAAATAGTATTCTGCATGCCGTGAACACTGGTGTAGAAGTACAAACATTTCTCAAGGAGTTCACTATTAAAGATGCAATCTATACAATTGCAAGTGCATGGAGTAGTGTTGACAAGGTAACACTAACAAAAGCTTGGCACAGACTCTGGCCGACAACGATATTAGACGATGATGAATTGGGAGATGAGTTTGTAGGATCTTGCATCAGTAAAGAGAAGAACATGATATCAGACCTCCTAACCTTCACCATTGTATGGCTCTGAGACATGGAGAACAACAAAGACAACAACCAAAAAGCTACAGACTTTCATAAATGGGTGCTTGCGTAGAATAGAGGGATTAAAATAGTGGAGGGTTATGAATGAATGAACACCAGAAGCGCAACATTGGAAAATTGTACGTTAGAGGAGGCTGACATAGAGGAAGTGCTCAACATTGATAATGATGCACCTGTTGTGCATTTTTTGAGTGATGAGGAAATTGCCCAATTGGTTCTACAAGACAAGCATGATGACAGCAGTGATGATGATGACATTGTCAATGTCGGTGAAAACATCACCATAGATGAAATGGTTAACATGTGCGATTGATTAATTAAAGGTCTTGAACGACATGCATTCATCAGTAAGCAAGAAGTTATGGCAGTTTATGGGATTAAAGAGACTGCTGAGACATAAACCATTGCTAATGAGATAGATGACACTGGATGAAGTCTACAGAAAGGCCATCTGTCATAACGCCTGTTCATCAGTTGAAAATCCTGTTCCTGTCAATCAACAGATGTCTGACTGCAAGCTGATGACGATGATTAGAGCTTGAATGTGGGCTACATGTGCAGGTATTTAACGTTTTTTTTTTAGTTTAAAAAAATATTTTTTTGAAAAATAAATTGTACTTCAGCTGTACATAATTTAAGTTGGGGCGATTTTGGGCTACATTAACTGATTTTTGGGCTACTTTGGGCGAAATCAGAAAACTGAAAAAGGGCCGTCCCTGAGCATTTCGGATTCTGGCTTACCCACCTGCATCACCAGACCATAGAGCAGAAAATCAGATTGATCATATATGCATAAACAAGTTTAGGTCATCACTGCCTGATGTCTAGCAATAGACTGGGTTACAAAAAAAAACTGATGACACACAACAGAAACAGAATCCAGTGGAATCTGACTAAACAGCTAGAGAATCTAGATTTTGCAGATGACTTCGCTCTTCCACCCTATATCCGAAAACAGATGCAAGACAAAATGAAAATACTCAATGAGAGGTCACAGCAATTAGGCCTGAAAATATGCAGTGAAAAGACAAAGATAATAAGAATAAATGCAGGAAATGATACAGGGTTGAACTGGAAGAAAAACCACTACAAAATGTAGAAACATACTCATATCTTGATGGCAGTATAGACAAAGTTGGAGGGACAGACAACTATATAAAAATAAGAATGCACAAAGCAAGAGGAGCTTTCATTGCATTGGGAAATATATGTAGATCAAGAGAAATTGGGTCCAACACAAAAATAAGAATCAACTCAAACTTCCAGTCAGTCCTAATGTATGGCTCTGAAACACGGAGAACAACCAAAAAGCTACTTACGTTTATAAACGGGTGTTTGTATAGAATAGAAAGATTAAAATGGTTTGACAAGGTTACCAATGTAGAACTGATGACAAAAACCAGATAAGTGTCAGTGAAACAAAAGATGAGAAGAAGACAATGGCAATGGATAGGACACACACACTAAGGAAACCTGTTGATAGCATTACAAGGCAGTCCTTATTCAGGATCCCCCAGGACAAGAGAGGCAGCGGTGGACCAAGAAGCACATGGAGAAGAGAGCTGGAGACAGAGGTGAAAATGATGAGAACATGGAAAGAACTTGAGATGATGGCACGTGACTTGAGGACTTGGCATGTGTTTGTTGAAGGCTTATGCTACTTGAGGAGCTGAGGGTAATGCACAATAACATTAACCTGAGATAAAAACTAAATACTCTAAATATGTTAAATGCATTTATATACTAAGAACCTTGAGCATTATCTAGTAACATTATATGTCAGATGCATCAATAAATTTTTATTACTTTTATTCAAATTACATAAACTTGTAAATGCTCACAAATACTGACTACAAACATGTTTGGAAATAAAGAAACAAATATAAAAAAAGGAGGGGAGCAGGGAAGGAAAACAACTCACATCACAGTTTTGTTGAAGTTCCTGTTTCATATACTCAGTTTGAAATGGAAACTCAGCATCTTCCGCAGGCTGACAAGTAAAAAAGTTAAACCATATATAAGTATGTAAACAATACTGAGTTAACACATCATGAGAACTTATGAACATTTTATAGAAACACAAAGTATCACTAAAGACTTCAGTTCACAATGAACATATTTTAAATGTTAATATCATTATTCATTCAACACCCTTTAGTTCCCTAAGGAGCATAGGCCTTCAACAAACTTATGTTATGTCTTCCTGTCACGTGCCATCAACAAACTTATGTCAAGTCTTCCTGTCACGTGCCATCAACAAACTTATGTCTAGTCTTCCTGTCACGTGCCTTCAACAAACTTATGTCAAGTCTTCCTGTCATGTGCCATCAACAAACTTATGTCAAGTCTTCCTGTCATGTGCCATCAACAAACTTATGTCAAGTCTTCCTGTCACATGCCATCAACAAACTTATGTCAAGTCTTTCTGTCATGTGCCATCAACAAACTTATGTCAAGTCTTCATGTCATGTGCCATCAACAAACTTATGTCAAGTCTTCCTGTCACATGCCATCAACAAACTTATGTCAAGTCTTCCTGTCACATGCCATCAACAAACTTATGTCAAGTCTTCCTGTCACATGCCATCAACAAACTTATGTCAAGTCTTCCTGTCACATGCCATCAACAAACTTATGTCAAGTCTTCCTGTCACATGCCATCAACAAACTTATGTCAAGTCTTCCTGTCACGTGCCATCAACAAACTTATGTCTAGTCTTCCTGTCACGTGCCATCAACAAACTTATGTCTAGTCTTCCTGTCACGTGCCATCAGCTCAAGGTCTTTCTTTGGATTCATCATCCCCTTCATGTCTGTCTCCAGTTCTCTTCTCCATGCGTTCTTTGGTCTCCCTCTCTTACCCTGGGGGTTCCAGAACAAGGACTGCCTATTAATGCTACCAATAGGTTTCTCCAATGTGTGTCCTATCCATCTGAAGCTTCCTCATCTCTTGTTCCATTAGCGGTTGTCAGGTTCTTGTCATAGACTTCATCAGACAATCAAAGGGGTCCATAGCTTTTATCAAACAATGTCCTTGGCACAAAAAAAGGTTACCACATTAACTACCGAACTGAATAGCATGCTGTGGCTTAATTAAATTTTGTTCCCATTTTCCCTGTGGGTGTTTACAGAAATTAAGCTGTAGTTTTCTTAATTTTTTTACAGATTTTTATGAATTATATGTCATTTTGAAGATAACTGAATCTTCAACTCAAATGTGAAGTCAGTCCTATTGTATGGCTCTGAGACATGGAGAACAACAAAGACAACAACCAAAAAGCTACAGACTTTCATAAATGGGTGCTTGCGTAGAATAGAGGGATTAAAATGGTATGACAAGGTTACCAACGTGGAACTGATGACAAGAACTAGACAAGTGCCAGTGGAACAAGAGATGAGAAGAAGACGATGGCGATGGATAGGACACTTACTTACTTAGTCGTTCCCCTTCTACCGTGAGGTGTAGAGGTTTGGAAGAGAGAGCGCCAGACCATTCTATCAGCTGTCTTCTTCCTGGCCTGGTTCCATTCTAGTCCTCGGTCCTTCAAAGATTGTCTAATGTTGTCCTCCCAGCGGACTCTGGGTCGTCCTGGAGGTCTGGATCCCTGGCTCTTTGTTTCCCATGCTTGTCGTGGTAGCCGATCTTCTCCCATTCTGCAGACATGGCCAAACCATCTTAGTTGGGACTGTTCTATTTGGGTCTGCAGCGGATGGGATTTTAGGCCTTGACGGATCGTCTGGTTGCGGACCATGTCTCTTCTTGTTACTTCAACCACTTTCCTCAGATACCTCATTTCTGAGGTTTGGATCTGGCTTTTGTGGGTTGTAGTCATTGCCCATGACTCGCATCCATATGTCAAGACTGGGACATAGGTGGAGCGGTATACAGCCATCTTCGTTTTCTTACCAACCTCTTTCTTGCTGAGGAATCCACGATTTATGGCCTGAAAAAGTCTCCCAGCCGCTGCTTTCTGAGTGGCCAACTCTTCTTTGATGCCTCCCTTTCGGTCTATAATAGCTCCGAGATATTTAAAGTGGTCGACCTGCTCCAGGACCTGTTCTCCCAACTTAATCTGATGTTTTCTTTCTTCTCGTGATATCACCATGGATTTTGTTTTAGAGCTGCTTATGACCATCCCTCTCTTCTCCAGCTCTTCCTTCCAGACTTGCAGGTTGGATTGGAGATGTGCCTCTGATTTAGCAATCAGGGCAACATCATCAGCAAATGCCAGCTCCGAAATATAGACCTGTCTCATCTTCCAGTACCCCACTGAATACTTTCTTGTTCTCTCCTTACATGCCTTGATGACATCGTCCATAAGGAGTATGAAGAGGTAAGGTGATAGGATATCACCTTGCCTTACACCAGTGGTGGTCCTGAACTCTTCTGACTTATGGTTTGCTGTCCTCACATAATTTCTGCAAGACTTGTAGAAGCTCTGTATAGCATGAATCAGAGGTGCTGGAATATTCTTCCTTGCCAAACAGTACCAAAGTTTGCTCCAGGGGACCCTGTCAAACGCCTTTTCCAGATCTATGAAACAAAGATGGATCTCACTCTTATACTCAAGGGCCTTTTCACTCAGCTGTCTGAGTGTGAAGATTAGGTCTTGAGTACTTCGGTTTGCTCGGAATCCGCACTGGACCTCATCCAATTGTGGCTCAGCTAGGCGTCGGAGTCTCTGCTCTAGGATTCTAGAGTAGATTTTACCAGGGACACTGAGAAGGGATATGCCTCTATGGTTTCCACATTGTCGATTGTCACCCTTTTGGAAATTGGTGTTATGATGGCAATCTCCCAATCCTTTGGTATGGTCTTGTTGCACCATGCTGCCTGTTGGACCTTTAAGAGTAATAGGTTGCCTGATGCTCCCATGTACTTAACCATTTCTGGTGTTATACCATCATGCCCTGCTGCTTTGCCCATCTTGATTTTCTCTAGTGCTGCCCTCAGTTCTTCCATCTTTATGTCATCTTCACCATCATTGGTTTCCTCTTCTGTGTCAGTGGTTATCATTTCTGATGCTTCATCATGCTCACCATCCAGGAGTTCTGAGAAATATTCTTTCCATCTTTCCATTACTTCCTTCGGGGCAGTAAGCAATTTGCCTTGCTTGTCCTTTATAAATTTGAGAGGGCATTGTTTTTCTTTCCTCATGTTCTTTAGGGTCTTATAGAACAATTTCTGGTTTTCTTGTGCATCTTTTTCTAGCTTTTCTCCAAATTCTTCCCAGGACTTCTGTTTTGCTGCTAGCACTTTGTTCTTTGCTTCTGTTCTGAGTGTCACATATTCTCTATATTTTTCCATTTGTCCTGTTGTGTTTTTAGCTCCTAAGTATTGTTTCCATGCCATTTTCTTCTCTCTTATTTTCTCTTTGACTTCCTCTGTCCACCAAGGTGTCCTCTTTCTCTGGTTCCCAAGTCGGACTTCACCGCATGCTTCTGCAGCAGCTGTCTTTATGATATCCTTGAATTTATTCCAGAGGGTTTCCAAGTCATCAGGTCGCTCTTCTGTGTTGCTCACTGCTGTAGCAATAAGCCCCTGATATCTGGTCTTAATTTCTGGCTCTCTCAGCTTGTAGGTCCTAATGCTCATTTCTCCTGCTCGTTTACTTGGTTTCTTGCGTGATGTTGGGCAGTTCCTAGGCTGAGCAACTCTTTCAGTTGTTCGTTTGATTGTTAGCAGGTAGTGATCACTTCCAATCTCTGGCCCCCTCCAGACTCTTGCATCTCGGACATATCTGAATGAGCTTCTCCGAACAATGGCGTAGTCGATCACTGACTTCTCATTCTTGGTTGGTTCACATCTAGTGTATGCCATCAACAAACTTATGTCAAGTCTTCCTGTCACGTGCCATCAACAAACTTATGTCTAGTCTTCCTGTCACGTGCCATCAACAAACTTATGTCTAGTCTTCCTGTCACGTGCCATCAGCTCAAGGTCTTTCTTTGGATTCATCATCCCCTTCATGTCTGTCTCCAGTTCTCTTCTCCATGCGTTTCTTGGTCTCCCTCTCTTACCCTGGGGGTTCCAGAACAAGGACTGCCTTGTAATGCTATCAACAGGTTTCCTCAATGTGTGTCCTATCCATCTGAAGCTTCCTCATCTCTTGTTCCATTAGCGGTTGTCAGGTTCTTGTCATTGGTACAACATTAGTGCTCTTGTTAAGTTTTCTACCAATTTTATAATTACTCAAAGTTTAAACTCTAGCATCAAATTACATAAGGATTCTTCTCCTTTTGGTAATAATGATATCCACAATACTTGGTGACATAAAAACATCTGTAAATATTATATACATGTAACAGATTAGAAATCAAAAGTCGGTGATAATTTGCTCTTAAACTTGATCTTGGAAAATGGTTTTAAAATATCTTGTAACTGGCTAAAAGGAGTAATGGCAGTTGTCATTGCATGATGAAATTTCAGTGATACTAAACAAATTTACTGAACCTTTGACATAAACCAGGATTTCTCAACTTATGGTCCACGGACCCTAGGAGTTCATCTACATAACCTACAATTTGAAATAGAACATTGTAAATTATGCTTTTATGCACTTTTTTTTTCAAGGGGGGGCCTATAGACTTCATCAGACAATCAAAGGGGTCCATAGCTTTTATCAAACAATGTCCTTGGCACAAAAAAAGGTTACCACATTAACTACCGAACTGAATAGCATGCTGTGGCTTAATTAAATTTTGTTCCCATTTTCCCTGTGGGTGTTTACAGAAATTAAGCTGTAGTTTTCTTAATTTTTTTACAGATTTTTATGAATTATATGTCATTTTGAAGATAACTGAATCTTCAACTCAAATGTGAAGTCAGTCCTATTGTATGGCTCTGAGACATGGAGAACAACAAAGACAACAACCAAAAAGCTACAGACTTTCATAAATGGGTGCTTGCATAGAATAGAGGGATTAAAATGGTATGACAAGGTTACCAACGTGGAACTGATGACAAGAACTAGACAAGTACCAGTGGAACAAGAGATGAGAAGAAGACGATGGCGATGGATAGGACACACACTGAGGAAACCTGTAGATAGCATTACAAGGCAGTCCTTGTTCTAGAACCCATAGGGCAAGAGAGGCAGAGGTAGACCAAGAAGCACATGGAGAAGAGCGCTGGAAACAGAAATGAAAATGATGAGGAGAACGTGGAAGAAACTTGAGATGATGGCACTTGACAGGACTTGGCATGTGTTTGTTGAAGGCCTATGCTCCTTTGGGAGTGGAGGGTTATGAATGAATGAATGTACTATTACACCAAGCTGAAAAAAAATGTATGCTTTCATGATATGGTAAATATCATTAATAATATAAAATGATTGATAGACAAATAAAACATTTCAAAATTATTTTTAATTATAAACTTACCAACATATTGATTGTTTCTATGGCAGTTAATGCCTTTCTCATGGTGATTATCATATGGTATATCCAATGACAAGAAAAACAAGCACAAGAACACACATACTTACTAATTACACTATTAGTAACTTACATAATCACACCTAAACCACTTTAAAAGAATCTCAAGATTTGTGTGCAGACCTGGTTCACGAGTTGGGAGGAAATGAAAACTATTTGTTGTTTCACCCTCAATAACTTGCTTCTGTCATTTTCTTTCTTTAGTTAAATTGTTTCCTGCACCATTTATAACACTATCCAAGGTCTTCGCTCTTTTACGGTGGCCGAGGACTCACAATATCTTCACTAATAAAAAGGGGAAACCCGAGGCCTGTAAACAGTAAATAAATAATACACAAAGGTATGTTTCAGGCACTCGTGAGAAATAAAAAAGTAGAAAACTTGACAACAGAAAAACAACCAGTGATACTCTTACTGGGGACTCAAACCCAGGACCTTCCAAACAACACCACCGTCTAGGTACAGGCCGAATCATTATTATCCTCTCTATGTGGTGCCTAGTTGGTACAGAGGCTAGTAATGATTCGCTCATTAAGAATTGCAATTAACTCTAGAACAAAAATAAAATGTTGATAAATTACTCATAATCTGGAAATAGCATTGTTGTTAGATACAATCAGCATGAGGACACAAGTTTCAATATTTTGTGCAACAGTGCTAAAATTAACTCTCTTTGAGAAGAACATACTGCGACAGCCTGATTAATATTTCTTTTAAAGTCTAATTTACCTCTTGTTTTATTTCCTGCTTTATTCTTAGAGGTAGATCTGGAACATCAGCTTCCATATTTCTTTGAACCTGAGAAAAAAAAACTCCATTGTGGCAGACAAAATCACTTTAATGCAATAAAGAATAATGGCAGACAACTAAACCAGCATCTGAACTAAATAAATCCCTAGCAACAGTCACTGTCAGCTCCACAAAAATCCATCTGTAGCTGTTCTTTACCGGTTGAAAAGCAATCGAGATGGACATACATGCCGTTTTGCCATAATGGCTATCAATATGTTGGCTGATTAAGTTGCCCAAGTCCATGTGCCCTTAAATGAGGATCTAGAGTAATAAGCAGTAAGCTGTGGTTTTTTTTAAACGTATATTGTTTCTGATTTATGGCCTAAATCTTTTTTCGCACATTAATACTTTAAAAAAAAAAAGAAAGAAAAGTAAAACAGGGTTAGGTTTAAAGTTAGAATTACTTAGTAGTTTTCTCTCTCTGCTTTCTAAGCCTAAGTTGAACCCTAAATCTTAAAGCTGAATAGGGAACCATAACTGTGTTTCCTGCATTCTCAAATTCTGTTTCTTTTTGGAAATAATGACAATAAATCTCAAATCAATAACAGCTAATGATAATCTTACCTTAATAGGTTACGTCAAAAATAATTATTGACATGAAAAACAAAACGAACTTGAGATCCTAAAGCTAACAAGGTTATCATTATGCTGCAATGCAAGTGCAACTGTATAAGAAAAAGATGTATAACATATGCAAAAACTGCCTTCAGCTACTATCTCATATCGACAGTCATTGGGGTGACATTGGATGTACGCCCCTTCAACTATGTTTTTACCATCTTTATGAATGCCTAGAACTATAACATGACACAATGGTCCTTCCTTCCATTAATACTCAAGTTAAACAGTAAAAAATGGGTCAATAGAATAACCTCAACACCTACTGGCGATGGCTGTAAGTGATCTCTGATAAAAGAACGCAAGTTAGCGACAACAACAACAACCATCTTATGTACAGGGTGTGGGGGGGAGGGGGGAGGGGGGGGGGGGGTGTGCAAGTACTTAGCCTTGCCTATGGTGCAAAATAGTCTAGCACCGCTCCTGCTTATCTAGTTCCTGTTTTATTCTTACTGTCTGGTGAAATAGGTCAGATAGGCCTATTTGTTAGTAAATGGTTTCCATTTAAATAAATAATGTTGATTATTGAATATTAACAACAGTTGACCTTGCTTGGACCAGGTGTCAGATTTAACAGGTGGAGTGACTAGTTCTCCTCCTCATCACTAATTTTGCCTTCCCAAACTCAAGCACAGATTCAGATATCCATTTACAGCTGGGAAGACTGGAGCAGGAACCCAGTAGTGCTGCCATGAGAGGCAAGTGCTTTGACCACACTGCCAATCATAAACTGACACTCTGTGAAACTGTACTGTACTTAAAATACAATGCCCTGGTTTCTACAATATTATTAGTACATTTTAGTTTCACCATTAAAATACAGAAAGGGGCCAAATAAAATTTTGAACAGAATAGGGATAAAACCAATTTTTTTTATTTTTTATTATGAAGGAAATATCTCATTCAACCTCTTGATGCCTTGTAATTAGGATATATATTATCTCATATTCCAGATAATTTTTAATGCTGATACCTGATCAAGGTACAATTTCTCCTTTCTGATTATTGAAAACTGAGTAAATTATTGAAAGTATCAAAATGTGTGGAAGTTAGCACGTTTTTTCATTTGTAATAAAATGGTAGTTTCTCTGCATCTGTCATGGTGTTAACAAAGGAGAGGGGAGTGTGAAAGCTGTAGTGGTTTGGGAGGTTGAAATGAATAACAGTGGGCTGAAATGAAGTAGGCCATCTGTTTGATAGGGCCTTAAAAAAGAATTTAGAGGCAGTAAAAAGAGAGGTCTTCTCTATGGTGCGGAATGCTGGAGAGTAACAGAGAAGAAAATGTTGAAATTGTCCTCTTTTCACACAACCTGCCTAAGAAAATTCTCAGAATCTTTTGGCCGAATACCATCACCAACCAAGATCTGCTTACTCGGAGCAAGCAAGAGGACATGCACACCATCATAGCTGGCAGACGCTGGAGTTGGGTTGGCCATGTCTTCAAAAGAGACCCCGATGCCATCACAAGAACAGCTATGCTATGGACCCCTGAAGGAAAACGAAAGAGAGGCAACCAAAAACTACTTGGCGGAGGACTGTGGAGGCTGAGATGCAAAGAATGAACCAGAGTTGGGGCACTGTAGGAAGGATGGCCACCGACCGAGCAAAGTGGAATCAATTTGTTGCTGCTCTACAAGACACCACCAGGCGTGATGGCCACTGACTGCTTTGACGGTCGGCGGCTAAGGATCAAAGAAGTAAAAAGAGGTAAGGGTTAGATTTAGGTATCCTAAACCTAACCCTAAAGACGGTGACTTACCGGGATGACATCAAAGAAGACAGCCCACTTGTTATGTGTAAATTCATAAATGTTGTCTAAACGTCAACCAGGCATTATGGAGTTTTCTACTGTTGAAGACTAGCCTTACGTTTTGAAGACTGTTAAAAAAGTTGGACTGAAAGGCCTAATGAAAATTATACCCTAGACAGGCTGGACACTAAAATCCAGCTACTGAGGACTCTAAATGAACTCGGAGAGGGAAGATAGATCTAAACCATCTACCAGATGAAATTATCCCTCTTCACAACTGTGCTTCATTTCAACCATAACCATATTCGATATAGCCTCAAAAAGGAATTCAGAGGTGTAACAATAAAGGGTAAGGGTTAGGAATCCTTAACCTAAATTCTAACCCTAATGACATGAGCAACTTGTTTGGATGGCACTGACAAACACGTCCCATTGTTCTTCATTGTTTTGATGGCCCATTAACTTTCAATTCAGCCCTGTCTCTTCCCAACACCTGTTCTACAGTTATGGGTGAATTGTATGCGTGTAAATAATCTAATATTCGTATTCTACATTGTTACAGATGCATTGGCCAATGGAAAGAATGGTGAACTGGAGGCTGCCATATTGGTCTATTTTTGGCAAATGGCTTTGATTACAAATAGTGTATGTAATTGCAGTGTTTACATTGTTACGTACGAGATGATATATGTAAATGCGAAAGTGTATAGCTGGGGCAATTTTTTATGGCATTGTGAAGGGAAGGGTTGGACAGGTGGAGGGGCAGAGTGCAGTTTAGGGTGGGGGCATTGGTGCAGAGCGCGGTTTATGGTTAGGTCTATGTCTGCATTTTTGTTTTAGAACATATCTGCTATAACTTTGACACGTAATTTTGCTGCACTTCGCATGCTAACCTTGACCAAAAATCCAACCCCTTTTCAGGCGTTTGAAGAGAAAAAAAGCCTCTAAACCAGTGGTTCCCAAAGTGAGTGATACCCCCCCCCCCCTCCCTTAAGGTGTAATAAGAGAAAAGAGGGCAGCAGGGGGGCATTCAGTTGTATGGGGTGATTGACAAGCAAAATTCAATAATATTACTTAATATAATGCTTACACGTAAAGGCACTTTGATTATACAAGTCACTGACGTGAGCATATAAAAGGAGAACATAGCTCCGCAATGAAGGTCGGCGGCAATGGATCTCCAAGGTCTTGGAGAAGACAGAAGGTCTTCTATCTCTTGTCTTGATGGTGCACTCTGATAGACTCTTTCCTGTCCATCTCTTGATGTTATCTTCCCACTTATAGCACTGTTCTCCCTCTTTTTTTATTATTTTATTTAACATACTTAAATTTGATTATGACTGGATGTTACTTCTTCTTCTTCTTCTTCTTCATCCTGAAAAGGATGTTGGTTGCGTTGTGTCCATTTACAGTGGTGCTGCGATATTTGCGCCTTTCGGCCCACACATCCAACTTCAGCACTGCATTTTTAGGACCGGGTTAGCCTTCCCTCTTCGATCCCTACTCACTCAGCCAGACTGCAGCCTGTTTCCAGGACCACCACTTGGAGGTGGAGTAGGGTCTTGGTCAGCTCTGGTTCGCTGACCCTGATGCAAGCAGTCTAGCTATGGGTCACTAACTGCATTCGTCACTGATACGCGTCTTAGGTCCCACTGGATGTTACAAATGTATGTTATTATTTTACCTTGATAATGTTGTATGCTTAAATAATGCTCAAAATACATAAGCTATTGAAAGGATACGGTATGTAAGATGACAGAGAGAAGAAGGGCAGAATGTAAGATTGGCCTGCGTGCCCAATTCTTAACCCTTTGAAAATAAAGTTTGTTCGTTCGTTCATATTCCTTTGCATGTTTGCTTTCAACTCTGCCTTCTGTTATAGCCTTCAGTAATGTGTCATGTCTTTTTATATCGTCAAAATGCATGGATGCATATCTGGAGTCATCCTTATATGACCATAAGCTATGCACAATGCTACAATATTCGTACTTGGAAGTGAACCTATGTTTGTGAGGCAAATTACACCCTCATTGACTCTTGAAATCATCCACACACTTCCAGGGATTCACCCTGTGGTGAAACTTGTTGAGAACCCAGCACTGCACACTAAGCTTGGAGAAGTCACTTAGGCACCAGGTGTATTCTTTGGCTTTGACTTGGTTGACTGCATGCAGGAGGATCTCACTGTGGACCCAGTGATAGGCAGGGGAAGCTGAGAAGTGGCTGTGTGCAGGATGTGACAATTCCTTGGAAGAGCCCAGAACCAGAGTATAGAAGTTTAGCTCTGTATAGTTGGAGAGCCCCCTTGGATGGTGGGGAATGCACAGTATGCCATGCACTTCTTACCCCTAGCTTGGGATCAGATGTGACGATCCTTTAAATGCAAGCCAAGCTGGAGAAAATGGAGCTCATGACTTCATCTCAACATGTTTCGGAATGGCAGAAAATCTACAGGAAAAGTCTATCTACAGTGTAGATAATACCAAGGAGTCTTCAACTTGGTATTGGCTGCTAAAGAGTGAGAAGCTCAGCAGCCATAGTTAAACAACAACAACAACATTACCAAAATAATTTAGTTGCCTAATTTTGATCTCCATTAATTTTCTTTTCATACCTAGGTTTTCTAGGACCTCTTTATTTGATATCTTCTTTTCCATTAGATGCGCCCCATTCTTCTATATATCCACATCTTGAGAACCTCAATCCTTTCTTCCAATTGCGTATTCATTGTTGATGTTTCTACACCATACAGTAATGAAGAA
This sequence comes from Oreohelix idahoensis, assembly GCA_024509875.1. NCBI lineage: Eukaryota > Metazoa > Mollusca > Gastropoda > Stylommatophora > Oreohelicidae > Oreohelix > Oreohelix idahoensis. Next base: position 33,367 of record JAMPIV010015995.1, on the reverse strand, counting down.
ATTATATAACATTTGATGATTTTCAGTTTTAATTTGTGAGTTAATTGTCAGTATCTGCCTCATGGTGTTGAATGTTATTGTTGTTCAGAATCAACATCATTGCACTCTGGGCAAACCCATAGGTGCTCAGTCTCCCTCAGCAAATGTCGAAGGGTATGAATGATAACAGTTCCTGTTGCACGCTGATTGTAGATACGCCGGATGCATCTTCTCATATGTTCATTCCTGCCAGTCCCACGCCTAATGCCAAACTCCAGCAATCTCAGCCGTGATGATTCATTGATTGCAGTGTCATTCTCTAGCAGGCTATCATTAATTGTCTTCAGTTTCTCTCCCTTATCCATATCCAACGCACCCACTACAAGTGCTCTTGAAGCTAGTCTATTAGCTCTTTCATTGCCACGTACCTCTGCATGACCAGGACAGTAGATCGCCACCAGTTCCTGAACATTTGAGGCTGCTATGGAGGTTTTCCATTCATGCCGTAGCCATCCATTTTGGATCTTCTGAAGCATGGACTGAGAGTCTGACACAATAACTGCTCTTGTCAATGAAGTTTCAGACAACCACCTTAAAGGAACAGTAGCTGCCTCTACCTCCATTCTCATGCTGGAGGTTGTTGTCATGTAGACCCAGCTATGTTCAGTGACGATCATGCCCTTTATTCTAGCCGAGAAGCCCCATCCTGATTTCCCATCATGGGCTACAGACCCATCAGTGTACACAACGGCATCATTATTCCCAACATTTTCATTTATCCGTTGATCAATTTCCAGTTCTGCTTTTCCATTGCCCCAAGATCTGCATTCTCTGCCAAGGCTGATGATGACCTGTTGGTAGGTCGCCGAATTCTCACTAGACCTACTCCACTCCTCGCCCTTGAATATGTTTTCAACTGTGTATACCTGTAGAATAGTTGACTCATCCTGTGCCATCCATGACATCCCCCTCTTGATTCATACTCCCTTGATGTCAGCTATGTTCATGTGTAGGGGATGACTTTTATATGTGGTTACTCGCATATAGGCTTTGACTTGAGCCATCGCATATCTGGATATAATAGACAACAAAACCAAGCATATACATCGTCACAATGGGGGTATCTCGTGTACAGCCCAAGACTAAACGCATCCCTTCATTTTGAATGTGTTCCAGTCGTTCACACAGCGATACTGACAGAATTCGTATTTCCAGGCCATACTCAGCTACTGACAAGACCAGATGATGATATAGAAGAAACAGTAGTCTCTGCTTGAGGTGCGCAGCAGCCATTGTTTTCAGGGCTGCTAGGCCTCTTTTGCATTTCTGTATGATGTGATCAACATGGTACTTGTATGATAGCCCGTGATCAAAAGTAACTCCAAGATATTTTAGCTTGTTGTGTCTTTCAATTGACTGCCCATTGAGAGTAATGTCTGGGAGATCTGCTTTCAATATGGAGTTGTTCAGGGAGCACCATAGCACACATGCTTTGTTAGGATTGATTTTGGAGTAGGTTTCCTCACACCATTCAGAAACCGCCTGTAGACTCTCATGTATGCTTCTGACCATTTCTTGTCTGTCTGAGCCAGTCCGGTAAATGAGTATGTCATCCGCAAAAGTTAATGTTCGTCCCAGACCTGTTGGTTGAATTGCAGCTACTTTTGCTGTATAGATGTTAAAAAGCACAGGTGACAATGGAGAACCCTGGGGTAGTCCCGGGCAAATGTGCATTGGTTTTGATGTCCATGTTCCCAAATGAAATGCAACTGATCTCTCAGTTAAGGCAGCTACTAACCACCTTGTTAGCCAAGGAATTACATCACATGCAATTACACAGTTGATTAAGGTTGCAAAGTCCACACTGTTGTATGCATCCTCTAGGTCAATTGCCACAGCTACCATTTCTTGTTTACGCTGGAAACCCTCATATACAGCGTACGCAAATGTACCAGTGTTACCCCATGTTACTTTCATTGGTCTATAACTGCCCAGGGTACCAGGGAGGATGTGTGCATTTTCAAGGTGGTTCATTAATGGTCTTGCCACTATCTTCTCAAGCAATTTGCCATAGACATTCTGTATTGTGATGATGTGATAGCTGCTAAGTAGTGTGGGGTCTTTACCAGGTTTAGGAAGTGGCCATAAGTAGCTACGTAGCCAGTCTTCTGGAACCTCAGCATTCTGTATGCTAATGTTAAAATTCCTAACTACATTCATAATGGTATTTGGCCAAAAGATTCGGTGAATTTTTCTTAGGCATGTTGTGTGAAAAGAGGACAATTTTGACATTTCCTTCTCTGTGACTCACCAACCAAGATCTGCTTACTCGTAGCAAGCAAGAGGACATGCATACCATCATAGCTGGCAGACGCTGGAGCTGGGTTGGTCATGTCCTCAGAAGAGACCCCCATGCCATCACAAGAACAGCTATGCTTTGGACCCCTGAAGGAAAGCGAAAGAGAGGCCGACCAAAAACAACTTGGCGGAGGACTGTGGAGGCTGAGATGCAAAGAATGAACCAGAGTTGGGGCACTGTACGAAGGATGGCCACCGACCGTGCAAAGTGGAATCAATTTGTTGTTGCCCTACAAGACGCCACTAGGCGTGATGGCCACTGACTGCTTTGACGGTCGGTGGTTAAGGATCAAAGAAGAAGAAGAAGAACATTCATAATGACTGTGTCATCCAGTTGTTTTATGTGTTGGTACTGTACACCATAAGGACCCGGAGCTGTGTTTCTGCTGGTTTTCAAAGTGTACACAGTGTTGAATGTAACTCTGGCCATTCCTTTTCTCTTCTTGAATTCTGTTTCACATCTGCCATCTTCTGTTATTATATGACCAAGATATGAGAAACTCTTGACTTGTTCATTATTTTCCCATTTTTGCTTATCTTTAATACTGGTTTATTTTCTGTTTTGCTAATTACCATGGTGAAGGATAATGAAGCCCCTAATGTCCAGTCAGTCAACCCCAAAAAAAGAGAAATTAATAACAAGATTTAATCACTGTCTTTTGGAAGGTGCAACCATTGGTAAAATGTGTTACAGTTTAATATAGGCAAGCATTCTTTGGCAAGGTGTGTCCAAGTGTACTTTTCGCTGGCAGCTAAAGAAATGGGATATTTGCAGGTGTTTCAAAAAAAGGACAGTACCGACTTTGCTTTGTTGCAGATTTGCTTGTCTCACTATTTAGGTGGGCTAGTGATAACATGATATCCGTGATACAAGACTTTTGGTTGCAGAAAGTCATCTCTGAAAGCTATCCTACATTGTGAAAAAATGTAAGATGTCCTGTACTGCCTTTCCATCATTTTATTTAGTAGAGAGCCGTTTCAATGCGATGAACCACTTTTTTCCAAGCAAAGAAACAGGCTGCAATTAATGAATGTGGTTGTTTGATACTCCTGAGTAACTTTAAGCCTGATATTGAGAAGCTGAAATCACTGGATCAGGCCCATCCAACTCATTGAAAATTGTAGGCCCTATGTATTAAAAATTAAATAAATGAGTATGCTTATATATAGCTTTATATTATAATTAAATAAACAGAGCAATTAGTTTCACTGTTTGGAATTAGCTGATGCTCTTATCTAGCCTACCCCTCTTAAAATTGTTTACGTAATGCAGGGATTTGGAGGGGGCACTGGAGATGTGTTCTGGGGGTCAAGGGGGCACTGACCCGAAAAAAGTTTCGGAAACTGCTCTAAACCGAGGAGTTTGCACTCAGGGTCAAGCAGAAATAGGGCAGGGGTGTTCGGGTTAGCGTTAATAATGTGTATTTTACATTGTGTCGAAGCGATATGGTTATGTTTCAATAACGTTCGGGCAAAATGGCGGACCTTTTTCCACTAGGGCCTAGGCCTATCCTTCCAATTTACCGATTTTTTTTTTTTAAAGACAAAGTATCCTGTTCAACCCTTAATGGGTTATAATTGGGATATATAATGTAGCAAATTCAAGATAATAAAATCTAATTTCCGATAGCCTAAATATATTATCTTCTCACCCTTCCACGCAGTCCAAATAGGGCCTAGCCTACAGTACGGCCTAAATCAAAACTGTAAAATTGTGTGAATTTATGCGTGTGCCCTATAGTTTCAAACAAACACAATTTAAAAAAAAAATTAAATACAAGAAAAACACACTGCTCAGTGACAAACAAAACCTTCGGTCAAATCCGTAATGCAGGCGCAAATTCTAACAGGGCGATCCCTAATTGCTAAATCGACAGCTCACCTACAGCCCCTGTAAGGCTGTTTATATAATTTTGTTACTCTCACAGCAAAAACTAATCGATAATATCTTATATCTAGTCCAGTGATGCCACAGCTGGGTCTAAATGTTTATTATTTTTAAGTTATCTGGCTCACTGTCTAATGTTATACTTATTCCTTCAATATTTTCTGTGTTGAATTGTTCCCAATTTAATATTTTGTAGTCTTCATGTATTAAAAAAGCCACGCCCCCACCTCTTCCCTCAGGTCTATCATTTCTAAGTGTTATATACCCTTGGTAGTTCAGTTTTTGTTTGGGGTTCAGGAGGGTTTCTTGTATTGCAAAGATGGGTTTTGCCTCCTTATACTGTCCCATAAGAGACATCAAGTTCTTCCTGGCACCCCTACAGTTCCACTGGACTACTTTGATAGCTCTAGAGTCTTTGGTCCCCATTTAGTATGGTTAGCTTAGTTATGTTATTGTTTTTATTAGGTTTTTTGATACGGGATCTACTTTTTTTGGTTTTGCACTTTACCTCTTATGTTCTCTACAAACTCATCATTCCAAGTAACCATTATACTCTGAACTCTTTCTGCGAGGTATGGTAGGTGTAGTTCCACTGTTTCCTTAAATTTTTTTTCCATATTTTCTATAGGCCTAGCTCTTTCTCTCTCTATTTTTTTTTTAGGATTTCTTCATTAGCTTCTTTTATCTCTGCTATTTTTTTTGAGGTCTCTCTCTATTTCCTTTTGTGCTGTTTTCATTTCTTCTAGTACCTGTCTGGCTTGGATGAGGATATGTTCCGTCTCTTCTGTGTTGTCATCTTCTTTACTGTTTATGGGTGTTTTGATTTTATCATCTTTCTGGATTTTTTCCTTTATGTCTTTCATTTCACTGGTTATTTGTTTTATTTGTTTCTTAATGATATTTTCTTGAGAGTTTTGGAGATGGTTGTTGGTTTTCTGTCTTTCTTTTATTTGCCAGAATGGTTTGTTTGTTTCTAGTGATTCTTTTAATATGTGTTCTGTCTCTTGATAGATTGGGCATCCCTGATACCTGGCACTGTGGTTACCCTGGCAGTTTGCACATTTTCTGTTTTTGTTTTCTCGTTTATAATCTTTGTCCTCCTTAGCCATTGGACAGTCCACATGTCTGTGTGCTCCCGCACAGAAACTACACCGTGTCGCTCTTTTACACACATGTTGGGTATGGCTAAAGCCTTGACAGTTTGTGCATTGTATAATGCTAGGTATGAATACCTCTGTCATTTTGGCTCTCTGGTGGAGTTTGACTTGCTTGGGTATTTCTGTGCCCTTTACACTTATCACTACCACTGTCGTATTCTTTTGCTCTTTGGTTTTGATTCTTTCTACTTTTTCTATCTCTGTTTGTGGGTTTTCTTTCGTTATGTTAGTGTGGATCTCCTCTTCTGTTAGGTTTGAGTCGACCCCTTTGATGACGAATCTTCTAATTTCCTTGATCAATTCAATCTTTACCTTTATCCCATGTGCGAGTTGTGCTTCTTTTGGGTTACTTTTTAATTCATGTAACAGTGCCTTGCCTTTTTCTGTGTTGTTTACAGTGATTGTTACTCCATTTCCATGTCTTTGCACTTTGTCAATATATTTTTTTTCCTATTATTGCTTCTAGAATGACCAGGATTTTGTCATCCGGGAGAGATCTCAGTGTGGCTTCTGTTCCAGCTATCTGAGTTATTTTGATTCTGTTTTTGGTTTCTTTGTTTTCTCCTCCTCTGGTTTCCTGACTTTTTTTGCTTGTGGTCTCGTGGTTGTCTTCTTTCCTGTGTCCTGTCTGTTTGTTTGCTGTCCGGGTTCCTGCGTCTTCGTTTTTGTTGTTTCTGCTTACTGCAGTTTTAATTGCGCCTCCTTTCAGATTTTCCTTTATTGTTTCTATTTTGGGTCCAATTTCTGTGTTTCTGACTATAGGGCTAGTGATCCTGTTCTTTTCTGTCGGGTTTGGTGTTCTACCCTTTTCAGCTGGTTTGACCCACGCTTTTCCCTCTCCGGATTGCGACCTGAGCATTGGTGGCATTGTGATTTATCCTCTGGTTCACTCTGTCTAATGCTAAATAACACAAATTAAGATAAATTATGACTAGGCCTATTTATTTTACTAAAAATAAAACAATTTAAAAAATAATTAGTAGATTATTTCCCTTGGCATTATAAGCTGGCTGCACTTCTTTCTCTCTTTTTTTTTTTTAAATATTGGCTAATTACTCTATCTTTATTTTATACCTATCACTGATGACTTACAATTAGTATTTATGCTCTATCTATGCTAAATTAACACAAGACAAGTTATTAATATTTTTTTTTTAATATATAAATTTTAAATTATGTTTAGATATCAATAGTTAAAAGCTGACTAGTCCTACTACTAAGCTAGTAAATTTGAATTAACTTTAATTTTGTTCACGCGCGTCTCAACGATGAAAGATGCCTGTATTAATTACACAAAGAAAAACAAGATGGCTACGGCACTTTACAAAAGAAGACCCCACGTGGTTGGCCTACCTGGGCTTATTTATTCTATTTCACTTATATTTTTATTTAAACCAATACTCCAATCAATTATTAACTAACGTTAAAAGCAATTAACCAATACTGTTAGTTGCTTATCCTTTACAGGACGTGGCAATCAACCCCAGCTTTTATTGGCTGTTTGTGATTTTTCTAGGCAATTTTTTACATTCAGTAGTTTGCCATTGCTTTCTGAACGGTACGGCGCTTATACCATTGTTAAAAATCCACACAAAGCGATTTGCTACCAAACCGCCTGCAGCAGGTTTCGAACCTGGTATATCTGGATTATGAAACTGCGTTCATATCCATTAGGCCACAGACGCCGACTAACCAATACTAGAGGTTATTAATAACATTGAGATTAAATATGTTAGCGAAGAGAAAAAACTTATCTGAAATTCGTCTTGTGTAGCGTACTGAGAACTTTCACTGGTAAGATGTAGCAGAGCGGATCCCGGCGGCCCTGGCGATTTTATTGATTATTGGTAGGTGACTTTAATGCACACCATGAGGCATGGGGTAACAACAGTAATGATCCAGCAGGAAAAAGACTGTTGGACTACATTGAAAGTGCTGAGCTAATCATACTAAATGATGGCTCAGTGACAAGGGTTAACCCATGCAACAGTGGAGGAGATACAGCAATAGACATAAGTATTATAACACCAAACCTAGCCTCTACTAAATGGGAAGTACTGAATGACTCCAGCTCAGACCACTTACCCATAGAAATAAACCTAAACGACAAATATAGAACTAGTCCAAAAAGCTCGAAACCCACATTCAACCTAAAAAAGGCAAATTGGGAGTCCTTCCAATTAGAGCTAGGTAAACTAAGCATAGAACAAATTGAATATAACAGTATAGATATATTTGCAGAAAAACTAACAAATGAGATTTTAAAAATAGCAATAAAATATATACCAAACAGGAATATGCCTGAGCACTTAAAACCAACACAAAAAGGTAAAAATAGGAAAAGAAACAAAGATAAAAATCCAGTACCATGGTGGACAGACAGATGTTCAGAACAACTGAAATTGAGGGAGAGGGCCCTTACAAAGTATAGAAAAGCCAAAACTGAAGAGAATTACACAAACTATAAAAAAATAAGAAATGAAACAAATAAAATAATATTCAGAGCTAAAGAAAAGAGTTGGAGAAAATTTTGTCAAACATTAAACCATAGGTCCCAAATAACTACAGTTTGGAGAAAACTAAAAGCAATTAAAGGAGGAAACAGCAAGAAATTTAAAATCCCAACAATTAAAATACCAGAGAGAGCTGAAACAGATAGAGAAAAAAGCCAACATACTAGCTAAATACTTTTATCAGGTTAGTTCAATAGACAGTCTAGATAAGGCAGAAATAAATAGACGAAAAACACTGCTAGAAAAATTAAAAGAAGAAAATATGGAAACCACACAGGATGCTAAGTATTTAAATGCAGATATTACAGTAGATGAAATAGAAAGAGCTTTAGCAGAAAAAACCAATACTACCTCTGGGGAAGACATTCTGAGCTATGAAATCCTCAAAAAGGTACCAAATACAACTCTAAGAGTGATTGCATCCCTCTACAACAAAATCTGGCACACGGGAAAAATACCATGTTCATGGAAGACAGCAGTAGTCATCCCCATACTAAAGCCAGATAAGGAAGCACATGATGTCAGCTCATACAGGCCAATATCGTTAACATCACATCTAGGAAAAATTCTAGAAACAATAGTCAACAGCAGACTAAAATTTCATCTCGAAAAGCATAATTTGTACAGTCCAACCCAGGCAGGCTTTAGAAGCCAACATAGTACAATAGAGCAACTGCTGAGGCTGGAACATGATGTTAAAACAGGCTTCAAAAGGAATGAAAAGACAGTAGCTATATTCCTTGATGTAGCAAGAGCATATGATGAGTGTTGGAGGGAGGGTGCACTACATAAAATCAGGAAACTAGGTATAGTAGGCAGAACCTACAATTACCTAGAAAACTTCCTGCAGGATAGATACTTCATGGTACAAATAAACAATGATAGATCTGAGGTATATGAGCAACAGAATGGAATTCCCCAGGGATCAGTAATATCACCATCAATTTTTACGATTATGGTCAACGACCTAGGCGACGAGTTTAAGGACTTAAAAAACAACCTATCTCAGTTTGCAGATGATGCTGCGATATGGAGAACGGGAAGAAATCTCCCATTCCTCTATAAAACAGTACAAAAACAAATAGATAAAGTATCTGACTGGATGAACAAGTGGGGATTTAATCTAAACGTTAAAAAAACCATAGGAATGATTTTCAGTAGAGGGCGTGTAATTAAAAACAATATAATTGACATAAGCATTAATAAGCAAAAAGTATGCACAGCAAAATCAACTAGATTTCTTGGCATGGTACTAGACCAGCAACTAAACTGGAACAAACACATAGACCTTTTAGTGCAAAGCAGTAGAGGACTTATTAATATGCTAAGATATATGAAAGGAAGTGGTTGGGGCGCCTGCAATAAGACAATGTTAACATTCTATAAATCATTTATTAGAGGCAAACTTGACTATGCCAGTGTTGTCTATGCATCAGCCGCCCCAAGCAATAAGAAGAAACTAGACACAGTCCAAAACCAGGCACTGTCAATAATAGCAGGTGCCTCAAAGGGAACATCAGCAGAAGCACTAGAAGTAGCGCTAGGCATTATACCCCTGGAGCTAAGGAGAAAAGAACTGAGATTCAGCTACTGGGCAAGAGTGGCAAAAGATCCAACTCACCCGGCACATAAAACCTTTGATAGGGGTAACCAGTACATAGGCCACATTCCATTAAACCATAATAGATACCCGTCAGGGTGGAAAACAATGGATGAAGTGGATCAATACCCAGACCTGTTTAATGCGATAAACAGTAGTGCTCTGTATAAAGCAAAGATCCCATCATGGGAATTAAAAGTGCCAGAAACTGACTCCCACTTATCAAAGATCATAAATAAATCTAACGACATAATCTCAGCAAAAAGTAAAACACTAGAGTACATAGAACGGTATACAAATAATAGCCTAACTATATATACAGATGGGTCCAAAGATGAAGAAGGACAATTAGGAGCAGGAATAGCAATACCAAAATTAAAAATTTATAAAAGATACAAAGTAACAAGTAATACATCTATCTTTACAGCAGAATTAGTGGCAATCCTAAAAGCTTTAGAAATAGCTGCAGAAAATCCACCAAAAAAAGTAACCATTCTCACAGATTCCCTATCATCAGTACTAGCAATCAGAAACAGAACAGAAGGCAGCAGGCCAGACATTATAGAGGAAATACTACAGGTTAATACATATCTACAAAATATAGGATGCAGTGCAACACTAACATGGATACCATCACATGTGGGGATAGCAGGAAATGAGCTAGCAGACAAAGAAGCCAAAGGGGGGAGAACTAGCCATAACCAAATTGAAGTAGGCTTAGGGAAGTTTGAAATTAAGAGCTTAATTGCTCAAAAAATAACTAAAGAATGGATAACAGCATGGGACCTAAGTAAAAAAGCAAGACACTCATATAAAATCCTTAAAAAACCAAGCAAAAAATGTCAAATAAAAGATGAACTAAAAATACCAATTAATAAAAAATTGCTGAGACTCAAGCTGGGAACTGGATATTTCATGATTGAGGAACCCACATGTGAAGAGTGTCAAGAACCAAACACAATTAGGCACTTTCTAGTGGACTGCAAAAAATATGACCAACAGAGGCAAAACATTAAGACATACTGTAGTAACCACAAGGTAGAAATGAGTGTAGAAAATCTCATAGGCACAAAGAGCCCTTCAGAAATGCAAAAGTTAATAAAACACTATATTACAAAAACTAAAGCTAACATATAAAAATCAAATAAGGAATTGAACCAGTAGTCCAAACTGGTGAAAGACTCGCCCCAGAAACATACAGATTAACCAAATAAACCATCCAGTAAAAATCAAAAACATACTAACTTAGAAAATAGCATATATTGGAATTTTTTTTTAAAACCATGTTGAACTATAACTACAAAAGGAAAAATACCGACTAGAGATAATATAATATAAAACAAATACAAACAAAAACATATTACAATAAAAGAAACACGTCCTGATATAACCAACAAATCCATGTACATGGTAGATGGTTGAAAGGGGCGTGCTACAAAATGAAGTAGCAAACACATTAATAATAAAAAAAAAAAAAAATAAATAAATAAGGAGTTGCCACGATAGCTCGCAGAGGAAAGACACGTTCTCGAGTGCAGTGAAAGTTTTCAGTACAAGACGAACTTCAGATAAGTTTTTTCTCTTCTCGTCCACCTGGCCTATAGTATTCGTTAATTTTTTTTAGCAAAATTGATAGGGGTCATGATGCCAAGCTGGGTATTTCTTACTAGACAATTTTTGGCATTTACAAAATCTGCATTGGGTATATTTGACAATGGGCACTGAGCATTATACATTATATTTATATTATAATTAAATGTAAAACATTATGTGCTATATATTTTTTATTCCACTTAAATTTAATTCTTGTTTTTAACCACATCAATGACGTTGTTTTTTAACTCGTTTACATCAGCTATCTATTTCCTGTTATTCTGTTAATGGCTGTCATCTGCAATACTCAATCATTTTTGCGATGTGTTATAAAGTCTTCTTTTTACATTTTAGACTTGAGCAGATAAACAGCATATTGGGGTTTTTTTTTTGTTATTATAAGATTATAAAATGAGCGATGATGAAGGTACGCTTGGTAGTTGTGGTAGCATGACGACACACACGCCACCGCGTAAAAAAGTGAAGCCATGGTATCAGCAGACTTTTTGTGCGGAATGGCTAACAGACAGCGAACTGAAGGATTGGATAAAGCCGGATTCTGGTAATCGCTATGCTGCGATTTGTACGGTCTGTTCCTATACATTAACTAATGCCAACAAAACAGCTTTATTGACACATAAAAGCACACAGAAGCACATGAAAAACTTTGAAGCCAAAAGCAAAACTCTGAACATTAACAAGTTTTTCATCAAATCAAAAGAGCCCTGTCTCCAAGACAAAATTGCTAAAGCGGAGATAGTGTTGTCGGCTTTCATGGCAGAACATAATACTCCGTTTTCGCAAGCTAATCATTTGATTGAATGTTACAAGCAGATATTTCCAGACAGCACAATTGCTAAAAAAAAATGTCACTGAAGCGCACCAATGCTGCCTATGTGATGCAGTACGGCATTGCTCATTTTGAGCGGCTTGAAGTTATAAACATTTGCAGAAATCAGAAATTTTCTATACTCGTTGATGAGAGTACTGATATTTTTTCGAACCAGATGTTGGCAGTCGTTGTGCGATTCTGCGACATAAAAACAAAAAAGAAGTAGTTGATTCACTGTTGTAATATGAATACATTAAAGTACGAACCACACATTGTAATATAATGCGAATCTTGACATGTACGATATTCTGTAAATAAACATGGCTACAAACTGAACATGCTTTTACTGAGTGCCTTCTGAAACATGTGTGTGCTTGTGTAGATGACGAGGTAATGCTTATATACATACATCATAACATTACATGGTGGCAGCGGTCGATACCGGACTGACGCAAAAAACAGCTACACGATAACACGTGAGTACAGTATTCGGCTAATTTTCGTCATCGAGGTCAGCCATGGCGGCGAAACAATATCGCAACGCACCGCAAATGAGATTCGCCGGTAAAGATGATAAGAGTGAAGCTTTCTTGTTATGGCGCCAACGCATAGATCTATATTCCAAGACCACTGGTCTGGAAGGACAAACCCTAACTCCATACATCCTAGAAGCATTGGACGATGAAGGTTTGAAAATTTACAACAGTTTTGCTACCGCCATGCCTGTGGAGTCGGCGACAGACCCCCGCAGCCATATTGGACGAATTTGAAAAACGTCTGATAATAAAGCACACGAACTTTAGAGCGGCAAGATTAGAACTTCACCACCTGCGACAGAAACCTGGTGAAAGTCTAGATGATTTTTTCACTCGCATCAAGGAGAAAACAAGTGTATGCAAATTTAACAAAGAAGAAGAAAAAGAGCGAATTATCGAACAGATCCTTCTCAGCACACCAATGCCAGAGTTCCAGAAATGGATACTGAGCCAGAGTGATACACTAACTTTACAACAACTTCTGGATGAAGGCAGGAAACACGAGGCACAAGCACTAAACATTAAACAAATTCAGCAAGGTACAGTAACAGCCCAGGTGGATGCAGTAAAAAGCTATAAACCCAAACAAAACAAAGCAACTGGTTCGAAGCAACAAGAAAAACACAACACAAGCAGAGGTGCTATGTGTAAATGTTGTGGCCTAAACCACATACAAAACCACTGTCCAGCTAAAGACTCTACATGTCATTACTGCAGAAAGAGGGGCCACTGGATAAAATTATGTTTCAAGAGGAAACAAGACAGTGCTCAACACAACCTTCACAGCAGAGAGTCATCAAAACAAACACACTTTATGATGACTGAGGACCTTGACTCCAGTGAAGAAAGTGATCTTTCCACATTTGATACTGTGAAGATACTAACTTTCAGTAATGAACCAAAGAGAACGCAGGCTTTCTGCAAGGTACAATTCCGAATACCAGGAATTAAAAGGCACAAAGAAAGATATATTCGGTTCAAGATAGACACAGGTGCCCAAGGTAACACTCTACCCTTAAGAATATTCAGACAGATCATGCCTGACAAGGTGGATGAGCAAGGATTTCCCACAAGGGATGTAAAAAGTAGGAGTGGCAGGACAAAGCTAAGAGCTTACAATGGAACAAGTATAGACTGTTTCGGAGCAGTAACACTTGAATTTTATACAGAGACTCTGAATGGACATCGTCAACATTTTACTTGGTAGATGTTGAAGGACCTGCAATTTTGGGTTTACCAATGTGCGAAAAGCTGAGTGTGGTAACTATTAACAACATTAAAGCTGACAAAAAAGAACATCTTACTCTACACGTCACTGGAGTAGAGGACCTTAAACAGCGATTCCCAGAACAGTTCGACAGAATAGGCAAACTTCCAGGAAAGGAAAGATTCTTTTTAAAAGACAACGCTGAGCCAAAGATAGACCCACCTAGAAAGTATCCTATACATGTCAAACAGAAACTTGCCACAGAACTAGAAAAGATGGTGCAGAATGATGTTATTAGAAAGGTTGAAGAGCATTCTGATTGGTGTAGTAGTATCACAACCGTTCTGAAGCAGGATGGTTCTCTTCGGGTTTGCCTTGACCCAAAACACTTAAACAACAGTCTAAAGCGCTGTCCACACAAAATGCATACAGTGGAAGAGATAACTCACAGATTCCACAATGCCAAATATTTTTCTAAACTAGATGCTGTACACGGATACTGGAGTGTTGAGATAGCAGAGGAAAGTCAACTCCTTACAACTTTTCGAACACCATTCGGCAGATATTGTTTCAAGAGACTCCCATTTGGTTTGAATGTATCACAAGACATCTTTCAACAGAAGATTGACAACATTGTTGAGCAATGTTCTGGTACAGTGGCTATTGCGGATGACATTGTAGTCTGCGGCAGGTCAGAACAAGAACACGACCGTAACTTGATTAACTTGATGCATGTAGCACAGGCCAATGGGCTAACATTCAACAGCAAAAAGTGTACAATTAAGGCAACGGAGATACAATTTTTTGGATTGCTGTACACCCAGAATGGTGTAAAACCAGACCCTAAAAAGGTTGAAGATATTCATGACATGCCAACACCAGCTACAAAGAAGGAACTGCAACAATTCTTAGGTGCTGTCAATTTCCTAGCACAATTCATACCAAATTTGTCAGCTGCTGCAGAACCTTTGCGATCTCTACTACAGAATGAAACTCCGTATGAATGGTCAGAAGACTACCAACACATATTCAACCACTTGAAGACCCTCATATCATCTGATGCATGCTTGAAATACTATGACATGCAAGCACCCACTTTTCTCATGGTTGATTCCAGTCTGAAAGGCCTAGGAGCAGCACTTTTGCAACCAGACAAAAATCCTGAAGGACACTATGCCAAAGAACTTCGTCCTGTAGCTTACGCAAGCAAATCATTAAGTTCTGGCGAAAAGAAACTTGCAAACATTGAAAGAGAAATGCTAGCTGTACGTTTTGGAATCAAACGCTTCCACACATTTCTTTTCAACCGCCCATTTACAATTCTCTCAGATCACAAGCCACTTGAGATGATTCATAAAAAACCAATAGCTTCAGCACCACCACGACTACAAGCTCTGTTATTGGAAACACAAGGTTATGATTTTAATATTCAGTATATCCCAGGAGAGGATATAGGTCTTGCAGATGCTCTCAGCAGACTACCAAACCCCAACAAGACAGCAGATCTTACCCCAAACATCAAAGTTGATTTTGTCAAGTTTAGCGATAATCGGCTTGAACACATCAGAGAAGACACAATGAGAGATCCTATCCTTAACTCTCTCAAAGAACTGATATACCATGGATGGCCAAGCTCTATCAGGAAGTTCCAACACACATCCGTCCATACTACTCGATGAGGGACGAGTTAAGCATCGAAGATGGTCTGATCCTTAAAGGAGATCGCATTGTTGTACCAGAAACACAACGCGATATCATCCTTAAACAGCTCCATAATAGTCACCTTGGTGTTGTGAAGACACAACTGAGAGCAAAGAAAGATGTTTACTGGCCACAGATAAACAAGGACATAGAAACACTATGTAAAAACTGTTCAATTTGCCAAGAACATGCAAATAGGCAGTGCAGAGAACCTCTCATACCATCAGACATACCATTGAGCCCTTGGAGCATTATAGGAACTGATATTTTCTCAATCGACAATAATGACTATCTTATTATTGCCGATTACTACAGCAAATTTCCCATCATTGAGAAACTTCCACAACCCTCACCATCAGCTGTTATTGCAGACATTACAAAGAAGTATTGCAGCATGTTTGGCATCCCAGATGAAATTAGATCTGACAACGGTCCACATTTCTCAGGTCAAGCATACAGAAACTTCACTAAGGACTGGAAGATCAAACACACAACATCATCACCTAGATACCCTAAATCTAATGGTTTCATTGAGAGACAGATACAAACTATCAAGTCAATCATGAAGAAAACAAGAACAGAGGATGTACACCTAGCACTCTTGAGATGGAGAACAACACCGGTAGACAGTAAGATCGACAGTCCAGCAGAACTTATGTTTGATAGAAGAATTAAAGACCTCCTACCATCTAAGGTCCACTTCCGTCCACAACATAGAGACAGCACATATGATCAACTTCAGCATCGTCAGCAAGTTCAGAAATCCAACTATGACAAATGTGCTAAAGACTTACCACCATTATATCCGGGTCAGCATGTGACTACCTACAACCACAACAATGACACATGGTCAAAAGCAACAATCATTTCCAGAAACCCTGAACCCAGGAGCTATACTTTAAGACCAGACAGCAGCAGCAACCTCCTGAGGCGAAACAGAGTGGACATAAGAGAAATCCCACAGAATACAACAGAACAGAGAATTCCCATGCTTTCAACAGACAATGCAGTAACTCCAGACTTTGGTGCCCCACAAAACCAACAAGCGCCAAGGCCGAAATCACAACCAACTCAAGCTAAACCAGGGACTTCCGCAGAACCACCAGCACTTTACACCACTCGTTCTGGCCGTACAGTGACACCTCCCAGCCGATACAGACAGTGACATATATACTCACACTGAGCATTACACATACTTATCCTTTCTCACATGAAACATTTCGTTGGAAATGTTTGCACACATTTTTTTTTCAAAAAAGGGGGGATGTAATATGAATACATTAAAGTACGAACCACACATTGTAATATAATGCGAATCTTGACATGTACGATATTCTGTAAATAAACATGGCTACAAACTGAACATGCTTTTACTGAGTGCCTTCTGAAACATGTGTGTGCTTGTGTAGATGACGAGGTAATGCTTATATACATACATCATAACATTAATGTTACAAGCAGATATTTCCAGACAGCACAATTGCTAAAAAAAATGTCACTGAAGCGCACCAATGCTGCCTATGTGATGCAGTACGGCATTGCTCATTTTGAGCGGCTTGAAGTTATAAACATTTGCAGAAATCAGAAATTTTCTATACTCGTTGATGAGAGTACTGATATTTTTTCGAACCAGATGTTGGCAGTCGTTGTGCGATTCTGCGACATAAAAACAAAAAAGAAGTAGTTGATTCACTGTTAGACCTCATTGAGGTGGAGGATGGGATGGTCTTGGCATGTTTACAGCTGTTAAGAAATTGTTGAGCACGCATGAAATCCCGCTTAGTAACGTCATTGGTTTTGCTGCAAACAACTGTGCTACTTTGATGGGGACTGCAAGTGGTTTACAGGCACATCAGAAGAAAGAGATTCCACGTGCCTTTGTTATCGGCTGTGTTTATCATTCATTTGCACTTTGTGCAAATGCTGCCAGCAACCTTCTACCATCTTGGCTTGAAATTTTCATAAAGAATGTCTGCTTCTATTTTTCGCGTAGTAGTAAAATAAATCTCCAGTTCCAGTTAATACAAGATGTAGTTCAGACCCAGAAACATAAAGTGTTGAAGCTGTGTGAAACACGCTGGCTGTCCCGTGAAGCAGTCATTGAGAGGATCCTTGAGCAATGGGATGCTCTGCACTTGTATTTCCAATCCGAAGCTTCAGTGGACAACGTCGACGGTGCGGGGCAAATCCTGCAGACGATGAACACTGTTGGCACGAAACACATGCTTCTATTTGTCGGCTACATACTGGGTAAAGTTAACGTCATGAACATGGAATTCCAGTCCGAGAACTTCCGTCTTCACAAAGTGTACACGAGTGTAACAAGAGAGTATCGTTTTCTTCTCAGTATTGTTTATTAGGCAGGAAGTATTGCAGCAATAGCATCGCACTCTTACCGACATTGATCCTTCGGATGTACAGGTGCACAAGAAACTGAATTACATTGAGCTGGGTGGACGATGTGAAGCGCAGTTAATGCGACAACCGTTACGAGATAAAGAAGTCCAGTTTCGCAAGGATGCATTGGCATACCTGATTGAACTTTGTACTCAAATACGACGCAGGTTCCCACTTGAACAAAACAGTGTTCTGGCGCAAATGCAGCTGTTGGATCCAAAGCAAGCTCTCGATATCAACAAACCTTCTGTCATTCCATTAGCAGCGCAGTTCCCAACAGTTGTTTCAGAAGAGAGCCTTGATCGTCTGTCTGATCAATGGCGAGAACTGGCATCGTACCGAAAAGATCTTGGACATCTAGTGCATGAGGATCCGCCCGCATTCTGGCTGGGACTGCAACAAGTAATAGATGCTAATAACCAGAAGAAATTTGATGTTTTGGCTGACCTCATGTGCACGCTTATGGCACTACCTCACTCTTCAGCATGCGTCGAAAGAGTGTTTTCGAAGGTTAACTTAGTTAAAACTAAACAAACCAACAAGCTTTTGTGTGAAACAGTTTGCAATCGAATACTAGCCAAGCAAGCAGTTGCCAAAGATGGAGTTTGTCATAAGTTTAATCCTAGTAAAAGCGTGGTTGAAGATGTGCGTGAAGGACGTTGTCGGCAGAGATATGCAAAGATTTTGGAACTTCACAATCAAGATTACTCGTTGTCAACTCATGCATATGATCTTGACGAAGGAGAAGTTGTCGACGTGGATGCCGAGTCTCTGACAAGTGACATTTTTCAACAGTAACAAGTTAAAACTAACATTTTATATTTAATTTGAGGAACATTTTGTTAATGTAACTAATGTAAGTATATTACTGTTAAAATATCTCATTTTCAAGAGTTCATATATTGGGGTGTTATTAAAATCATTTTTATTTAATTGTGAATTTTTGGTAATTAAAAAAAAAAAAAAAAAAAAAAGGAAGAAATACATAAAAATTGGTAGCACATAGATTATTTGGGCTAAAGATGCACATAAAAGATTATGTAAGCATCGTCTATCCCATGTATTTGAGGCATAAAATAATCTGGGTATTTCTGGTTTTTTTTTTTTAGAAGAACATCTGGGTTTATCTCTAGAACTTGAGTGGCAACGCTGATCTAGTCCATGACGAGTCACAGAAGCGGAAAGTTATCACAAAGAATGGTCGAATTAAACTTTTTATTTTTTTAAATGTTATTACAAATATATCGGAAAAACATCGTCAATCGTTCCACGCATAATATGGGTATCTTAGAGCTATTTCCCTTTACGTATCCCTTTAGCGGGCATTTCAGAACTCATTGGAGAACTTACCGATGAGTGGTATATGCTCTGACGCCCATCACTCCACTCCCAAATCATGGGTCAAATGATAACGGAGTCATCAGTAAATGATAACTATATGGAGGACTGGGAGACATCTGCCAAAATTATATAAGGATCTACAGAAGCAAATAAATAAAGTATGTAAATGGATGACAAAATGGGGTTTTCAGCTGTATACAAATAAAACATTGGGAATGATCTTCAGTAAAGGTAGGGTTGTAAAAAATAAAATTATAGACATAAATATCCAAGGGCAAAACATTAATACAGTGCAAACACCTCGATATCTAGGGGTGATATTGGACCAACAGCTGAACTGGAATAAACACATAGATAAACTAGTGGAGTCTTGCAGAAGATTGACTAACTTATTAAGATATTTGAAAGGTAATGGATGGGGTGCAAGCACTAAGACAATGCTCACTTTTTATAAATCTTTTATTAGAGGAAAAATTGATTATGGAAGTATAATATATGACTCTGCTGCACACAGTAACAAGATTAAATTAGACATAATTCAGCATCAGGCTTTATGTACAATAGCAGGTGCAATCAGATCAACATCAATGGGAGCTATAGAGGTGGTTTTAGGAATTCTACCCTTGGAATTACGGAGAAAGGAGTTAAGACTAAATTACATGAACAGATTTATGTTAGATAAGTCTCACCCAGCACATACAGCTTTTACCAGATGCCAACTAACAACTCAGGACAATTCAATGACATACCTGTCAACCTCCTGAGACAAAAACATGTACGCCGGACCAATAAAATCCTTACAAACACGCAAAATCCTTACGCAAAAAATATATAAATAAATTATACACAATACAGTTTTAAAACGAGAAAGACATACACAAATCTATTAGCATTTGAATTAGTGTGATATAAAACATGCTAAAAGTCTCATGCTGTTCTTTACATATAAAAAACTTAGTGATCGCGAGGTACAATTCTTTCGATGCACAGTGTTTTGTATTATAATCAACACATGCACTTTTAGCACTTTGCAGAATTGCATTTGTGGGCTTAAAGTCTGCACAGCCTATATCAATGTTAATCTTACACTATAAAAAAGAAGTGAGTGTGTCTGCATTCATGGACCTCCTGCAGTCTGTGTGGATTTTTTTATTGAAAAATAAAGCAGCGAAGTTTACGCAAACAAACTGTTTTTCTAGTTATGTAGGGCCGACACAGAATATTATGACATTAATTTATTGGAAATATTTAAATGATCAAAATATAACTGGAAAGATTAAGAGAACGACGGAAAAAAAATACAACGAAGCAAAGCAAACAACTAACAGCAAAAAAAAAAAAAAAGTAACCAAATTATAAACAGAATATCAAATCTAGGAAGAAAAACGTAGCACCAAAAATTTACAAAATTATTTAACAGTTGGTAGCCTAAACCAGTGATAATAGATCACCACTTTATTAAAAAAAATAAAGCAGTGAATCTCGACCGCAGGGATAAAGTAGGCCTATTCAACGCAAACAAACTTTTTGTTTCTAGTTATGTAGGGCCTACAAAGAAAATTATGATATTAATTTATCGGAAATATACTGAAGGGCAAGATATAACTGGAAAGATTAAGACAGCGATTAAATTGCAACAAAGCAAAATCACAGCAATATTTAACCAAGTTATAAGTACTTAGCGTTTTTTAAACAAAATGGCGTCGAAGTCTCTTGGCAAGCGTGGCCGATAACAGGTAACTTTAAAAATACGTCATGTCACACGCTGAAAACCGAAAGTGTTCGAGGTCGAATTCAAAGTTTTTGCCGAATTGTTGGGTATATAAGGATTTGATTGGGTGCTGGGAGATTTAAAAACAGACGCCGAGATTCCGGGAATAATAAAATTGGTTTTAAAAAAAAACCTGGAAAATATTTTCTGATTTAACATTTAAAGAAACTTGGGTTGGAAAATATTTTTAGAATTTATTTTTAATCAGAAAAAAAAAAATTTCGATTTTTTTTTTTTTTTTTTTTGGGAGGGGGGAAAAATCCATACATCGAATCTGTACGGCCGTACACTGCTAAAAGTATCAAAAATACGTACATTGTACGAAAAATTCGTACAGGTTGACAGGTATGCAATGAATACCACTAGATACCCTACAGGATGAAAGTGTATGGAGGAAATTGTCCATCTGGGTACATTAATTACATCAATTAATAACAGTTGTGAATACAAGCCAGTGATTCCACCCTGGGAGATCAAGAAACCAGACACGGACTACCACCTAGCAGAAATACTTAAGAAAACAAATAATATATAAAATATTAAAAACACAGCCAATAAATATATACAACAAATACCAAAAGACAGCCTTACTGTGTACACAGATGAATCCAAGGGAGAGGATGGCAAATTGGGGATAGGAATATATATTCCAATATGGAAAATGGCAAAAGAATATAGCATCACTGAAAATACATCCATTTTCACTACAGAGATGGTGGCAATACTAAAAGCACTAGAAATATTCTCTAATAACCCTCCCAAAAAACTAACAGTTTTAACTGACTCTCTTTCAGCAATTAAGGCACTTAGAAGCTTACGAGAATGTAGAAGACCTGATATAGCAGAGGAGATATTTCTGGCTACTACATACTTATATTCCAGAGGATGTTCAGTCTTAATTGCTTGGTTACCTTCACATGTTAGCATAGAGGGAAATGAAAAGGCAGATAAAGAAGCCACGAAAGGTAGATCTGATAAAAAATCTAATAAATGTAAGGACGAGTAAATCAGAGATTACGAGCTTAATTAAAGATTTAATAACAGATGAATGGAAAGCAGAGTGGGATAACAATCTGAAAGGAAGACATGCATATAAGTTGTTCAAGGCTCCAACAAGAAAATGTCAGATATCTAGGGACTTGAAAATTCCCAGTAATTTTTTTTTTTTTTTCTAACCAGCGGCACTCGAGCTTTCCAGCCCTTTTGGCCCAATGACATGTCATTGCGAGGCTGGGGGGTCAGTGGACTTTCCTTCCAACCCGGTCAGGAGCTTCGCTCCTTCCCATCCACGGGGGGTTTATGTGCAGGAGCCGTTCAGGTTATTCAGTCAAATTGCCGGTCGTAAATATTCCTTCAAACGCTGACGCCCGGGCTTGAATCTTGAAAACCTGGTCGCCAGTACAACGCTGTAGCCATTACACCAGCGCGGCTCCTATTTCCCAGTAATAAGAAACTTCTCAGACTACAGCTGGGAAAAGGCTATTTCAGAATAGAAGAACCTTACTGTGCAGTATGTCTTCAAGACTCGGCTCGGAGACATGGAGAACAACAAAGACAACAACCAAAAAGCTACAGACTTTCATAAATGGGTGCTTGCGTAGAATAGAGGGATTAAAATGGTATGACAAGGTTACCAACGTGGAACTGATGACAAGAACTAGACAAGTGCCAGTGGAACAAGAGATGAGAAGAAGACGATGGCGATGGATAGGACACACACTGAGGAAACCTGTTGATAGCATTACAAGGCAGTCCTTGTTCTGGAACCCCCAGGGCAAGAGAGGCAGAGGAAGACCAAGAAGTACATGGAGAAGAGAGTTGGAAACAGAGGTGAAAATGATGAGGAGAACATGGAAAGAACTTGAGATGATGGCACGGGACAGGAGGACTTGGCATGTGTTTGTTGAAGGCCTATGCTCCTTTGGGAGTGGAGGGTTATGAATGAATGAATGTCTTCAAGACAATAATATAGAACATTTCTTGTTAAAATGTAAGCGGTATGAACAAATGAGAATACCAATATTAGATTATTTGCAAGCATCCAATTTACCTATAAATTTAGAATTTAATAAATTGTTAAGAGTAGTCAGACCTAGGGAACTGCATAATATAGTCAAACAATATTTAACACGAACAAATGTTAATATATAATGGCTGGGAATGTGAAGGTCTGATGCTGTTATTACAATGCTTATGACTTTTAACAGATGAAAGTCAGTTAACTATCTGTTAAAGTCAGTTATATAACTTATAATATTATTCTTGTTCAGAGTTTCTTTTTGATTTTGTTTGTTTTTTATTTTTATTTTATTTTATTTTTTTTTTAAATTTATTTGACGTATAAGCACGGTTGTGATTTTCCCTATTTACAATGGTATGACAGATGTGATGCCACTTTCTCATATTGGCAGTTTTTCATGTTGTTTGGAATTGAAAACAATATATGTCCTAATTATAACCCATCAGAGGTTGAACGGGATATTTTTCTTCAATTAAAAAAACAAAACAAAAATCAGTAAATGAGCTTAAGTCTAAGGTGGACCAATGTGCCTAGAGACTGAATGGCTTTTTTTTTTTAAATAATGAAGAAAAATATCCCGTTCAACCTCTGATGGGTTATAATTAGGAAATATATTGTTTTCAATTCCAAATAATATGAACAACTGCCGATATGAAAAAGTGGCATCACATTTGTCAAATCATTGTAAATAGGGACAATCACAATTGTGCTTATACGTTAAATAAATTTAAAAAAAAAAACCAAACAAACAAACAAAATCAAGAGGAAACTCTGAACAAGAATAACATTAAAGGGGAGGGGTGTAAATGCTTGGTTGTTCCAGTTATATAACTGACTTTAACAGATATTTAATTGACTTTAATCTGTTAAAAGTCATATGCATTGTAAGAACAGCATCAGACCTTCACATTCCCAGCCACTATATATTAACAGTCGGCGTCTGTGGCCTAATGGATATGAACGCAGTTTCATAATCCAGATATACCAGGTTCGAAACCTGCTGCAGACGGTTTGGTAGCAGATCGCTTTGTGTGGATTTTTAACAATGGTATAAGCGCCGTACCGTTCAGAAAGCAATGGCAAACTACTGAATGAAAAAATTGCCTAGAAAAATCACAAACAGCCAATAAAAGCTGGGGTTGATTGCCACGTCCTGTAAAGGATAAGCAACTAACTTTATATATTAACATGTGTTCGTGTTAAATATTGTTTGACTATATTATGCAGTTCCCTAGGTCTGTCTATTCTTAACACCTCTTCTATATTTATAGGTAAGTTGGATGCTTGCAAATAATCTAATATTGGTATTCTCATTTGTTCATACCTCTTACATTTTAACAAGAAATGTTACCTCCGAAATCGGAGAGTATATGCCTGAATGGCGAGGGACACTTGTCTCTGTACAAGAAATAAAGGGATTCTTCTTCTTCTTCTTCCGTCCTTAGCCACCGACCGTCAAAGCAGTCAGTGGCCATTACGCCTAGTGGCGTCTTAGGGCAACAGCAGATAGGTTTTCTTTGCCATTGTTTCCCATCACGCCTATTGGCGTCTTTAGGGCAACGGCAAATCAATCCATTTGCTGTTGTTTCCGTAATCGAAGTGACTGGCAAACGGGTGATCAGCCCGTTGGTAAATAAAGGGATACTCACGTAAAATCAATGTCAGGTTAGACATAAATAATAATCTGAGATTTCGCCTCGAGTATTAGCGGGCGAACGCAAAAAAAAAAAAAAAAAGAAATGTGAATGGCTGCTGGGTAAGCAGTCGCAAAAATTGGCTGTCTGGAGGGCGAGCGGGGCGGCGCAAGGCAGATGGACTCCGTAAGGACATCCATTGCCTCTTCCCTGGTACCGTGGCTCTACCAGGGTGGCCGAATATTTCCACCATTTATTGCAAGTATACTATGAGTACTTTAACTAATAATAATAGCCCCTTCAGTCATAACTGACTATGGGAATGCGCCCCTGAGGTGACAGCCCTCAGCTGCTTATTTTCCTGGTGCTCCTTTCGACGTTTTCTCCTCACCTCTGCTTCTTGTGTGAGCCTCTCTTCGCCCAATCTGAGGTGGCGCCGTAAATAGCATCGCCACTTAGTGCGATCGGCAGCTTCATCCTCCCATGTTGCTGGATCCATGTCCAGTGCCCTCATATCTCTCTTGCACACATCTTTGAACCTCAGCTGTGGTCGCCCAACTGTTCTCTTGCCATCTGCTAATTGTCCGTAGAAGATATCTTTTGGGATGCGACCATCTTCCATGCGGCGAACATGGCCAAGCCAGCGAAGTCTGCGCTGTCTAAGAAGCGTATACATACTTTGAAGGCCAGCACGTGACAACACCTCGACATTTGTCACTTTATCTTTCCAAGAGATGCCGAGGATGCGGCGTAGACACCGCAAATGGAAGGTATTGAGCCTTCTTTCTTGCTTAGCATAGGTCGTCCAGGTCTCGCTGCCATATAGGAGTGTGCTGGTGACGCAGGCATTATATACCGCAGCTTTGGTCTTCATTGTGAGTTTAGAGTTTCCCCAAACACGCGATGTGAGGCGGGCAAAGGTAGCTGCAGCTTTGCCAATGCGGCTGTCGATTTCTGTATCCAGTGAGAGTTTGTCATTGATGGTAGACCCTAGGTATGTGAAGTGGTGCACCACTGCCAATTCATAGTTATCGATGGTGATAACTGGTGCAGCACCCACATCCTGACTCAGCACATTGAAGATTCTAGCATGAGATGTTTAATTGCTGGCGATTTCAATGCTAGATCCAAGGAGTGGAGGAACATCACGGAAAATAGGCAAGTTATAGCTTTGAGCAAGCATTACTTAACATGAACCTTACCATCTTAAATGATAGACACCCAACTAGACTGGCAAGTAAACCTGGGAATACAAATGGTGTCATAGATTTGGCATTCATCTCTTGTGCTGTCACAACCATGGCCCGTTGGGATGTATTAGGTGCACAGGAAAGTGATCACCTACCTTGCATCATACTCATTGCAAAGGGTAAGACCACTAGACACAGGAAACCTAAACAGACCTTCAAGAATCCTAGAGGCCCAATCGACTGTAACAACCCTTTACACACATTGCGTCAAAATGCCAAACAAAATATTACGAAGAACACCTTTCACCCAACCTTCCTGGTGGGATAAGACAGTGGAGGAAGCATGGATAGAAAAGGAAAGAGCAAAAAAGGAATGACATAAAGCATGAAACAGAAGAATGATGAATGAGAGAGAGGTTGAAGAGTGTTAAAGAAGATTATTAATGAATGTTTGCATGTTGACCACACTTAGTCTATTAGCAGTTAATCTAAGCGGTAATATGTCTATCTGTGGTTAATCATGATGTTGCACGGGTTTTAATTGTTATTGAACGCGATATATTTAATACGTCACCGGGAGTTTATGACGTAATCCGTTTTGCACTAATGTATGCAAACGGTTGGTTCTAGGTCTTTCGTCTATTGTAGTTGTCAAAGAAGGACGTACTTGATATAGCTCCTGAGATTTTGGAAGAAATATATATTTTATGTGGCTTAAAGTGCTTCGAGGGCCGCCACAATGTATTACTAAAGATTCAGAAGTAAGAGAGAAGATTCGTAACTATTTTTAAGAAGGAATTACATTGATATTCCTAAGTCTGCATAATCTGTCCCACATTACTTGGGTGGATTGGACGCCACCTTCAGTACAGCGGCCAGTTATGTATTGACCAGACAAGACAGAGAAAGGCTCATTTAACATATGTGTACTTTATGAATTTGCCCATGAAATGAACTTTATATTCTTCGTATTAAACGTCGTTGTATGTGGACCCATCCACCATAGCATTCTGAATCAATTTATGAATTGAATGTTCCATCTGAAACCCCACGACATTCTTCAGGTTATCAGCACGATACATTGACATATTGTTACACTAATCACCTTCTACACATATCCCAGGGGGATTGGGGGAGGCCTAGAGTGGTAGCACCTTTGGGCAAGAGCGGTCGCACTGGAGAACTGAACCAGTGGCTCAAACTCACTGGTCCACCTTGACCTTCCAAGCTTGACATACGGCTCCCAGAAGCCACAAAGACAGTGGCGGCCATCCCCCGGTAACAGTCTCGACCGACTGGCCAAAATATGTTGAGCGCCCCTGCAAAGCCCTGCTTTACCTGTGACTGGCCTCCAACTTGGACTAACACAGCTACAAACCACCTACAGCATCTCATAGTGAAGGCACCAGGGTGCACGACGTGACGATCCTTTTGACCAACTAGAAGCGCTAGTACTGACTAAATAGCTGACAAATTATGGATGTTTCCAGAAAACAGCGGTCATTTGGTGGCGGGGACTGCACAACGGTGAACCCCACTGAGGTGGTGCAACATGGTATTGGGGCTGTCTACCCCCAGAGGATAGGACAAACATCAGGCGAACAGGACAGCAAGGGAAAATAATACTTCCCCACCGATGATGGTACAGTGCCCACCATGCCTTGCACACCCCGCATGGAAAAAAGAGGATAACTACCGGGATGAAAGAAAGTCATCACAACCCCCCACGACTCATGATGCCATGACACTAATCATCTCAGCCCGTAACCGGTCATGGGTCGTAGGGGTGCCATGGTGGAAGCATCAGCAGACAGGGTCCTCCACTGCTCTCTATCCTCAGCAATGCGTACAAGTGTGGAAAAACCGTGTCCTGCCCATTCTTTGATGTTATCAGCCCAGGATTTTCTCTGCCTTCCTCTTCTCCGTTTACCTTCGACTGTTCCCTGAAGGATCGTTTTCGAAAGGGAGTCATGACGAGTTACATGCCCAAACCAGGCAAGCTTTCGACGTTTCACTGTTGACAAAAGTGGTTCTTGGTGGCCTGCATAGGTGTTTATCTTCTCTCTAACATAGACATTTGTTTTGTGCTCTTTATAGCAAATGCGCAAAATTCTTCTATAACATTTATGACACTAATACAACCTAAGATATACGAGCTCGGACGTCGCCTCGCAAAAGGTCCGCGCCAAGCAGGTCGCCCCTCGGCTGCTCCTGGCGAAAAGTGTGCTACCGAGGAGTATATTAACTTTATACAATTAAATGTAGATGGAATAAGAACTAAATCGTTAGAATTAAAGAAACTACTGAAGGACCAGAAAGTTCACATTGCACTGATTCAAGAAACCGTTCTTAAGGACAAATCCATGAACTTCCCAGGCTACACAATGTACAAATGTCATTGCCATAATAGTTGTCGAGGAATCCTAACCTTTGTAAGGAATGATGTACAGGCAGAGGTCGAAAGTCTTCGAACCGATGATGAAACTGACATACAACGAGTGACAGTCTGGGGAAGTGACGGACATTTCCAAATTTTTAATGTCTACAGACCCCCCAGAGAAACTAATGGAATCTACTTTGATGATATCGAATATAAGAGAACAATTATAGCAGGGGATTTCAACGCCCACTCCCCACTCTGGGGATACCAGGACACCAACACCTCAGGCCAGGCAGTAGAAGAGCTATGTAACACTTCCAACCTTATAGTCCTCCAAAACGAAAGATCCCCACCAACCCTCTACCATAAAGCTAGCGGAACCAGTAGCTGACCAGACCTAACACTTGTGTCTGCAGACCTCACCAACCGGTATAAATGGAGGGTATTGGAGGACATAGGTGCCCAATCAATACTTACCCATATTATAGTCCAAAGGAAAAAAATATAGGTTAGAACTTCAGGAAAATCGAAAGACCCTACCAAAAAAATAACCTCTACCATAAAGCTAGCGGAACCAGTAGCCGACCAGACCTAACACTTGTGTCTGCAGACCTCACCAACCGGTATAAATGGAGGGTATTGGAGGACATAGGAAGCGACCACCTACCCATTCTCACCACCATCTCGCAGGGTAAAACAAAAACGGAAACCAAAAGACAGCCGAAATGGAACTATGCTCGAGCAAACTGGGAACACTACAAACTCATATCAGACCAGCTCCTCACTGAAATAGACATGAACCAAGACATTAATACCTTGAACGATCAGATCTCTACAGCCATACTGCAGGCAGCTAAACAAGCAATCCCCAAAGGCAGTCGTATCAGATACAGCATCTTCTGGAATGAGGAATTAGAACACATAGTACAACTAAGACGCAAGGCACGGAAAATCGCTCAGAAAAATCCTAACCGTGAAAACAAAACCACATACAACAGACTCACTGCACAGGTTAAGCTAGCGAGCAGAAAAGCCAAAATGGAAACCTGGAAAGAAAAATGCGAAAACCTAGACCTAAATAAAGAAGGGAAGAAAGCATGGAAACTCATTGACAACATGGCAGAGACATCCCAGAAGAGAAACCCAATCCCTATAAAACTTCCAAACAGTAACACAGCTACCTCCAACAGAGGGAAAGCACGAGTCCTAAATCGATTCTTTGCTGAAGTCAATAAAACATACAAAAAGCCAATCTAGATAAAGCCATCAAGACACTTACAAAACGCATGCTAAAAGCACACAAGGCTGTGGACAGCATCTTTGATCAGGAATTTACGCTAGCTGAACTGCAATCCAGTCTCCTAAAGACCAAACCCAAAAAAGCACCAGGGCCAGACCAGGTTACCAACGACATGATAGTCAAACTTGGGGGAAAAGGCTTGCTGACGATCCTGGAATTCATAAACAAGACGTGGAGAAGCAGTACTGTACCTACAGGATGGAAAACGGCTAACATTATCCCAATACTCAAAAAAGATAAACCACCAAGCGAAGTCAGTAGCTACCGGCCCATTTCCCTGACTTCGTGCGTTGGGAAAATGGCAGAACGTATGATAAATGCACGCCTCTACTGGTGGTTAGAGAAAGGAAAAGCCCTCCATCCTAACCAAGCAGGATTTAGAAGAGCAAGACAGACTGTTGACCAGGTAATCCGATTGGTACAACATATTGCCGATGCTTTCCAGGATAAAAATCATGTGGCCGCAGTTTTCGTAGACCTCAAGCAGGCATATGACTGAGTATGGAAAGACGGTCTATTTTTCAAGATGCAGAAGATGGGCATAGAAGGAAGAATGTTTCGTTGGATAAAAGATTTCCTCACAAATAGAACCATCTCCACAACGGTCAACGGAGCAACATCAGGGAAAAGAACCATCCAAGAAGGCCTCCCACAAGGCTCGGCCCTAAGCTGCACCCTCTTCCTCATATACATAAACGATCTGGCAGACTATTTTGAATTACCCAGCACCTTGTTTGCTGATGACCTAGTCTTTTGGGCAGAAGGGAAGTCCCACTTGCAACTGCAAAAGAAACTAAACCGTGCACTGGCTGCTCTAACAACCTACTGCAGCTTCTGGAAAATGGTGATCAACACGAGTAAGACAGTCTACACTATATTCACACTCAGCAACAAAACAGTAAAGAAAGAACTGGATTTAAAACTTGATGATGCAAAGCTAGCTAAAGAGAACAATCCGACTTATCTAGGGATACAGCTAGATACCAGACTCACATACAAAACACATGTTGAGTCCCTAACTGCTAAGGCCTCTAGAAGGCTAAACTTCATAAAGCGTTTGGCAAGCACTGATTGGGGATCGAATCAGAGCACCCTACGACAACTGTACTTGGGATACGTGCGCTCAGTTATGGATTACTCTCTACCCCTGCAAGCCACTGCTAGCCCAACACTCAGACTGAAACTAGATCGCATACAAAACCAGGCACTCAGATTCATCTGTGGAGGCTTACGAACTACTCCGACCAGCGCATGTGAGATTTCCGCCAATGTGGAGCCCCTAGAACTAAGGAGAGAGAAATCAGTCATTATCACGGCAGAAAGATTCTTGCGAGCTGACAAAGATGACCCCTGCAAAAACGTTATCGGTGACCACAACTCCAAGTACCGAATTAAAAAGACATCTTTCACTAGAAGGTACCAAGAGCTTTCAGGGAAGCACTACATACCAGACTAGACTACCCACTCGAGCTGTACCTGACCTACCACCTCACGTAGAACTAAAAAGACCAATAATACGTACAAACCTTCTACAACCCGCAAATAAAAGCCTCATACCTACGATGCTGAAAACATTTGCCATGGAAACCATCTGTCAGTACGATGACGACATTATCCATGCCTATACAGACGGGTCAGCTTTCAAACCTGGCACACAAACATCCCATTGAAAACTAACTCTTCCCCCCATCAGGACCTAGTTAGGCAACCAACCCAAATACCCCAAACCCCAACCATATTATCAAAAAATTAAACCAACATAACCTAAATTATACCTTACTTAAAACACCAAAACACATCATAACAACCCTACAAATCCAATATTCCTTACATTTAATACAATTCTTTCATTACCTAAAAATAAATAAACACACTAACCCCCAACAACATACCTATTACAAATATGAATACCATTTCAAAATTCATTCCCATCTCCCAAATCCCTTTAAAAACCCATACACCATCCACAATTACCTACTTCCATTTTCCCAAAAAATTAAAACAATCACCATAATAAACCCCTACCAAACTAATCCAAAAATCACCTACCCAATTCCTCAATTCAACTTTTAACACCAACCACTCCTAAACACAACAAAAATTCCCTTAACATAAAATATACCTTCATTACAAATAAGATCACTAATACCCACATACACCTTCAATCATAATTCCCACAAAATCTTCTTTTAATAAAACAAACTATCCTTTAACCCAAAAACCACACAACATAACCACACCAAAAAACAATTTCATAACAAAATTTCTACTCCCAAACCCTTTTCCAAATACCCAATTCATATAACAACACCAAA
Source organism: Oreohelix idahoensis (assembly GCA_024509875.1). Classification (NCBI taxonomy): domain Eukaryota; kingdom Metazoa; phylum Mollusca; class Gastropoda; order Stylommatophora; family Oreohelicidae; genus Oreohelix; species Oreohelix idahoensis. The sequence continues at coordinate 1,655 of JAMPIV010015995.1, read as the reverse complement.
CTATAATTACACCACCACAAATAATAACAGAATCCTCCAAACAATCACACCACAAAAAATCCAATAATAACAAACTAACCATTTTCACAATCCAATACACCCACCTTCAACAAAAACAACTTAAATCCCCATCTTCTCACCATAACTCCTCAACCCCAAATAAAAATACCCCCTCTATCACCAACAAACCCAATCAAAAATCACAATATAATTAATCACAAACAAATTAAACACAAATCAAACACAACCTATCCCAAACCAAACATAAATTCTAATAAAACTAATAACCATTTACAAAAAAATCCCTACTAAAATACCCCATTACACACTTAATACCCATTCTCTATCACTTTTCTGTACAATACCAACCCATAAACTTTATCCCTCCCACAACAACAACTCAATAATACAAAATATCAATCAACAAAAACCAAAAACCCCTAACACTAATAAATCCAACCCCCCAAAATATATATTTAAATAAACAAAAAAACACCTTTTACCAACAAATCAACTAAACCCAAACCCCACATATTCAACCCCCACAATAAAAACCCCCTAAACAACCCCAAACCCTAAAAAAACCAAAAAAACCAAAACAAACCATACAAATACAACCAACAAACCAAATCCCCATAAATCCCAACCCACATCCCCCCAAATAAAAAAAAACCTCCACAAACCAAACAACACCCCCCACCCACCCCCAACCTTACAAAAAAACCATATCAACACCCCCAACCCAACCTACACCCACACCAACAACTACCAAAAAACCCCCCCCCCCCATCACCCACAAACCCCCTCAACAAAAACAACCCCAAAAAAAAACCCACTTAAACTAATAAACCAAACACCCTCACCCAACCAACCCAACCATTCAAACACAAAATCAACCACATACCACAACCCCCCCAATAACTAAACACCCCCCCCCCCCCCCCAAATAACCACAAAAATAAACCCACACCATCAACCCACAAACCAAAAAACACCCCCCCATAACCACCCATCCAAAAACAAACCACAAAACACCCCAACCAAAAAAAAAATCCAACCCCCAAAAACCCCCACCAACAACCCAATCCTACAAAATACCCCAACAAACACCAAACCCAACACACCAACAACACCCCACCCAACATCCCCACAACCACCACACACCTAAACCAAATCCCAACCCAACAACAAAATCCCATACCCAAAAAACCAAAAACCAACACACCAACCCACCCTACCAACCCACACACAAACAAAAAACACACACCAACACAATCCCCCCCCCCCCACCCCCCCAACCATATACAAACTCCCCAAAAAACACCCATCCCCCCCCCCCCCCCAACAACACTAAAACTACTATTACCCCCCCTAACACCCACCCAAACCCACCAACCCCCCTCCAAAACCTAAACCCCACAACCAACCTTCTTAAAACCAACAACTCAAAAAATAAACAATAATCCCCCAAACAATCCCCCTCCATCAACATTATCCCAATCCCCCCCCACCCCACCCCCCTCCCCCACCCCCCCATCTACCCCAAAATCCCCCCCTCACAAAATCCACATTAAAATTCCTACCAACATCTACACCCCCCCAAAACCCCAAAACCCCAAAACAACCACATCCCCAACCAAACCCACCCCCTACAC